>OY811977.1:9500506-9858006 GCA_963681505.1 Eunapius fragilis | reverse complement strand
CCCTGAGCCGTTCAGGTCCTTTGCCAGTACCATGCTGGAGATATGTGCCTATGTGGGTAAGTGCTGGGGAGGAGGAAGTGGATTAGGGTGGGGAGGAGATGGATGAAGGTGGGGAGGAGGTGGATGAAGGTGGGGAGGAGGTGGATGAAGGTGGGGAAGGAGGTGGATGAAGATGGGGAGGAGGTGGATGAAGGTGGGGAAGGAGGTGGATGAAGTTGGGGAGGAGGTGGATGAAGGTGGGGAGCAGGTGGATGAAGGTGGGGAGGAGGTGGATGAAGGTGGGGAGGAGGTGGATGAAGGTGGGGAAGGAGGTGGATGAAGATGGGGAGGAGGTGGATGAAGGTGGGGAAGGAGGTGGATGAAGTTGGGGAGGAGGTGGATGAAGGTGGGGAGCAGGTGGATGAAGGTGGGGAGGAGGTGGATGAAGGTGGGGAAGGAGGTGGATGAAGGTGGGGAGGAGATGGATGAAGGTGGGGAGGAGGTGGATGAAGGTGGGGAAGGAGGTGGATGAAGGTGGGGAGGAGATGGATGAAGGTTGGGAAGGAGGTGGATGAAGGTGGGGAGGAGGTGGATGAAGGTGGGGAAGGAGGTGGATGAAGATGGGGAGGAGGTGGATGAAGGTGGGGAAGGAGGTGGATGAAGGTGGGGAAGGAGGTGGATGAAGGTGGGGAGGAGGTGGATGAAGGTGGGGAGGAGGTGGATGAAGGTGGGGAGGAGGTGGATGAAGGTGGGAAGGAGGTGGATGAAGGTGGGGAGGAGGTGGATGAAGGTGGGGAAGGAGGTGGATGAAGGTGGGGAGGAGGTGGATGAAGGTGGGGGAGGAGATGGATGAAGGTGGGGAGGAGGTGGATGAAGGTGGGGAAGGAGGTGGATGAAGGTGGGGAGGAGGTGGATGAAGGTGGGGAAGGAGGTGGATGAAGGTGGGGAAGGAGGTGGATGAAGGTGGGAAGGAGGTGGATGAAGGTGGGGAGGAGGTGGATGAAGGTGGGGAAGGAGGTGGATGAAGTAGGGGAGGAGGTGGATGAAGATGGGGAGGAGGTGGATGAAGGTGGGGAAGGAGGTGGATGAAGGTGGGGAGGAGATGGATGAAGGTGGGGAGGAGGTGGATGAAGGTGGGGAGGAGGTGGGGAAGGAGGTGGATGAAGGTGGGGAGGAGGTGGATGAAGGTGGGGAGGAGGTGGATGAAGGTGGGGAGGAGGTGGATTAGTGTGGGGATGAGCACAGCCCACACTCATGGAGTCCATATCTGTTGTAAAAGTATTACAAGATTTGAATTGTTATTCTTTTTAGCCTTCAAATATGTTCTTGATGTGTAGTACATGTACCAGTGAAGAGGTGTGCATGTGATGATGTGTAGTACCAGTGGAGAGGTGTGCATGTAATGATGTATAAATACATACGCAAATGTGTACATGTATACATGCCGTAATTTTAATATTTTGGTATCAGACCTGATCGTCTAAAACATTTTACTGGAATAAATATTGTAAAACGTGTCTGGACAGATACAATATCTGACAATAAATCCAGTCCAAAATTGATCAATTTTTCTGGGAAGTTTGCAAGCTTAATCATTTATACATGTGGGTAGCCGGTGTTTATAGTTAGGTTGCAAGGAATGGAAAAAGGCATTTCAGTACGACATCACAATTGGCGCTATAGAATAGCAATGACTACTGCTAGTGCAATGACCACTGCTAGTGCAATGACCACTGCTAGTGCAATGGTGTGTAGTACCAGTGGAGTGGGTGCATGTGATGATATGTAGTACCAATTGCAGTTAGCAAACATCTCACTACTACGAAGGATGTTTGCATGCACTTGAGCCTCCACAGCACTAATTGCAGTCATTGCACTAGCAGTGGTCATTGCACTAGCAGTGGTCATTGCTATTCCATAGCGCCAATTGTGATGTCGTACTGAAATGCCTTTTTCCTTATTCCTTGCAACCTAACTATAAACACCGGCTACCCACATGTATAAATGATTAAGCTTGCAAACTTCCAAAAATTGATCAATTTTGGACTGGATTTATTATTAGATATTGTATCTGTCCAGACACGTTTTACAATATTTATTCCAGTAAATCATACACAAAACAAACACACACACACACACATTCATGCACTCTCTTTTCTCTCTACAGAAGCGCAGGACACAGTGACTCTGAGCTGTGGTTTGTGATGGACTTCTACCCCAACGGCTCCCTGCACGACTTCCTCCGTACTCACGTCCTTGACCTCCAGTCCCTCTGCAACCTCTCCTCCTCCGCTGCCTCTGGCCTCGCCCACCTCCACAGCGAGATAGTCATCAATCAGGTGGTGGTGAAGCCGTCCATTGCACACCGGGACCTCAAGACCAAGAACATTCTGGTCAAGCTGGATGGGACCTGTGCCATAGGGGACTTTGGACTGGCGCTCACTTTCTATTCAGAAGAAGACAAAGAAAATCAGGGACAGGTGAGGTGGGGAGAGGTGGGAGGGGAGAGGTGGGAGGGGGTGAGGGTGGGGAGATGTGGGAGGGGTGAGGGTGGGGAGATGTGGGAGGGGGTGAGGGTGGGGAGGAGGGAGAGGTAGGGCAGGTGAGGTGGGAGGGGGTGAGGGTGGGGAGGAGGGAGAGATGGGAGGGGGTGAGGGTGGGGAGGAGGGAGAGGTGAGGGGAGGGAGAGATGGGACAGGAGTCATTCCTACCCAAGCGTACGCAAGTTTCTGCATGTCTGACTCAGATTTCACCCAAACTTATTTTATGGGTAGGGTGGTCATGGGACATGACTAAGTGCAAAGGTCACCCCTTAGATGTCTTCTGTTGTGGAGATATTAATGGTTATTATTGTGAACTTTTCCTTGGACACTCTGTATTTGATGCACTGTATTTGGTGTACCCTTTAACTCTCATCAATGAAATTAGCATTTAATAATCGCTCCTTCATTAAGGTATTATGAGGCATTTTTAAACTTTATTAAGTATCTGAGGTGAAATAATTTCAGCCTTTCATCTTCTGTATAATTAGATCCTAATTGATCTGCCATACCATTTTGCACCGTAAATATTTTCCAAATAGTCTTCAATATGGAGAAGCCATATGCCAAATTAGCAGTTGGGCTGGCACTGGGTTTAGTGGGAAGATACTGATTCCAGCTGCTTTGGGCAATTCCACCCTGCCTCCAACCTAACCACATATATTTATGTTTTCATAGGCTATCTAAACATCACTGACCTAACACAACTGTCATAACCACTGAGAGAAACAGCATTTCACAAACATAATACAGACAGTACAATACCTCCTTCCCCTGCCCCTTCCCTTGCATGCATGTACACCCAGGTAAATATATATACCTTTTCACCACTTGTGATTCTCAAGAGCTTGTATTGCACTGTCCATTTCATTATCAGTACATGTAAGTGTGTATATGTTCATCCAGTGTAGGCTGTAGGCTCAACAAAAGTCAGAATGTCACTGATGTGTACTGTTAATATGTCAGCTCTGAGAGGATAGACAAATGACCGTGTGGATGAAGAAATGACAGTGTCACTTCCTCCATTTCAGGATCAGATCCTGTCACACTGCACAGCCTACCCACCAGGCACCATTGTAAATAGCAGTCACATACCCTTTAATGCTTGGTGTGCCACACTTGCAGTGTGCTAGTATCAACAGGCACAAAGCTGTGCAATCTTTGAGTACCAGCTATGGTTTTGGCCTTGGAGAACCTTTCTTGCAGCAAGGTTTCTTCGTTGCCCCATTCTTTGTTGTTGAAAATTTTAAAGGAATCCTCTGTAACCAAGTATGGCAGAAGGTAAAAAGTTCATGGGGTGTTGTGATTTGGTCACTGTATAAACGCTGCAAACTGGCCTTGGCAGCTTGCCTTTTTACAGCACCACCTACACCATCACAGGTACCCTTGCCATAACTGGTCACAAAACAATGCCACTCTGCAGGTACCCTGAAGTCTTCCAAGTGGTAACATAGAAAAGCTTTGAACATTGAAGAGCTTCATAACCACTTGGAAGACTTCAGGGTACCACTTGTTTTGTGACCAGTTATGGCAAGGGTCCCTATGATGGTGTAGGTGGTGCTGTAAAAGGCAAGTGCCAAGGCCAGTTTGCAGCGTGACCAAATCACAAGACTCCATGAACTTTATACCTTCTGCCATACTTGGTTACAGAGGATTCCTTTAAAATTTTTCAACAACAAAGAATGGGGCAACGAAGATACCTTGCTGCAAGAAAGGTTCTCCAAGGCCAAAACCATAGCTGGTACCTAAAGATTGCACAGCTTTGTGCCTGTTGATACTTGCGCACTGCAAGTGTGGGAATACAGTGCAAGCTGTGGTTTTCGCACTGAAACTGTACAACAAGTTGTGGTGTCACCTCAATCAAATATGTGTTATATAAAAGGGTATGTGACTGCTATTTACAATGGTGCCTGGTGGGTAGGCTGTATGACAGGATCTCATTCTGAAATGCAGGAAGTGGCAGTGTCATTTCTTCATCCATGTGGACCTAGCAGGTCATTTGTCTATCCTCTCAGAGCCGACATATTAACAATACAGATCAGTGACATTCTGACTTTTGTTGAGCCTACAACCTACACCGGATGGACACACACACATACTGATAATGAAATGAAATGGACAGTGCAATACAAGCTCTTGAGAATCACAAGTGGTGAAAAGGTATATATATTTACCTGGGTGTACATGCATGCAAGGGAAGGGGCAGGGGAAGGAGGTATTGTACTGTCTGTATTATGTTTTTAAAATGCTGTTTCTCTCAGTGGTTATGACAGTTGTGTTAGGTCAGTGCTGTTTAGATAGCCTATGAAAACATAAATATATGTGGTTAGGTTGGAGGCAGGGTGGAATTGCTGGAATCAGTATCTTCCCACTAAACCCAGTGCCAGCCCAACTGCTAATTTGGCATATGGCTTCTCCATATTGAAGACTATTTGGAAAATATTTACGGTGCAAAATGGTATGGCAGATCAATTAGGATCTAATTATACAGAAGATGAAAGGCTGAAATTATTTCACCTCAGATACTTAATAAAGTTTAAAAATCCCTCATAATACCTTAATGAAGGAGCGATTATTAAATGCTAATTTCATTGATGAGAGTTAAAGGGTACACCAAATACAGTGCATCAAATACAGAGTGTCCAAGGAAAAGTTCACAATAATAACCATTAATATCTCCACAACAGAAGACATCTAAGGGGTGACCTTTGCACTTAGTCATGTCCCATGACCACCCTACCCATAAAATAAGTTTGGGTGAAATCTGAGTCAGACATGCAGAAACTTGCGTACGCTTGGGTAGGAATGACCCACAGGTGAGGTGGGAGGGGGTGAGGGTGGGGAGGAGGGAGAGGTGGGGCAGATGAGGGGAGGGAGAGATGGGACAGGTGAGGGGTGGGGAGAAGGGAAGAGGTGGGGTGGGACAGGTAAGGGGTTGGGGCAAAGTGAAGGTGTGTGGTGAAGGTGGAAAGTGAGGAGAGGCAGGGTGGGACAGGTGAGGAGAAGAGATAAATGGGAGAGGGGGTAAAGGAGGTGTGAGAGGGTTATTTGTCTTCGCATACAGGACACAGTTGTGCACTTCATACTTCATTTCAGGTTGCTATCCCTGCCCCTAAACCTGGTGTTCCTTTTTTAAAACAACGTGCATTAATAAGAGATATGATAGCACATGTGCATTAATAAGAGAATTGATGGGCATGTGCATTATTAATAAGAGAAAATATTTGCAGATGTTAATAACATTCAAAATCAATAAAGTCATGTGATTAGACAAAAAAATCAACTTCAATACATTTATCTCTGAGAGAGGGGGAAAACATTTATGTGTGAGAACAACTCCCCTTCACCCTAGCTTTTGCTATGCTGGGCCTTTTCCTGTGCACTGTACCTGTAGTAGCTCCCAGCAACTTGATTTCATCGTATCTCTTTCTCTGATGCCAAGTGGGGACGAGCCGCTACATGGCTCCAGAGATCCTTGAAGGCTGTGTCAACTTCAGCATGGAGGATTGCCTGAAGATAGACATCTATGCCTTTGGCCTCATCCTGTGGGAGATGGCCAGCAGAACTGACGTCACAGGCGATGGGTCCTGTAAGTATGGGTCTGGGGCAAGTATTAACTGGGCCACAGTTTTGCTAGTCATCTAAACTCGATATTGGTGACTTATTGAGTGTGCTAAGTACTGCAGGATCCTGTACAGTATCCCTCACTTTTAAAAAGCATCCTTACTTTTGGACATGCATTGCACAATCCCTGGGACCACAGGGTGATGGATGACCTTACTAAGACATGTGTAGTGACCACCATTCCACTGAGCGAAATGTCCATTCAAACACAATGCATGCACCCACACGTACTGTACACACATGCACACATACACACATGCACACATACACATGCTAATTGGAGTTCACTGAAGCTTGAAAGGCATTCGTCCTCGGAATGCATATTTGTGTGACGGTGGCATGTCCAGATGTCTGTTGTCATGACTGCATCACGTTAAATCATCATGATGTGGGCCCATTTCCTTTGTGGTTAGCACAGCTTTGCATTAAGTAACTCTCACATACCGCTGTCCATTATAGTAATTTCTCTACACACGGCTGTCCATTATAGTAATTTCTCTACACACGGCTGTCCATTATAGTAATTTCTCTACACACGGCTGTCCATTATAATAATTTCTCTACACACCGCTGTCCATTATAGTAATTTCTCTACACGTGGCTGTCCATTATAGTAATTTATCTACCACACGGCTGCGCATAGTAATTTCCCTACACACAGCTGGGCATGGTGACTCCACACACATGGTATCTTCATACACATGGTCTGTACACATGCTGCCCATTCTAACGCTTTATAGATTGGAGTGCCTAGGGCTTTTAGTGGTCTGTATGTGGGTTGTATATACATGTATGTGTATACATATTTTTTGGCATGTGGTGGACATAAGGTGCCAACTGTTTCCCCCTTGTTTGTTGCTTGTGTTGTTGTTGCCACGGCGAAGGGATTAAAGGGAGGTGGGAGGGGTGGTACATGTAGGTTTGAGGGAAGGGGGGAGGGGAGGTATTCTGTGTGGTATTCTTTTGGTGTTGGTTCACACCTATACTATAAAGGTTCTTTTTGTCCTCTAGAGGTGTGATTTGAAAGGGTCCCCATCTGTCCCCTCCAAACTAAATGTATTGCCTGTTGCCATGTATGGCCTTGTGGTGCTTTTTGTGTTTGTGGCATGTGTGTGTGTTGTGTGTGTGGGTGTGTGTGTGTGTGTATCCATGAGTGTATGCATGACATAATTATGCAGGTGTCTTTGTGTGTGTGCGTGTATGAATGTGTGTGCATGTGTAGATGAATGTGTGTGCATGTGTAGATGAATGTGTGTGCATGTGTAGATGAATGTGTGTGCATGTGTAGATCAATGTGTGTGCATGTGTAGATCAATGTGTGTGCATGTGTAGATGAATGTGTGTGCATGTGTAGATGAATGTGTGTGCATGTGTAGATGAATGTGTGTGCATGTGTAGATGAATGTGTGTGCATGTGTAGATGAATGTGTGTGCATGTGTAGATGAATGTGTGTGCATGTGTAGATGAATGTGTGTGCATGTGTAGATGAATGTGTGTGCATGTGTAGATGAATGTGTGTGCATGTGTAGATGAATGTGTGTGCATGTGTAGATGAATGTGTGTGCATGTGTAGATGAATGTGTGTGCATGTGTAGATGAATGTGTGTGCATGTGTAGATGAATGTGTGTGCATGGTTATATTAGACCTGTGAATGTGCATCATTTTGCGATATGTGTGCTCTTGCAATGTATTACTCATAAATGGATGCAGTATTGCACCATGTATATCGTTTTGTGCGTGTGGTGTGTGTGTTTTTTGTGATGTGGTGTTGTATTTGTATTTGTGTGCATGCAAGGTCATCTCCTGTAGCATAGCAGTATTGCATTCCTTTTTCAGCGGGGTCTGAATCTAGCTGCTTGTCACATATAGACACATGCATATACAATTTAATCATGTTTAGGTGCAGGTACGTGTGAGCAGTATCTTACACATGCGTGGTGAAGTGCGTGTGGTGTGCTTTTGGTGCTGACACATTCACATTCATTGTGCTCCCAGCTTACCTCAAAGGTGTCCACTCCACTTCCAGCGTAAAAGAGTACAAATGATATTAGTTGTGTTACGGACACACACACACATTCACACACATGTACACACACATACACACACAGACGTAGACACATAAAAAGGTACATGCAAATTCATACACACACGCAAAAGTACATACAAATACACATTTACACATGCACAAACACCATGTAGATGCACTAATGCATTGTGTTTATGGTTAAAAAGAAACAAAAGAAGTTGGCCCAAGTTCATTACATCACCAGTGAAAAAAGTGTGGCTACCTCAATATACATGTATACCAACTGCCCTTCAGAATGACAAACAAAAAAGGTACCCGTTATGCCTGGCTGGTCCCCACCACCACACCACCTACACTGTACATCAACAGAGGATGGCCCATTGATCCACACCATATCAACATAAATACACTTTTTGTGCTTCATTTGGGGCAGTAGTCCATAGCAATGAACATGAGCCCTTGCCCCTCCCCTCAAAAGCCACACCCACCACCACCCCCTCAGTCAACCTAGACGCCCCTCCCTTCTTCTCTGATTTGCGACCGCTACCATGACCACCTACAATCGTACCCCTGTCTCCCACCTAGTGATGAACGATCAACTTAATAAGGGTGAAATCTTGCATAATGAGTAAGACACACACACACACACACACACACACACACACACATAGTCACCTCTAGTGTTTGGAGTACAAATACCTATAACAGCGTGTATAAGTGTGGTTAACGTAAAGACAGGTACTATTATTGTTCTGTGCTTGTTCTGTGCTCACTTGTACAGCATGTGTGTGTGCAGAGGGGTGGGTGGGGCGTATGTGTGTGCAGAGGGGTGGGTGGGGCATACGATCCTTTGTAGTGTCCCTGTAGTCACCTTGGAGGTATGGTGCAGGTGGTGGCTGGACACACACACACACACCGTCCATTAGTGGCCCGTTTGTTGTGATGGAACACTGTGTCATTAGGGAGTGATCGCTGTTAATGTCCAGGCGCATGTATTCAGATGTGTCGGTTGACATGTGGTAGTTGGCTGCCTCCCCCTTTTGTGTGTGTTTTAAAAGCACACCTGTACGATGGTTGCCAGTGTGTTAGCGTTTTCCCACAAACCTCTAATGTCTTGGCTTCTGACCCTTACAAAGATGCGTAATTAGTAGTATTAGTATTTTGCTGTAACTTTTTCCCTTTGTTTGAGGGAAAATGCAAACACACTGGCAAACATCCAGCTTTTATAACTATAGCAAATGCTAAGAGATACAGTACTATAATCATGCAAAGGCGATTTAGACTGTAGAGCACCAAAGATGGAGAAACTCAATCAACACATCACATGATGTACACTGTATGCATCCCAATCCCTTTTTTTGCATCTTTGAGGTAGCTTCGTGGAAAAGTTTACAAAACCTTTGTTTCTTTGTTTCAACACGCAGTCAATCACTGGGCTGGACAATATGCGCGTGTGAATACATGGCCGCAGTGTCTCTAGGTGCCCCCCAAACACGTGGCGCAAGCCTCCTGTATACACCAATCTGACCATTGCATATACCCAGCCCGACCACAATACAAAGGACCCCCCCCCCCCCTCGCACACTATCTAGTGAATAAAGGTAACTATGATTTCCATACGGTCTGCTTTAGAAATTACTGTGTTTTGTTTTGTTTTCTTTTTTATTCATCCAAAAATCAAATAAAATGAGATTTTGTTTTCCTATACGTAATGGAATTGTACTGCCCACTCAACACTTATGTGCCATCCCTCCCCCCTTTTTTGTATGTAGCGTTTAGCATTAAAACATAACCTCTGCCTACACTTGCAATAATGATAATATCTTATTTCTCTCTCCCTCCTCTGCCCCATCCTTCATGCCCATGTGCAGCCTCAGTTGAAGACTATAAACCTCCCTTCCACTCTCAAGCTCCGCTCAATCCCACCATTGAACAAATGAAGGAGATTGTCGTCGTGCGCAACCTTCGACCAGACATACAGTGTACCTCCTGGATTCACTGTACGTGTGTGTGTTGGCATTTGTGTATGTGTATGCAATGTGGGTGTACATGTGTGTGTGTTGCATTTTCATTTTGGTGATGGTGGGGAAAGGAGGGAAGGGGAGAGGAGGTTGAATGGATACACTACACTGCATCTAAATGTGCGAAATGGAAAGTGTTGTGGTCCCAATTATGTGGATTGTTAGCCCGGAAGATGCATTCAGTATGCATTTCACATGTTCGAAACATGCATTTGATGTGTGTTTTTGTGAACCCATGCACTTCCGACTGTTGTGTGTTGTGGGGATGAGTGTGTTGGAAGATTTGAATGGCAACATGGCTTTGACATGGCTACATAGCGTTGACATGTGTCCAATGTGACTTTAGTGCTAATCTTCACTGGCTGGATAAGGATGTTTTGTGTGATGTCGGCCTGCAATGTGAACCCCATTTTTTCGTTTGTATGGTTCCAGTAGGAATCCTTAAAAACTGTGAATGTTTGTTGCGTGCGTGTGTGTTGCAATCATCTGCAAGGCAATAAGTGTGCACGTGTGGTCACATGTGCATTAGATATAGGAGCGTCCTTCCTCTTGCATTGTCCTCATCCTTTGCATGAGTGGTCAGGATGGAAGATGGTGATTAGAAAGTGCAATACGCTCTTACAATAAGTCCACACCTGTTCTCGTCACCTGTTTTACACCTCTCCTCCCCTTCACCTTTTTTTCCCATTCCCCACTAGGAGCTCCCCAGCTTTGTCTCCATCATTCAGGACAGCTGGGAGACTGACGTCCTGGCCAGACTCACCGCCTCCTGCATCGAGGCCCGCCTCAAGACCTTCCGAAGTCACCACGCCCCTCACCCCGTTTCCTCGCAGTCCAAGGACTCCGGACTGGCCGAGTCCAGGGAGTCCCCACTGGGCACCGTCACCCCTCAGAATGGCCACGCCTCTTCCTGCTCCACTCACCACGATGCCACCCACCTCCAGCAAGGCCTTTCGGGCAGTGGGAGCATCACTTCCCCCAGGGGGATAAAAACCCCGTGTGGACACTACTTTCGTCATCAGCCCCCAGTGGTTACAGAGGGGCTCTCGAACAACGAGAACCGATCGTGCCACTTGTGTGACAGTCCCTCTTCCCTCCACAAAAGGGGAGAGGAGGGATGCAGGGGCATAGTGGCAGCAGGATCCGTGGGTGCCTTCCAGCACTATGACAACAGACTAGCCAATTCTGGCAGCCTCATGGAGACCACCGTGTAGGAAGGGAAGGGAACGAAGATATGTACTGCACGTGATTAATAATGGCAAATTGCACCACTATTGCCTTTTTTTTGTCTTTGTTTGCAAGCCTATGGCATGTGATTCGTGTCACTATGGCATGTGATTCGTGCCACACGAAAATCTCAATAAAATATAAATATTACTTAAAAACATTTTTCCATTATCCATTGGTTAAATACAGCTGTAGTGTTACGTCACTCCATAGCAACCAAAATGAGCGATTTTGGCCGATGGAATGTGCTACTTTTCTATAAAAGAGAACATGCACCTTGGAAGCTCTGAAACAGATTTAACAAGGGTCCACCTATGCAATGCGCGATAATATTGGGATTGCGTCTTATAAAGCTTTCCAAATATAGTGGTTATGCTATAAACGGAGTACCCTGGTTGAATGGGACCTACACATTGGCAGTTTACAGAACGTAAGACAGAGAACGGGCTATATACAAACAAAACTTAAAAACAAACACTATGGCAGGAATGCAATGCATGGTGTAAGGCATCAATGGCACTTGAATGACATCTTCACAAAGTACCGTTGGTAGACCACGCCCTCGGACAGCACGTACCAGTTGAGACCAAAGATGAGTGTAACTCTGGTCCTTAAAGAAAACTGTCTCCATTTAGGTGGTCTCGTGTGTGGTGTTTGTAATGCGAGCAACACCTGCTTCAGATGAGGATGAGGATCATGTTCTTGAACGAACATGTAATGGGAATTGACTGATTCTATGTCATGAAAGAGATATATATATTGACTGATAGACATAGTAAACTGTATTGGGTAGGATTAAAGCAACTGTCCCACACAGGATTTTTAAAACATGTCTTTAAAAAAGTGAGTTGACCTCTGGTGCTCAATTTTATTGTATACACATGCACATTTCATCATTTTGCAAGTTAATCTGTCGACCAATTGGGCCCGTGGAACCAATTGGCCCAAATGGCATTCATAGTACATATCGCGCCAATTGGGCCCGTGGAACCAATTGGCCCAATTGGCATCAATATGACGTATCGCGCCAATTGGGCCGATGGAACCAATTGGCCCAATTGGCATCAGTTCATTGGGACAAATCGCATCAATTTGGCCCGTGGAACCAATTGGCCCAATTGGCATAAATATTACATATCGCGCCAATTGGGCCAATGGAACCAATTGGCCCAATTAGCATTAATTCATTGGGACATATCGCACCAATTGGGCCCGTGAAACCAATAGACCTTTTTCATGTGTCACAAGATAATTAACTGGATCACGTGAAACACCGGTGGCGGCCATCTTGGTGCACAGGTAATATTGTATTGTGTGAAGTAATTTGGTGTTTCAAGTGTTCTGTGATTGATAAAGAATAAAGACCTCTCGTTCCATCGAATATCTGCTGTTATTAACCACATTGGAGGAGAACGTGAACGCGAGCTCAGCCAAAGACGAAGAGACGGCTGCCTCGATGCTCTTGCAAGACAAGGCATAATAAAGACGACGCTAGCAAATATTGAGCACCGTTCAATCCGGAGAGCCAGCTGGCTACACTGTATAACAAATTCAACCAAGATTGGTTATACCGACTCTACAACTTGGTCACTGCGAACGGCTTCAAAGCAGCCTTGCGTATACGACGTGTTAATTATGACACCTGATATCAGCTATGAGCGTATATGAAACATCACGAAAGGAGCTTATACGCAAATGGATATGGCAGATACGTGTCGCTTTGTTGTGCACACACACATGCACACGCGTGCGCGCGCGTACACACATGCACACAAACACACACACAAACACACACACACACACACACACACACACACACACACACACACACACACACACACACCACGGGGCTCTCTACTTGAAATGCACCCATTTGATGCTTGTATATGTTTATGTGCCAATACTGACTGCCGAAAGCGGAGCGAGAACACATGCATGTGCGAAAGGCTATACCCAGAAGTTGGCCAGAACCCATTATGCACTCCGATCATGTAGCTTATAGACATGTACATGTTCGCTAGGAACAATTTCGTATTGGTCTCTTCTATACATATACATGCATGCAGGTTATCTCCCCATTCATATGTATCTTACTCCAAACGTCGTTTCTGACTTCGGCCCGGATCGACGCTGGAACCAAAACTCAAGTGGAACAAATCGTACTCAATTTCAGCCCGGCCGGAATATTTCTGGCGCTCGTTTTTATTTGGTCCGGCCGGATCAAAACTGATTAAAGCGACTGAAATATTTGTGCATGCATGCATGACAGACCCAGATTTAGTCTCTGAAAGGCCGGCCATGCAGCCGCTGTAACGACTGGTTGTATAGGCTTAATTTTTAAATTGCATATATTAATTGCTTCGAAATTTGTTTGCAGCACAAAATAAGATACCGAATTGCTCGCAGCCGGCCTGCAGGGGAAATTACTATACAAGCTGAACGCAAAACGGATTATCCGAGCCTTATACGTACGCGTTATAACGATAGCAGTCTTGCTGATGTATCTTGAGAGGAAGTATATTCCGTATAATATCTTTGTCATCAGTTTTCTGAAGCGGAATTAGTCGTTGCGTAGATAAATCTATGGTCATGTCAATGCCAGCTGTGCACCAAGATGGCGGCTTACGTAAATGACGTCACGTTTAATGTAACTTGGTCATGTGATGAAAAAGGTCTATTGGCCCAAGTGGCATACATAGTTCATGTCGTGCCAATTGGGCCCATGGAACCATTTGGCCCAATTGGCATAAATAGTACTTATCGCGCCAATTGGGCCGATGGAACCAATTGGCCCAATTGGCATCAATTCATAGGGACAAATCGCACCAATTTGGCCCGTGGAACCAATTGGCCCAATTGGCAACAATAGGTAATATCGCGCCAATTGGGCCGATGGAATCAATTGGTCCAATTGGGATCAATTCATTGGGACAAATCGCAGCAATTGGGCCCTTGGAACCAAATGGCCCAATTGGCATAAATAGTACATATCGCGCCAATTGGGCCGATGGAACCAATTGGCCCAATTGGCAATAATTAATTAAGACATATCGCACCAATTGGGCCCGTGGAACCTATTGGCCCAATTGTCATACATAGTACATATCGCGCCAATTGGGCCCGAAGAACCAATTGGCCCAAATGGCATCAATAGGACATATCGCGCCAATTGGGCCGATGGAACCAATTGGCCCAATTGGCATCAGTTCATTGGGACAAATCGCACCAATTTGGCCCGTGGAACCAATTGGCCCAATTGGCAACAATAGGTAATATCGCGCCAATTGGGCCGATGGAATCAATTGGCCCAATTGGCATCAATTATTTGGGACAAATCGCACCAATTGGGCCCGTGGAAC
This sequence comes from Eunapius fragilis, assembly GCA_963681505.1. Classification (NCBI taxonomy): domain Eukaryota; kingdom Metazoa; phylum Porifera; class Demospongiae; order Spongillida; family Spongillidae; genus Eunapius; species Eunapius fragilis. Next base: position 9,843,228 of record OY811977.1, on the reverse strand, counting down.
CAATTGGCCCAATTGGCATAAATAGTACATATCGCGCCAATTGGGCCGATGGAACAAATTGGCCCAATTGGCAATAATTCATTAAGACATATCGCACCATTTGGGCCCGTGGAATCAATTGGCCCAATTGGCATACATAGTACATATCGCGCCAATTGGGCCCGTAGAACCAATTGGCCCAATTGGCATCAATAGGACATATAACGCCAATTGGGCCGTTGGAACCAATTGGCCCAATTGGCATTAATTCATTAAGACATATCTGCCCAATTTGGCCCGTGGAACCAATTGGCCCAATTGGCATAAATAGTACAAATCGCGCCAATTGGGCCCATGGAACCAATTGGCCCAATTGGCAATAATTCATTGAGACATATCGCACCAATTGGGCCCGTGGAACCAATTGGCCTAATTGGCATAAATAGTACAAATCGGGCCAATTGAGCCGATGGAACCAATTGGCCCAATTGGCATCAATTCAATCGTACATATCGCACCATTTGGGCCCGTGGAATCAATTGGCCCAATTGGCATACATAGTACAAATCGCGCCAATTGGGCCCGTAGAACCAATTGGCCCAATTGGCATCAATAGGACATATAACGCCAATTGGGCCGATGGAACCAATTGGCCCAATTGGCATTAATTCATTAAGACATATCTGCCCAATTTGGCCCGTGGAACCAATTGGCCCAATTGGCATAAATAGTACAAATCGCGCCAATTGGGCCCATGGAACCAATTGGCCAGGGTTGCCGAAGGCCGGCCGACCTTTCAGGCCGACCTTTCAGGCCGGACCTTCTGGCCTGACCTTCAGGCCGGAACCCGGCCTGAAAGGCCACTTATTAAAGATGTAATTAGATTATTAAATAATATTATCTCAAGATTATATACAATCACTGTGAATTAATCAGTCACACGATATGCCGCATACATCAGTAAGTTGTGAAGATGAACCAGACCGCCGAGACCGGTCCAGACATAACTAATCTAACTGTTCAGCACCCATGCATTGTGCTTAAGCATTATGCACGCCTCCAGCTGCTGGGGAAGAAGATTCCATCTTTGACGCTGTTGAATAAGCTTGGCTTTAGAAATACCAGCTCAGATGGTGCAGAAAAGGCCAAGCTATATAGTACTTTCTTGCATAGAAATTCTTGGAAAACGCGAGTCGTGCAATTTCCACCATGCAAGCGGATCTATACATAGATAGTACTATCTATGATCTATAGGAGAAGTAGCATTCACTTGTCGTGTTTCGGGAACTGAAAGCCAAGCATCAAACTCATCCTTAACTTCTCTACGTATATAGGTCGTTCGACAAAGGGCTTGTGGCAGTGGTTGCACCAAGCTTTGTCAGTAAACCCTTCATATCCTCTCTTTTCATGACATTTGTACAATTTGAAATGTGCCCACACCACGGAGGGTTGTTTGCGTCGTTGCGGGTACCTGATAAGCTCATCAGTGTTATAAACCCAGCGGTCTGGGTTTATAGGAGACACAAGCTTATGAGATATATCTGCTACAGAGGAGCCACCAGTCCCACCACAGTCACCTGAAGCTATATTCGTAGCGCTAGTGACGGCGCTAAAGAATGAATAAACGTCACGCGCGTGCGCGTCACGTTACTTGTCTCATATGCAAAATTAATATTTAATAATTTTAACATGAAATTTAATAACTGCATCTTTCGGGTCGACCTTTCAGGCCACGGGCCGGAGGCCTGGCCTGACCTTCAGGTCACAGGCCGGACCCTGGCCTGACTTTCGGCAACCCTGCAATTGGCCCATTTGGCAACAATAGGATATATCGCGCCAATTGGGCAGATGGAACCAATTGGCCCAAATGGCATCAATTAATGGGGACAAATCGCAGCAATTGGGCCCGTGCAGGAGTCAAGTATGTCAGTATGTATGACTCCTGCAGGAGTAAAGTATGTCAGTATGTATGACTCCTGCTGGAGTCATACATATATTTGCATGACTCCTCCAGGAGTCAAGTATGTCAGTATGCAAGACTCCTGCAGGAGTCAAGTATCTCAATGTATGACTCCTGCAAGAGTCAAGTATCTCCAAGCATGACTCCTGCAGGAGTCAAGTATGTCAGTATGCATGACTCCTGCAGGAGTCAAGTATGTCACTCAAGTATTTCAATGTACGACTCCTGCAGGAGTAAATTATTTCAATTATGACTCCTGCAGGAGTCAAGTATATCAATATGTCTGACTCCTGCAGAAGTCAAGTATTTCAATGTATAACTCCTGCAGGAGTCAAGTATTTCTATATGTATGACTCCTGCAGGAGTCAAGTATCTCCATGTATGACACCTGAAGGAGTCAAGTATGTCAGTATCAATGACTACTACAGGAGTCATATGTCAATATGTATGACTCCGGCAGGAGTGAGCAATCTCCATGTATGACTCCTGTTGGAGTCAAATATGTCACTATGAATGACTCCTGCAGGAGTCACGTATTTCAATACATGACTCGTGCAGGAGTGAAGTATTTCAAGTATGCCAGTATACATGACTCCTGCATGAGTCAACTATATATTTGCATGACTCATGCAGGAGTCAAGTATGTCAGTATGCAAGACTCCTGCAGGAGTCAAGTATCTCAATGTACGACCCCTGCAGGAGTCAAGTATCTCCATGCATGACTCCTGCAGGAGTAAAGTATGTCATTATGTATGACTCCTGCAAGAGTCAAATATGTCACTCAAGAATTTCAATGTATGACTCCTGCAGGAGTCAAGTATTTCAATATTTATGACTCCTGCAGGAGTCAAGTATGTCAGTCTGTATGACTCCTGCAGAAGTCAACTATATATTTGCATGACTTCTGCAGGAGTCAAGTATATCAGTTTGTATGACTGCTGCAGGAGTCAAATATGTTACAATGAATGACTCCTGCAGGAGTCAAGTGTTTCAATGTATGACTCCTTCAAGAGTCAAATTTGTCAGTATGCATGACTCCTGCAGGAGTCAAATATTTCAATGAATGACTCATGCAGGAGTAAAGTATGTCAATATGTATGACTCCTCCAGGAGTCATTTATCTCCATGCATGACTCCTGCAGGAGTCAAGTATGTCAGTATGTATGACTACTGCAGGAGTCAAGTATGTCAGTATGTATGACTCCTGCAGGAGTCATACATATATTTGCATGACTCCTGCAGGAGTCAAGTATGTCAGTATGCAAGACTCCTGCAGGAGTCAAGTATCTCAATGTATGACTCCTGCAGGAGTCAAGTATCTCCAACCATGACTCCTGCAGGAGTCAAGTATGTCAGTATGTATGACTCCTGCAGGAGTCAAGTATGTCACTCAAGTATTTCAATGTATGACTCCTGCAGGAGTCAATTATTTCAATTATGACTCCGGCAGGAGTCAAGTATATCAATATGTCTGACTCCTGCAGGAGTCAAGTATTTCAATGTATAACTCCTGCAGGAGTCAAGTATTTCTATATGTATGACTCCTGCAGGAGTCAAGTATCTCCATGTATGACACCTGAAGGAGTCAAGTATGTCAGTATCAATGACTACAACAGGAGTCATATGTCAATATGTATGACTCCGGCAGGAGTGAGCAATCTCCATGTATGACTCCTGCTGGAGTCAAATATGTCACTATGAATGACTCCTGCAGGAGTCACGTATTTCAATATATGACTCGTGCAGGAGTGAAGTATTTCAAGTATGCCAGTATATATGACTCCTGCATGAGTCAACTATATACTTGCATGACTCATGCAGGAGTCAAGTATGTCAGTATGCAAGACTCCTGCAGGAGTCAAGTATCTCAATGTACGACCCCTGCAGGAGTCAAGTATCTCCATGCATGACTCCTGCAGGAGTCAAGTATGTCATTATGTATGACTCCTGCAAGAGTCAAATATGTCACTCAAGAATTTCAATGTATGACTCCTGCAGGAGTCAAGTATTTCAATTATGACTCCTGCAGGAGTCAAGTATGTCAATATGTCTGACTCCTGCAGGAGTCAAGTACTTCAATGTATGACTCCTGCAGGAGTCAAGTATTTCAATATTTATGACTCCTGCAGGAGTCAAGTATGTCAGTATGTATGACTCCTGCAGGAGTCAACTATATATTTGCATGACTCCTGCAGGAGTCAAGTATATCAGTTTGTATGACTGCTGTAGAAGTCAAATATGTTACAATGAATGACTCCTGCAGGAGTCAAGTGTTTCAATGTATGACTCCTTCAAGAGTCAAATTTGTCAGTATGCATGACTCCTGCAGGAGTCAAATATTTCAATGAATGAGTTCTGCATGAGTAAAGTATGTCAGTATGTATGACTCCTCCAGGAGTCATTTATCTCCATGCATGACTCCTGCAGGAGTCAAGTATGCCAGTATATATAACTCCCGCATGAGTCAACTATATATTTGCATGACTCCTGCAGGAGTCAAGTATGTCAGTATGCAAGACTCCTGCTGGAGTCAAGTATCTCAATGTTTGACTTCTGCAGGAGTCAAGTATCTCCATGCATGACTCTTGCAGGAGTCAAGTATGTCAGTATGTAAGACTCCTGTAGGAGTCAAGTATGTCACTCAGGAATTTCAATGTATGACTCCTGCAGGAGTCAAGTATTTAAATTATGACTCCTGCAAAAGTCAAGTATGTCAATGTGTCTGACTCCTGCAGGAGTCAAGTATTTCAATGTATGACTCCTGCAGGAGTCAAGTATTTCAATATGTATAACTCCTGCAGAAGTCAAGTATGTCAGTATGTTTGACTTCTGCAGGAGTCATACATATATTTGCATGACTCCTGCAGGAGTAAAGTATGTCAGTATGCAAGACTCCTGCAGGAGTCAAGTATCTCAATGTATGACTCCTGCAGGAGTCAAGTATCTCCAAGCATGACTCCTGCAGGAGTCAAGTATGTCAGTATGTATGACTCCTGCAGGAGTCAAGTATGTCACTCAAGTATTTCAATGTATGACTCCTGCAGGAGTCAATTATTTCAATTATGACTCCTGCAGGAGTCAAGTATATCAATATGTCTGACACCTGCAGGAGTCAAGTATTTCAATGCATAACTCCTGCAGGAGTCAAGTATTTCAATATGTATGACTCCTGCAGGAGTCAAGTATCTCCATGTATGACACCTGAAGGAGTCAAGTATGTCAGTATCAATGACTACTACAGGAGTCATATGTCAATATGTATGACTCCGGCAAGAGTGAGCAATCTCCATGTATGACTCCTGCAGGAGTCAAATATGTCACTATGAATGACTCCTATTTACTTGTGTCAGTATCAATGACTACTACAGGAGTCATATGTCAATATGTAAAACTCCGGCAGGAGTGAGCAATCTCCATGTATGACTCCTGCAGGAGTCAAATATGTCACTATATGAATGACTCCTGCAGGAGTCACGTATTTCAATATATGACTCGTGCAGGAGTGAAGTATTTCAAGTATGCCAGTATATATGACTCCTGCATGAGTCAACTATATATTTGCATGACTCCTGCAGGAGTCAAGTATGTCAGTATGCAAGACTCCTGCAGGAGTCAAGTATCTCAATGTACGACTCCTGCAGGAGTCAAGTATCTCCATGCATGACTCCTGCAGGAGTCATGTATGTCATTATGTATGACTCCTGCAAGAGTCAAGTATGTCACTCAAGAATTTCAATGTATGACTCCTGCAGGAGTCAAGTATTTCAATTATGTCTCCTGCAGGAGTCAAGTATGTCAATATGTCTGACTCCTGCAGGAGTCAAGTACTTCAATGTATGACTCCTGCAGGAGACAAGTATTTCAATATTTATGACTCCTGCAGGAGTCAAGTATGTCAGTATGTATGACTCCTGCAGGAGTCAACTATACATTTGCATGACTCCTGCAGGAGTCAAGTATGCCAGTTTGTATGCCTGCTGCAGGAGTCAAATATGTTACAATGAATGACTCCTGCAGGAGTCAAGTATCTCAATGTATGACTCATGCAGGAGTCAAGTATCTCCAAGCATGACTCCTGCAGGAGTCAAGTATGTCAGTATGTTAGTATGTATGACTCCTGCAGGAGTCGTACATATACTTGCATGACTCCTGCAGGAGTCAAGTTTGTCAGTATGCAAGACTCCTGCAGGAGTCAAGTATCTCAATGTATGACTCCTGCAGGAGTCAAGTATTACCAAGCATGACTCCTGCAGGAGTCAAGTATGTCAGTATGTATGACTCCTGCAGGAGTCAAGTATGTCACTCAAGTATTTCAATGTATGACACCTGCAAAAGTCAATTATTTCAATTATGACTCCTGCAGGAGTCAAGTATATCAATATGTCTGACTCCTGCAGGAGTCAAGTATTTCAATGTATGACTCCTGCAGGAGTCAAGTATTTCTATATGTATGACTCCTGCAGGAGTCAAGTATCTCCATGTATGACACCTGAAGGAGTCAAGTATGTCAGTATCAATGACTACTACAGGAGTCATATTTCAATATGTATGACTCCGGCAGGAGTGAGCAATCTCCATGTATGACTCCTGCAGGAGTCAAATATGTCACTATGAATGACTCCTGCAGGAGTCACGTATTTCAATATTTGACTAGTGAGGGAGTGAAGCATTTCAATGAATGACTCCTGCAGGAGTCAAGAATATCAATATGTATGACTCTTGCAGGAGTCAAGGATCTCCATACATGACACCTGCAGGAGTCAAGTATGTCAGAATCATTGACTCCTGCAGGAGTCAAGTATCTCAATGTATGACTCCCGCAGGACTCAAGTATTTCAATGTATGACTCCTGCAGGAGTCAAATATGTCAGAATGTATGACTCCTGCAAGAGTCAAGTATCTCCATGCTTGACTCCTGCAGGAGTCAAATATGTCCGTATCAATGACTCCTGCAGGAGTCATAAGTCAATTTGTATGACTCCTGCAGGAGTGAGTAATCTCCATGTATGACTCCTGCAGGAGTTATGTATGTCAGAATGTATGAGTCCTGCAGGAGTCAAGTATGTCAATATGTATGACTCCTGCAGGAGTCAACTATATATTTGCATGACTCCTGCAGGAGTCAAGTATGTCAGATTGGATGACAGCTGCAGGAGTCAAATATTTCACAATGAATGACTCCTGCAGGAGTCAAGTATTTCAATGTATGACTCCTATAAGAGTCAAGTTTGTCAGTATGCATGACTCCTGCAGGAGTGAAATATTTCAATGAATGACTCCTGTAGGAGTAAAGTATGTCAATATGTATGACTCCTCCAGGAGTCATGTATCTCCATGCATGAATCCTGCCGGCAGGAGTCAAGTATGTCAGTTTGTATGACTCCTGCAGGAGTCAAATATATATTTGCATGACTCCTGCAGGAGTCAAGTATGTCAGTATGCAAGACTCCCGTAGGAGTCAAGTATCTCAATGTATGACTCCTGCAGGAGTCAAGTATCTCCATGCATGACTCCTGCAGGAGTCAAGTATGTCAGTATGTATGACTCCTGCAGGAGTCAAGTATGTCACTTAAGAATTATTTCAATGTATGACTCCTTCAGGAGTCAAGTATTTCAATTATGACTCCTGCAGGAGTCAAGTATTTCAATGTATGACTCCTGCAGGAGTCAAGTATTTCAATATGTATGACTCCTGCAGGAGTCAAGTATGTCAGTATGTATGACTCCGGTAGGAGTCAACTATATGTTTGCATGACTCCTGCAGGAGTCAAGTATTTCAATGTATGACTCCTGCAGTAGTCAAATATGTCAATATGTATGACTCCTGCAAGAGTCAATTATCTCCATGCATGACTCATGCAGGAGTCAAGTATGTCACTATGAATGACTCCTGCAGGAGTCATGCATAGTTACAGATTGGTGCTGCAATCCGTCGCAGCGTGCCGAATTGTGCCGAATTGTTGTAGATTGATCCCGCTGAAGTGAACCAATCCGTCGCAGCGCGCCGAATTGCGCTGAATTGTTACAGATTGAACCCGTGAAAGTGCAGCAATCGGTCGCATGCAGCGCGCCGAATTGCGCCGAATTGTTGCAGATTGATCCGGCGATAGTGCAGCAATCCTTTGCAGCGCGCCGAATAGTTATATATTGATGGCGGGGTCAATCTGCAACAATTCGGCGTAATTCGGCGCGCATGGACGGATTGGTGCACTTCGGCTGGACCAATCTGTAACAATTCGGCGCCATTCGGCGTGGTGCGACCGATTGTTGCACATTCACGGGATCAACCTGATTGCTGCACTTTCACGGGATCAATCTGTAACAATTCGGCGCATTTCGGCGCGCTGCGACGGATTGTTGCATTTTCGCGGGATCAATCTGCAACAATTCGGCACTATTCGGCGCGCTAGCAACCTGATTGCTGCACTTTCACGGGATCAATCTGTAACAATTCGGCCCATTTCGGCGCGCTGCGATGGATTGCTGCATTTTCGCGGGATCAATCTGCAACAATTCGGCACTATTCGGCGCGCTAGCTCTGCGACCGATTGCTGCACTTTCACGGGTTCAATCTGTAACAATTCAGCGCATTTCGGCGCGCTGCGACGGATTGCAGCACTTTTGCGTAACCAATCTGTAACTATGCATGACTCCTGCAGGAGTTATTCATAGTGACATACTTGACTCCTGCATGAGTCATGCATGGAGATACTTGACTCTTGCAGGAGTCATACATATTGACATATTTGACTCCTGCAGGAGTCATACATTGAAATACTTGACTCCTGCAGGAGTCATGCAAACATATTGTTGACTCCTGCCGGAGTCATACATACTGACATACTTGACTCCTGCAGGAGTCATAAATATTGAAATACTTGACTCCTGCAGGAGTCATACATTGAAATACTTGACTCCTGCAGGAGTCATAATTGAAATACTTGACTCCTGCAGGAGTACGGAGGTCGACAAGGTACAGAAGGCCGCCGGACAGATACGGGAACCCATTGAAACTTCCTGATTTGGAATCGGACGACGATACATGAGTGTGTGGACCCACTCCCTGATAAGGGGGAGCTGTGTAACGGTTATTGGGAACTGATATTAATGAGTGCCAGGCGCATGCGTGTGATTAACCTATATATAGTTTCTGTAACCAGGATTATATGAGTGTTGTATTTCCGCTGCTACATATGAGATGGTAGAGATCGCTACACTACCAATCCCACTACCACTACCACTACCACTACCAATCCCACTACCAATCGAACTACCACTACCACTACCACTACCAATCCCACTGCCACTACCACTACCACTAGCAATTCACTACCAATCCCACTACCAATACCACTACCAATCCCACTGCCTCTACCACTACCAATTCCAATCCCACTACCAATCCCACTACCACTACCACTACCAATCCCACTACCTCTACCACTATCACTAACAATCCCACTACCACTACCACTTCCATTACCAATCCCACTACCAATCCCACTACCACTACCACTACCACTACCACTACCAATCCCACTACCAATCCCACTACCACTACCACTACCAATCCCACTACCACTTAGCAATCGGTCTCAGCGCGCCGAATTGCCCCGAATTGTTACAGATTGATCCTGCAAAAGTGCAGGAATCCGTTGCAGCGCGCCGAATTGCGCTGAATTGTTACAAATTGAACCCGTGAAAGTGCAGCAATCGGTCGCAGCGCGCCGAATTGTGCCGAATAACATGTTGCAGATTGATCCCGCGAAAGTGCAGCAATCCGTCGCAGCGCGCTGAATTGCGCCGAAATGTTACAGATTGATCCCGTGAAAGTGCAGCAATCAGATTGGTCCCGTGAATGTGCAACAATCGGTCGCACCACGCCGAATTGCGCCGAATTGTTACAGATTGGTCCAGCCGAAGAGCACCAATCCGTCCATGCGCGACGAATTACGCCAAATTGTTGCAGATTGATCCCGCCATAGTGAAGCAATTTATCGCAGCGCGCTGAATTGCCCCGAAATGTTGCAGATTGATCCGGCTATAGTGCAGCAATCTGTTACAGCGCGCCGAATTGTGACATATTGATCCTGCGAAAGTGCTGCAATCCGTCGCAGCGTGTCGAATTGCGCCAAATTGTTACAGATTGATCCCGCAATCCCACTACAATTACCACTACCAATCCCACTACCAATCCCACTACCACTACCACTACCACAACCAATCCCACTACCAATCCCACTACCAATCCCACTACCAATACCACTACCACTACAATCACCATTACCAATCCAACTACCAATACCATTACCACTACCACTACCAATCCCCCTACCAATCCCACTACCAATACCACTACCAATCCCACTTCCACTACCAATCCCACTACCACTACCACTACCAATCCCCTACCAATCCCACTACCACTACAATTACCACTACCAATCCCACTACCAATCCCACTACCAATCCCACTACCACTACCACTACCACTACCAATCCCACTACCACTACCACTACCAATCCCACTACCACTACCACTACAAATCCCACTACCGATCCCACTACCACGACAATTACCACTACCAATCCCACTACCAATCCCACTACCTCTACCACTACCACTACCAATCCCACTACCACTAAGACTACTAATACCTCTACCACTACCACTTCCAATCCCTTTACCTCTACCACTATCACTACCAATCCCCCTACCACGACCACTACCATAACCAATCCCACTACCAATCCCACTACCACTACCACTACCACTACCAATCCCACTACCAATCCCACTACCACTACCACTACCAATCCCACTGCCACTACCACTACCAATCCCCCTACCAATCCCACTCCCATTACAATAACCACTACCATTCCCAATACCAATTCCACTACCAATCCCACTAACACTACCACTGCCACTACCAATCCCACTACCTCTATCACTACCACTACCAATCCCACTTCCAATCCCACAACCACTACCACTACCAATCCCACTACCACTACCACTACCAATATCACTACCACTACCACTACCAATCCCACTACCACTACCACTATCAATCCCACTACCAATCCCACTACCACTACCACTACCAATCCCACCACCTCTATCACTATCACTACCAATCCCACTACCACTACCACTATCAATCCCACTACCTCTATCACTATCACTACCAATCCCACTACCACTACCACCATTACCAATCCCACTACCAATCCTACTACCACTACCACTACCACTACCAATCCCACTACCAATCCCACTACCACTAACACTTCCAATCCCACTGCCACTACCACTACCAATCCCACTACTGATACCACTACCACTACCAATACCACTACCACTACCACTACCACTACCACTACCAATCCCACTACCACTACCACTACCAATCCCACTACCAATCCCACTACCACTACCACTACCACTACCAATCCCACTGCCACTACCACTTCCACTACCAATCCCACTACCAATCCCACTACCAATACCACTACCAATCCCACTGCCTCTACCACTACCAATACCAATCCCACTATCAATCCCACTACCACTACGACTACAAATCCTACTACCTCTACCACTATCACTAACAATCCCACTACCACTACCACTACCACTACCAATCCCACTGCCACTACCACTTCCACTACCAATCCCACTACCAATCCCACTACCAATACCACTACCAATCCCACTGCCTCTACCACTACCAATACCAATCCCACTATCAATCCCACTACCACTACGACTACAAATCCTACTACCTCTACCACTATCACTAACAATCCCACTACCGCTACCACTACCACTTCCATTACAAATCCCACCACTACCACTACCAATCCCGCTACCAATGCCACTACCACTACCACTACCTATCCCACTACCACTTAGCAATCGATCTCAGCGCGCCGAATCGCCCCGAATTGTTACATATTGATCCTGCGAAAGTGCAGGAATCCGTTGCAGCGCGCCGAATTGCGCTGAATTTTTACAAATTGAACCCGTGAAAGTGCTGCAATCGGTCGCAGCGCCCCGAATTGTGCCGAATAACATGTTGCAGATTGATCCCGCGAAAGTGCAGCAATGCGTCTCAGCGCGCCGAATTCTGCCGAGGTGTTGCAGATTGATGCCGCGAAAGTGCAGTAATCCGTCGCAGCGCACCGAATTAATTGTGCCAAATTGTTACAGATTGGTCCAACCAAAGTGCACCAATCCGTCCCAGTGCGCCGAATTGCGCCGAAATGTTGCAGATTGATCAGGCGTAAGTGCAGCAATCCGTTGCAGCGCGCCGAATTGTTACAGATCGATCCTGCAAAAGTGCAGGAATCCGTTGCAGCGCGCCGAATTGCGCTGAATTATAACAGATTGATCCGGTGAAAGTGCTGCAATCCGTCGCAGCGCGCCGAATTGTGCCGAATTGTTGCAGATTGATCCCGCAAAATTGCACCAATCCGTCGCAGCGCGCCGAATTGCGCTGAATTGTTACAGAATGAACCAGTGAAAGTGCAGCAATCGGTCGCAGCGCGTCGAATTGTGCCAAATTGTTGCAGATTGATCCCGCGAAAATGCAACAATCCGTCGCAGCGCGCCGAAATGCGCCGAATTGTTACAGATTGATCCCGTGAAAGTGCAGCAATCAGGTTGATCCCGTGAATGTGCAACAATCGGTCGCACCACGCCGAATTGTTACAGATTGGTCCAGCCGAAGGGCACCAATCCGTCCATGCGCGCCGAATTACGCCGAATTGTTGCAGATTGACCTCGCCACCAATATAAAACAATTTGGCGCGCTGCAACGGATTGCTGCACTATCGCCGGATCAATCTGCAACAATTCGGCGCAATTCGGCGCGCTGCGACCGATTGCTGCACTTTCACGGGTTCAATCTGTAACAATTCAGCGCAATTCGGCGCGCTGCGATGGATTGGTGCACTTTAGCGGGATCAATCTACAACAATTCGGCACAATTCCGCACGCTGCGACGGATTGCAGCACTTTTGCGGAACCAATCTGTAACTATGCATGACTCATGCAGGAGTCATTCATAGTGACATACTTGACTCCTGCATGAGTCATGCATGGAGATACTTGACTCTTGAAGGAGTCATACATATTGACATATTTGACTCCTGCAGGAGTCATGCATTGAAATACTTGACTCCTGCAGGAGTCATGCAAACATATAGTTGACTCCTGCCGGAGTCATACATACTGACATACTTGACTCCTGCAGGAGTCATAAATATTGAAATACTTGACTCCTGCAGGAGTCATACATTGAAATACTTGACTCCTGCAGGAGTCATAATTGAAATACTTGACTCCTGCAGGAGTCATACATTGAAATAATTCTTAAGTGACATACTTGACTCCTGCAGGAGTCAAACATACTGACATACTTGACTCCTGCAGGAGTCATGCACGGAGATACTTGACTCCAGCAGGAGTCATACATTGAGATACTTGACTCCTACAGGAGTTTTGCATACTGACATACTTGACTCCTGCAGGAGTCATGCAAATATATATTTGACTCCTGCAGGAGTCATACAAACTGACATACTTGACTCCTGCCGGCAGGATTCATGCATGGAGATACATGACTCCTGGAGGAGTCATACATATTGGCTTACTTTACTCCTACAGGAGTCATTCATTGAAATATTTGACTCCTGCAGGAGTCATGCATACTGACAAACTTGACTCTTATAGGAGTCATACATTGAAATACTTGACTCCTGCAGGAGTCATTCATTGTGAAATATTTGACTCCTGCAGCTGTCATCCAATCTGACATACTTGACTCCTGCAGGAGTCATGCAAATGTATAGTTGACTCCTGCAGGATTCATACATATTGACATACTTGACTCCTGCAGGAGTCATAAATATTGAAATACTTGACTCCTGCAGGAGTCATACATTGAAATACTTGACTCCTGCAGGAGTCATAATTGAAATACTTGACTCCTGCAGGAGTCAAGCATGGAGATTTCTCACTCCTGCAGGAGTCATACAAATTGACTTATGACTCCTGCAGGAGTCATTGATACTGACATATTTGACTCCTGCAGGAGTCATGCATGGAGATACTTGACTCTTGCAGGAGTCATACATTTTGACATATTTGACGCCTGCAGGAGTCATACATTGAAATACTTGAGTCCTGCGGGAGTCATACATTGAGATACTTGACTCCTGCAGGAGTCATTGATACTGACATACTTGACTCCTGCAGGTGTCATGTATGGAGATCCTTGACTCCTGCAAGAGTCATACATATTGATACTTCACTCCTGCACGAGTCATATATTGAAATACGTGACTCCTGCAGGAGTCATTCATAGTGACATATTTGACTCCTGCAGGAGTCATACATGGAGATTGCTCACTCCTGCCGGAGTCATACATATCGACATATCACTCCTGTAGTAGTCATTGATACTGACATACTTGACTCCTTCAGGTGTCATACATGGAGATACTTGACTCCTGCAGGAGTCATACATATTGAAATACTTGACTCCTGCAGGAGTCATACATTGAAATACTTGACTCCTGCAGGGGTCAGACATATTGATATACTTGACTCCTGCAGGAGTCATAATTGAAATAATTGACTCCTGCAAGAGTCATACATTGAAATACTTGAGTGACATACTTGACTCCTGCAGGAGTCATACATACTGACATACTTGACTCCTGCAGGAGTCATGCAAATATATATTTGACTCCTGCAGGAGTCATACAAACTGACATACTTGACTCCTGCCGGCAGGATTCATGCATGGAGATACATGACTCCTGGAGGAGTCATACATATTGGCATACTTTACTCCTACAGGAGTCATTCATTGAAATATTTGACTCCTGCAGGAGTCATGCATACTGACAAACTTGACTCTTATAGGAGTCATACATTGAAATACTTGACTCCTGCAGGAGTCATTCATTGTGAAATATTTGACTCCTGCAGCTGTCATCCAATCTGACATACTTGACTCCTGCAGGAGTCATGCAAATGTATAGTTGACTCCTGCAGGAGTCATACATATTGACATACTTGACTCCTGCAGGACTCATACATTCTGACATACATAACTCCTGCAGGAGTCATACATGGAGATTTCTCACTCCTGCAGGAGTCATACAAATTGTCTTATGACTCCTGCAGGAGTCATTGATACTGACATATTTGACTCCTGCAGGAGTCATGCATGGAGATACTTGACTCTTGCAGGAGTCATACATTTTGACATATTTGACGCCTGCAGGAGTCATACATTGAAATACTTGAGTCCTGCGGGAGTCATACATTGAGATACTTGACTCCTGCAGGAGTCATTGATACTGACATACTTGACTCCTGCAGGTGTCATGTATGGAGATCCTTGACTCCTGCAAGAGTCATACATATTGATATTCTTAACTCCTGCAGGAGTCATTCATTGAAATACTTCACTCCTGCACGAGTCATATATTGAAATACGTGACTCCTGCAGGAGTCATTCATAGTGACATATTTGACTCCTGCAGGAGTCATACATGGAGATTGCTCACTCCTGCCGGAGTCATACATATCGACATATGACTCCTGTAGTAGTCATTGATACTGACATACTTGACTCCTTCAGGTGTCATACATGGAGATACTTGACTCCTGCAGGAGTCATACATATTGAAATACTTGACTCCTGCAGGAGTCATACATTGAAATACTTGACTCCTGCAGGGGTCAGACATATTGATATACTTGATTCCTGCAGGAGTCATAATTGAAATAATTGACTCCTGCAGGAGTCATACATTGAAATACTTGAGTGACATACTTGACTCCTGCAGGAGTCATACATACTGACATACTTGACTCCTGCAGGAGTCGTGCTTGGAGATACTTGACTCCTGCAGGAGTCATACATTGAGATACATGACTCCTGCAGGAGTCTTGCATACTGACATACTTGACTCCTGCAGGAGTCATGCAAATATATGTACGACTCCTGCAGGAGTCATACATACTAACATACTGACATACTTGACTACTGCAGGAGTCATTCATTGTAACATATTGGACTCCTGCAGCAGGCATACAAACTGACATACTTGACTCCTGCAGGAGTCATACATACTGACATACTTGACTCCTGCAGGAGTCATGCAAATATATATTTGACTCCTGCAGGAGTCATACAAACAGACATACTTGACTCCTGCCGGCAGGATTCATGCATGGAGATACATGACTCCTGGAGGAGTCATACATATTGGCATACTTTACTCCTACAGGAGTCATTCATTGAAATATTTGACTCCTGCAGGAGTCATGCATACTGACAAACTTGACTCTTATAGGAGTCATACATTGAAATACTTGACTCCTGCAGGAGTCATTCATTGTGAAATATTTGACTCCTGCAGCTGTCATCCAATCTGACATACTTGACTCCTGCAGGAGTCATGCAAATGTATAGTTGACTCCTGCAGGAGTCATACATATTGACATACTTGACTCCTGCAGGACTCATACATTCTGACATGCATAACTCCTGCAGGAGTCATACATGGAGATTTCTCACTCCTGCAGGAGTCATACAAATTGTCTTATGACTCCTGCAGGAGTCATTGATACTGACATATTTGACTCCTGCAGGAGTCATGCATGGAGATACTTGACTCTTGCAGGAGTCATACATTTTGACATATTTGACGCCTGCAGGAGTCATACATTGAAATACTTGAGTCCTGCGGGAGTCATACATTGAGATACTTGACTCCTGCAGGAGTCATTGATACTGACATACTTGACTCCTGCAGGTGTCATGTATGGAGATCCTTGACTCCTGCAAGAGTCATACATATTGATATTCTTAACTCCTGCAGGAGTCATTCATTGAAATACTTCACTCCTGCACGAGTCATATTTTGAAATACGTGACTCCTGCAGGAGTCATTCATAGTGACATATTTGACTCCTGCAGGAGTCATACATGGAGATTGCTCACTCCTGCCGGAGTCATACATATCGACACATGACTCCTGTAGTAGTCATTGATACTGACATACTTGACTCCTTCAGGTGTCATACATGGAGATACTTGACTCCTGTAGGAGTCATACATATTGAAATACTTGACTCCTGCAGGAGTCATACATTGAAATACTTGACTCCTGCAGGGGTCAGACATATTGATATACTTGATTCCTGCAGGAGTCATAATTGAAATAATTGACTCCTGCAGGAGTCATACATTGAAATACTTGAGTGACATACTTGACTCCTGCAGGAGTCATACATACTGACATACTTGACTCCTGCAGGAGTCATGCTTGGAGATACTTGACTCCTGCAGGAGTCATACATTGAGATACATGACTCCTGCAGGAGTCTTGCATACTGACATACTTGACTCCTGCAGGAGTCATGCAAATATATGTACGACTCCTGCAGGAGTCATACATACTAACATACTGACATACTTGACTCCTGCAGGAGTCATTCATTGTAACATATTTGACTCCTGCAGCAGGCATACAAACTGACATACTTGACTCCGGCAGGAGTCATGCAAATATATAGTTGACTCCTGCATACATACTGACATACTTGACTCCTGCAGGAGTCATAAGTATTGAAATACTTGACTCCTGCAGTAGTCATACATTGAAGTACTTGACTCCTGCAGGAGTCAGACATATTGACATACTTGACTCCTGCAGGAGTCATAATTGAAATACTTGACTCCTGCAGGAGTCATACATTGAAATTCTTGAGTGACATACTTGACTCTTGCAGGAGTCATACATAATGACATACTTGACTCCTGCAGGAGTCATGCATGGAGATACTTGACTCCTGCAGGAGTCGTACATTGAGATACTTGACTCCTGCAGGAGTCTTGCATACTGACATACTTGACTCCTGAAGGAGTCATGCAAATATATAGTTGACTCATGCAGGAGTCATATATACTGGCATACTTGAAATACTTCACTCCTGCGCGAGTCATATATTGAAATACGTGACTCCTGCAGGAGTCATTCATAGTGACATATTTGACTCCTGCAGGAGTCATACATGGAGATTGCTCACTCCTGCCGGAGTTATACATATTGACATATGACTCCTGTAGTAGTCATTGATACTGACACAAGTAAATGAAAACATTCTCTACGAGAAAGTTGGTGGGATATAGGATTTGATTATGACATTGGTGGTGTAAAAAGCAAGGAGCAAGGTCTTATCAGAAGGGAAAATGACAAGGTCCTATATTTAGCACATTTCTAGGACATGTGTTGTTTGTGTGCTAAATATAGAACTATGACATTTACCCTTCTGATAAGACCTTGTTTCCTTGCTTTTTACACCACCAATGTCATAATCAAATCCTATATCCCACCAACTTTCTCGTAGAGAATGTTTTTATTTACTTGTTTTCTTTTTTTTTTTCATATCCATTTAATTATACAAGACATTAGTCTCGTACCCAGACCGTCTATGACGTAAGCGATTATCGCTGTAAACAGTATAATCACTACGTCCATACGTATGGACGTAGTGTTTACAGCGATAATCGCTTACGTCATAGACGGTCTGGGTACGAGACTAACAAGACATAGGAGGCTGATAGTCGATTGTTTATCAAAGTATTATATTATATAAAAGTGAGTCCTCCAGCCGATTCTGAAGCTATTGGTGAAATTTTCATCGCTTAGAAACGTTCCTGTCCTGAGTTATGCGTGGGCAAGAAGGAGAAGACGACCCGCCCCTTGTTCCGAGACTGGGTACGAGGACGGGCAGTACACTCTTGTTCTCAACAACCACGCGGTTCAGCGACATGAAACAAAAACGAAACTACTCATTTTTGACTTCTAGATCGATTGCTAAAAGAAGCTACACGACCCGATCGTCGGGAGTGTTGTTACAGACGGGTCGCGTTTTTTAATGACATTCATAGTCGGGGTCAAATCCTATATTGAAGTTTCTAAGGAAACTTCCGATACTTGACTCCTTCAGGTGTCATACATGGAGATACTTGACTCCTGCAGGAGTCATACATATTGAAATACTTGACTCCTGCAGGAGTTATACATTGAAATACTTGACTCCTGCAGGAGTCAGACATATTGATATACTTGACTCCTGCAGGAGTCATAATTGAAATAATTGACCCCTGCAGGAGTCATACATTGAAATACTTGAGTGACATACTTGTAGGAGTCATACATACTGACATACTTGACTCCTGCAGGAGTCATGCTTGGAGATACATGACTCCTGCAGGAGTCATACATTGAGATACTTGACTCCTGCAGGAGTCTTGCATACTGACATACTTGACTCCTGCAGGTGTCATGCAAATATATAGTTGACTCATGCAGGAGTCATACATACTGGCATACTTGAAAGACTTCATTCCTGCACGAGTCATATATTGAAATACGTGACTCATTCATAGTGACATATTTGACTCCTGCAGGAGTCATACATGGAGATTGCTCACTCCTGCCGGCGTCATACATATTGACATATGACTCCTGTAGTAGTCATTGATACTGACATACTTGACTCCTACAGGAGTCTTACATACTGACATACTTGACTCCTGCAGGAGTCATGCATGGAGATACTTGACTCCTGCAGGAGTCATACATTGAGATACTTGACTCCAGCAGGAGTCTTGCATACTGACATATTTGACTCCAGCAGGAGTCATGCAAACATATAGTTGACTCATGCAGGAGTCATACATACTGGCATACTTGACTCCTGCAGGAGTCATGCATGGAGATAAATGACTCCTGGAGGAGTCATACATATTGACATACTTTACTCCTGCAGGAGTCATTCATTGAAATATTTGCAAGAGTCATGCATACTGACAAATTTGACACTTGAAGGAGTCATACATTGAAACACGTGACTCCTGCAGGAGTCATTCATTGTAACATATTTGACTCCTGCAGCAGTCATACAAACTGACATATTTGACTCCTGCAGGAGTCATGCAAATATATTGTTGACTCCTGCAGGAGTCATACATACTGACATACTTGACTCCTGCAGGAGTCATAAATATTGAAATACTTGACTCCTGCAGGAGTCATACATTGAAGTACTTGACTCCTGCAGGAGTCAGACATATTGACATACTTGACTCCTGCAGGAGTCATAACCTTGACTCCTGCAGGAGTCATTCATTGAAATTCTTGAGTGACATACTTGACTCTTGCAGGAGTCATACATAATGACATACTTGACTCCTGCAGGAGTCATGCATGGAGATACTTGACTCCTGCAGGGGACGTACATTGAGATACTTGACTCCTGCAGGAGTCTTGCATACTGACATACTTGACTCCTGCAGGAGTCATGCAAATATATAGTTGACTCATGCAGGAGTCATATATACAGGCATACTTGAAATACTTCACTCCTGCACGAGTCATATATTGAAATACGTGACTCCTGCAGGAGTCACTCATAGTGCCATATTTGACTCCAGCAGGAGTCATACATGGAGATTGCTAACTCCTGCAGGAGTCATACAAATTGACATATGACTCCTGCAGAAGGCATTCTTACTGACATACTTGACTCCTGCAGGAGTTAGTGGGATTGGTAGTGGTAGTGGTAATGGGATTGGTAGTGGTAGTGGTAGTGGGATTGGTAGTGGGATTCGTAGTGGTAGTGGTAGTGGTAGTGGGATTGGTAGTGGGATTGGTAGTGGGATTGGTAGTGGTAGTGGGATTGGTAGTGGGATTGGTAGTGGGATTGGTAGTGGGATTGGTAGTGGTAGTGGTGATGGTAGTGGGATTGGTAGTGGGATTGGTAGTGGGATTGGTAGTGGGATTGGTAGTGGATATTGTAGTGGTAGTGGGATTGGTAGGGGAATTGGTAGTGGTAGTGGTAGTGGGATTGGTAGTGGTAGTGGTAGAGGTAGTGGGATTGGTAGTGGTAGTGGTAGTGGTAGTGGGATTGGTAGTGGGATTGGTAGTGGTAGTGGTAGTGGGATTGGTAGTGGTAGAGGTAGTGGGATTGGTACTGAGATTGGTAGTGGTAGTGGTAGTGGGATTGGTAGTGGGATTGGTATTGGGATTGGTAGTGGTAATTGTATTGGTAGTGGGATTGCTAGGGGGATTGGTTGTGGTAGTGGCAGTGGGATTGGTAGTGGTAGTGGTAGTATTAGTGGGATTGGTAGTGGGATTGGCATTGGGATTGGTAGTGGTAATTGTAGTGGTAGTGGGATTGCTAGGAGGATTGGTAGTGGTAGTGCAAGTGGGATTGGTAGTGGTAGAGGTAGTGGTAGTGGGATTGGTAGTGGAATTGGTAATGGTAGTGGTAGTGGTAGTGGGATTGGTAGTGGGATTGGTAGTGGTAATCGAAGAGGGATTGCGGGATCAATCTGTAACAATTCAGAGCAATTCGGCGCGCTGCGACTGATTGCAGCACTTTCGCGGAACAAATCTGTAACAATTCGGCGCGCTACAACAGATTGCTGCACTATCACCGGATCAATCTGCAACAATTCGGCGCAATTCGGCGCGCTGAGACGGATTGCTTCACTATGGCAGGATCAATCTGCAATATGTTATTCGGCACAATTCGGCGCACTGCGACCGATTGCTGCACTTTCTTTGGTTCAATGTGCAAAATTCAGCACCATTCGGCGCGCTGCGACGGATTCCTGCACTTTCGCGGGATCAATCTGTAACAATTCGGGGCAATTCGGCGCGCCGAGACCGATTGCTTAGTGGTAGTGGGATTGATAGTGGGATTGGTAGTGGTAGTGGTAGTTGTAGTGGGATTGGTAGTGGGATTGGTAGTGGGATTGGTAGTGGGATTGGTAGTGGAAATAGAAGTGTTAGTGGGATTGGTAGGGGAATTGGTAGTGGTAGTGGTAGTGGGATTGGTAGTGGTAGTGGTAGTGGGATTGGTAGTGGGATTGGTAGTGGTAGTGGTAGTGGGATTGGTAGTGGGATTGGTAGTGGGATTGGTAGTGGTAGTGGGATTGGTAGTGGGATTGGTAGTGGGGTTGGTAGTGGTAGTGGTAGTGGGATTTGTAGTGGTAGTGGTAGAGGTAGTGGGATTGGTAGTGGGATTGGTAGTGGTAGTGGTAGTGGTAGTGGGATTGGTAGTGGCATTGGTAGTGGGATTGGTAGTGGGATTGGTAGTGGTAGTGGTAGTGGGATTGGTAGTGGTAGTGGTAGAGGTTGTGGGATTGGTAGTGGGATAGGTAGTGGTAAAGGTAGTGGTAGTGGGATTGGTAGTGGGATTGGTAGTGGGATTGGTAGTGGGATTGGTAGTAGTAATTGTAGTGTTAGTGGGATCGGTAGTGGGATTTGTAGTGGTAGTGGTAGTCGGATTGGTAGTGGAAGTGGTAGTGGGATTGGTAGTGGTAGTGCTAGTGGTAGTGGGATTGTTAGTGGGATTGGTAGTGGGATTGGTAGTGGGTTTGGTAGTGGAAATTGTAGTGGTAGTGGGATTGGTAGGGGAATTGGTATTGGTAGTGGTAGTGGGATTGGTAGTGGTAGTGGTAGTGGGATTGGTAGTTGGATTGGTACTGGTAATGGTAATGGGATTGGTAGTGGGATTGGTAGTGGTAATTGAAGTGGGATTGCGGGATCAATCTATAACAATTCAGTGCAATTCGGCGCGCTGCGACGGATTGGTGCACTTTTGCGGGATCAATCTGTAACAATTTGGCGCAATTCGGCGCGCTGCGACGGATTTCAGCACTTTCGCGGAACAAATCGGTAACAATTCGGTGAGCTACTACGGATTGCTGCACTATCGCCGGATCAATCTGCAACAATTCGCGGCAATTCGGCGCGCTGAGACAGATTGCTTCACTATGGCGGGATCAATCTGCAACAATTCGGGGCAATTCGGCGGGCTGAGACGGATTGCTGCACTTTCGCAGGATCAATCTGCAATATGCTATTCGGCACAATTCGGCGCGCTGCGACCGATTACTGAACTTTCTTTGGTTCAATCTGCAATAATTCAGCACAATTCGGCGCGCTGCGACGGATTCCTGCACTTTCGAAGGATCAATCTGTAACAATTCGGGGTAATTCGGCACGCCGAGACCGATTGCTTAGTGGTAGTGGGATTGGTAGCGGTAGTGGTAGTGGGATTGGTAGTGGGATTGGTAGTGGTAAAGGTAGTGGTAGTGGTAGTGGGATTGGTAGTGGGACTGATAGTGTGAATGGTAGTGGTAGTGGGATTGGAAGTGGGATTGGTAGTGGTAGTGGTATTGGGAATGGCGGGATCAATCTGCAACAATTCGGCGCAATTCGGCGCGCTGAGACGGATTGCTGCACTTTCGCGGGATCAATCTGCAATATGTTACTCGGCACAATTCGGCGCGCTGTGACCGATTGCTGCAATTTCTTTGGTTCAATCTGCAAAAATTCAGCACAATTCGGCGCGCTACGACGGATTCCTGCACTTTCGCAGGAACAATCTGTAACAATTCGGGGCAATTCGGCGCGCCGAGACCGATTGCTTAGTGGTAGTGGGATTGGTAGTGGTAGTGGTAGTGGGATTGGTAGTGGGATGGGTAGTGGTAGTGGTAGTGGTAGTGGGATTGGTAGTGGGATTGGTAGTGGGATAGGTAGTGGTAGTGGGATTGGTAGTGGGATTGGTAGTGGGATTGGTAGTGGGATTGGTAGTGGGATTGGTAGTGGTAGTGGTAGTGGTAGTGGGATTGGTAGTGGGATTGGTAGTGGGATTGGTAGAGGGATTGGTAGTGGTAGTGGTAGTGGTAGTGGTAGTGGGATTGGTAGTGGGATTGATAGTGGAAAATGGAATTGTAGTGGGATTGGTAGTGGGATTGATAGTGGAAATTGTAGTGGTAGTGGTAGTGGGATTGGTAGTGGGATTGATAGTGGTAGTGGTAGTGGTAGTGGGATTGGTAGTGGGATGGGTAGTGGGATTGGTAGAGGGATTGGTAGTGGTAGTGATAGTGGTAGTGGTAGTTGTAGTGGGATTGGTAGTGGGATTGATAGTGGAAATTGTAGTGGTAGTAGGATTGGTAGGGGTATTGGTAGTGGTAGTGGTAGTGGGATTGGGAGTGGTAGTGGTAGTGGGATTGGTAGTGGGATTGGTAGTGGTCGTGGTAGTGGTAGTGGTAGTGGGATTGGTAGTGGGATTGATAGTGTGAATGGTAGTGGTAATGGGATTGTTAGTGGGATTGGTAGTGGTAGTGGGATTGGTATTGGGATTGGTAGTGGTAGTGGTATTGGGATTGGTAGTGGGATTG
Source organism: Eunapius fragilis (assembly GCA_963681505.1). Classification (NCBI taxonomy): domain Eukaryota; kingdom Metazoa; phylum Porifera; class Demospongiae; order Spongillida; family Spongillidae; genus Eunapius; species Eunapius fragilis. The sequence continues at coordinate 9,818,997 of OY811977.1, read as the reverse complement.
GTAGTGGTAGTGGTTGTGGTAGTGGTAGTGGTAGTGGTAGTGGGATTGTTAGTGGGATTGGTAGTGGGATTGGTAGTGGTAGTGGGATTGGTAGTGGTAGTGGTAGAGGTAGTGGGATTTGTAGTGGGATTGGTAGCGGTAGTGGTAGTGGTAGTGGGATTGGTAGTGGGATTGGTAGAGGGATTGGTAGTGGGATTAGTAGTGGTAATTGTAGTGGTAATGGGATCGGTATTGGGATTGGTAGTGGTAGTGGTAGTGGTAGTGGGATTGTTAGTGGGATTGGTAGTGGGATTGGTAGTGGGATTGGTAGTGGTAGTGGTAGAGGTAGTGGGATTGGTAGTGGGATTGGTAGTGGCAGTGGTAGTGGGATTGGTAGTGGGATTGGTAGTGGGATTGGTAGTGGGATTTGTAGTGGGATTGGTAGCGGTAGTGGTAGTGGGATTGGTAGTGGGATTGGTAGTGGTAATTGAAGTGGGATTGCGGGATCAATCTGTAACATTTCAGCACAATTCGGCGCGCTGCGACGGATTGGTGCACTTTTGCGGGATCTATCTGTAACAATTTGGCGCAATTCGGCGCACTGCGACGGATTGATGTACTTTCGCGGAATCAATCTGTAACAATTCGGCGCACTACAACGGATTGCTGCACTATCGCCGGATCAATCTGCAACAATTCAAGGCAATATGGCGCGCTGAGACAGATTGCCTCACTATGGCAGGATCAATCTGCAATATGTTATTCGACACAATTCGGCGCGCTGCGACCGATTGCTGCACTTTCTTTGGTTCAATCTGCAAATATTCAGCACAATTCGACGCGCTGCGATGGATTCCTGCACTTTCGCAGGATCAATCTGTGACAATTCGGGGCAATTCGGCACGCCGAGGCCGATTGCATAGTGGTAGAGGGATTGGTCGTGGTAGTGGTAGTGGGATTGGTAGTGGGATTGGTGATGGTAGTAGTAGTGGTAGTGGGATTGGTAGTGGGATTGGTATTGAGATTGGTAGTAGTAGTGATAGTGGTAGTGGGATTGGTAGTGGTAGAGGTAGTGGGATTGGTATTGAGATTGGTAGTGGTAGTGGTAGTGGGATTGGTAGTGGGATTGGTATTGGGATTAGTAGTGGTAATTGTAGTGGTAGTGGGATTGCTAGGGGGATTGGTAGTGGTAGTGGCAGTGGGATTGGTAGTGGTAGTGGTTGTGTTAGTGGGATTGGTAGTGGGATTGGCATTGGGATTGGTAGTGATAATTGTAGCGGAATGGTTACTACTATCTTCCATGTGTGCAGTGGTTTGCTCATATTGCATGTCTCATCAACACCTCGATGCTAAGATAGTCAAAAATTTCCCATAGAAAAGTATGGGTGGGAACCTACTTTTGATTCGCTTCGTAAACCCATACCGAAGCAGGTATCCTCAGGGTGGCATTTAAAACAGATAGACGAATGTTTACTGCTATCTTTTCTGTATGCAGTGGTTTGCTCATGTTAAATGCCACCCCGAGCATACCTGCTTCGGTATGGGTTACCCAAGCGATTCAAATGTAGGTTCCCACCCATACATTCCTATGGGAAACCACCCATACATCTCTATGGGAAATATTGACTATCTTAGCATCGAGGTGTTGATGAGACAGGCAATATGAGCTAACCACTGCACACATGGATGATAGCAGTAACCATTCCTGTATCTGTTTTAAATGCCACCCCGAGGATACCTGCTTTGGTATGGGTTTACCAAGCGATTCAAAAGTCGGTTCCCACCCATACAGTCCTATGGGAAACCACCCATATATCTCTATGGGAAATAATGACTATCTTAGCATCGAGGTGTTGATGAGACATGCAATATGAGCAAACCACTGCACACATAAAAGATCGCAGTAAACATTCCTCTACCTGTTTTAAATGCCACCCCGAGGATACCTGCTTTGGTATTGGTTTACCAAGCGATTCAAAAGTAGGTTCCCACCCATACATTTCTATGGGAAATTTTTGACTATCTTAGCATCGAGGTATTGATGAGACATGCAATATGAGCAAACCACTGCACACATTGAAGATAGCAGTAACCATTCCGCTATCTGTTTTAAATGCCACCCCGAGCATACCTGCTTCAATATGGGTTACCCAAGCGATTCAAATGTAGGTTCCCACTCATACATTCCTATGGGAAACCACCCATACATCTCTATGGGACATATTGACTATCTTAGCATCGAGGTGTTGATGAGACATGCAATATGAGCAAACCACTGCACACATGGAAGATAGCAGTAACCATTCCTGTATCTGTTTTAAATGCCACCCCGAGGATACCTGCTTTGGTATGGGTTTACCAAGCGATTCAAAAGTAGGTTCCCACCGTCCTATGTGAAACCACCCATACATCTCTATGGGAAATATTGACTATCTTAGCATCGAGGTGTTGATGAGACATGCAATACGAGCAAACCACTGCACACATAAAAGATAGCAGTAAACATTCCTCTATCTGTTTTAAATGCCACCCCTAGGATACCTGCTTCGGTATGGGTTACCCAAGCGATTCAAATGTAGGTTCCCACCCATACATTCCTATGGGAAACAACCCATACATCTCTATGGGAAATATTGACTATCTTAGCATCGAGGTGTTGATGAGACATGCAATATGAGCAAACCACTGCACACATGAAAGGTAGCAGTAACCATTCCTGTATCTGTTTTAAATGCCACCCCGAGGATACCTGCTTTGGTATGGGTTTACCAAGCGATTCAAAAGTAGGTTCCCACCCATACAGTCCTATGGGAAACCACCCATACATCTCTATCGGAAATATTGACTATCTTAGCATCGAGGTGTTGATGAGAAATGCAATATGAGCAAACCACTGCACACATGGAAGATAGCAGTAACCACTCCTCTATCACTCTTTAATGCCACCCCGAGGATACCTGCTTTGGTATGGGTTTACCAAGCGATTCAAAAGTAGTTTCCCACCCATACATTTCTATGGGAAATTTTAGACTATCTTAGCATCGAGGTGTTGATGAGGCATGCAATATGAGCAAACCACTGCACTCATGGAAGATAGCAGTAACCATTCCTCTATCTGTTTTAAATGCCACCCCGAGGATACCTGCTTTGGTATGGGTTTACCAAGCGATTCAAAAGTAGGTTCACACCCATACATTCCTATGGGAAACCACCCATACATCTCTATTGGGAAATATTGACTATCTTAGCATCGAGGTGTTGATGAGAAATGCAATATGAGCAAACCACTGCACACATGGAAGATAGCAGTAACCACTCCTCAATCTCTCTTAAATGCCACCCCGAGGATACCTGCTTTGGCATGGGTTTACCAAGCGATTCAAAAGTAGGTTCCCACCCATACATTTCTATGGGAAATTTTTGACTATCTTAGCATCGAGGTGTTGATGAGACATGCAATATGAGCAAACCACTGCACACACGGAAGATAGCAGTAACGATTCCTCTATCTGTTTTTCATGCCACCCCAAGGATACCTCCTTTTGTATGGGTTTACCAAGCGATTCAAAAGTTGGTTCCCACCCATACATTTCTATGGGAAATTTTTGACTATCTTAGCATCGAGGTGTTGATGAGACATGCAATATGAGCAAACCACTGCACACATGGAAGATAGTAGTAACCATTCCACTATCTGTTTTAAATGTCACCCCGAGCATACCTGATTCGGTATGGGTTACCCAAGCGATTCAAAAGTAGGTTCCCACCCATACATTCCTATTTGAAACCACCCATACATCTCTATGGGAAATATTGACTATCTTAGCATCGAGGTGTTGATGAGACATGCAACATGAGCAAACCACTGCACATATAAAAGATAGCAGTAACCATTCCTCCATCTGTTTTAAATGCCACCCCGAGGATACGTGCTTTGGTATTGGTTTACCAAGCGATTCAAAAGTAGGTTCACACCCATACATTTCTATGGGAAATTTTTGACTATCTTAGCATCGAGGTGTTGATGAGACATGCAATATGAGCAAACCACTGCACATATGGAAGATAGCAGTGACCATTCCGCTATCTGTTTTAAATGCCACCCCGAGCATACCTGCTTCGGTATGGGTTACCCAAGCGATTCAAAAGTAGGTTCCAACCTATACATTCCTATGGGAAACCACCCATACATCTCTATGGGAAACATTGACTATCTTAGCATCGAGGTGTTGATGAGGCATGCAATATGAGCAAACCACTGCACACATGGAAGATAGCAGTAACCATTCCTCTATCTGTTTGAAATGCCACCCCGAGGATACCTGCTTTGGTATGGGTTTACCAAGCGATTCATACGTAGGTTCCCACCAATACATTTCTATGGGAAATTTTTGACTATCTTAGCATCGAGGTGTTGATGAGGCATGCAATATGAGCAAACCGCTGCACACATGGAAGATAGCAGTAACAATTCCTCTCTCTGTTTTACATGCCACCCTGAGGATACCTGCTTTGGTATGGGTTTACCAAGCGATTCAAAAGTAGGTTACCACCCATACATTTCTATGGGAAATTTTTGACTATCTTAGCGTCGAGGTATTGATAAGGCATGCAATATGAGCAAACCACTGCACACATGGAAGATAGTAGTAACCATTCCTCTATCCGTTTTAAATGCCACCCCGAGCATACCTGCTTCGGTATGGGTTACCCAAGCGATTCAAATGTAGGTTCCCACCCATACATTCCTATGGGAAACCACCCATACATCTCTATGGGAAATATTGACTATCTTAGCATCGAGGTGTTGATGAGACATGTAATATGAGCAAACCACTGCACACATGGAAGATAGCAGTAACCATTTCTGTATCTGTTTTAAATGCCACCCCGAGGAAACCTGCTTTGGTATGGGTTTACCAAGCGATTCAAAAGTAGGTTCCCACCCATACAGTCCTATGGGAAACCACCCATACATCTCTATGGGAAATATTGACTATCTTAGCATCGAGGTGTTGATGAGACATGCAATATGAGCAAACCACTGCACACATAAAAGATAGCAGTAAACATTCCTCTATCTGTTTTAAATGCCACCCCGAGGATACCCGCTTTGGTATTGGTTTACCAAGCGATTCAAAAGTAGGTTCCCACCCATACATTTCTATGGGAAATTTTTGACTATCTTAGCATCGAGGTGTTGATGAGACATGCAATATGAGCAAACCACTGCACACATGGAAGATAGCAGTAACCATTCCGCTATGTGTTTCAAATGCCACCCCGAGCATACCTACTTCGGTATGGGTTACCCAAGCGATTCAAATGTAGGTTCCCACCCATACATTCCTATGGGAAACCACCCATACATCTCTATGGGAAATATTGACTATCTTAGCATCGAGGTGTTGATGAAACATGCAATATGAGCAATCCACTGCACACATGGAAGATAGCAGAAACCATTCCTGTATCTGTTTTAAATGCCACCCCGAGGATACCTTCTTTGGTATTGGTTTACCAAGCGATTCAAAAGTAGGTTCCCACCCACACATTTCTGTGGGAAATTTTTGACTATCTTAGCATCGAGGTGTTGATGAGACATGCAAAATGAGCAAACCACTGCACACATGGAAGATAGCAGTAACCATTCCTCTATCTGTTTTAAATGCCACCCCGAGGATACCTGCTTTGGTATGGGTTTACCAAGCGATTCAAAAGTAGGTTCACACCCATACATTCCTATGGGAAACCACCCATACATCTCTATGGGAAATATTGACTATCTTAGCATCGCTGTGTTGATGAGACATGCAATATGAGCAAACCACTGCACACATGGATGATAGCAGTAACCATTCCTCTATCTGTTTGAAATGCCACCCCGAGGATACCTCCTTTGGTATGGGTTTACCAAGCGATTCAAAAGTAGGTTCCCACCCATACATTTCTATGGGAAATTTTTGACTATCTTACCATCGAGGTGTTGATGAGGCATGCAATATGAGTAAACCACTGCACACATGGAAGATAGCAGTAACCATTCCTCTATCTGTTTTAAATGCCACCCCGAGGATACCTGCTTTGGTATGGGTTTACCAAGCGATTCATACGTAGGTTCCCACCAATACATTTCTATGGGAAATTTTTGACTATCTTAGCATCGAGGTGTTGATGAGGCATGCAATATGAGCAAACCGCTGCACACATGGAAGATAGCAGTAACAATTCCTCTCTCTGTTTTACATGCCACCCTGAGGATACCTGCTTTGGTATGGGTTTACCAAGCGATTCAAAAGTAGGTTACCACCCATACATTTCTATGGGAAATTTTTGACTATCTTAGCGTCGAGGTATTGATAAGGCATGCAATATGAGCAAACCACTGCACACATGGAAGATAGTAGTAACCATTCCTCTATCCGTTTTAAATGCCACCCCGAGCATACCTGCTTCGGTATGGGTTACCCAAGCGATTCAAATGTAGGTTCCCACCCATACATTCCTATGGGAAACCACCCATACATCTCTATGGGAAATATTGACTATCTTAGCATCGAGGTGTTGATGAGACATGTAATATGAGCAAACCACTGCACACATGGAAGATAGCAGTAACCATTTCTGTATCTGTTTTAAATGCCACCCCGAGGAAACCTGCTTTGGTATGGGTTTACCAAGCGATTCAAAAGTAGGTTCCCACCCATACAGTCCTATGGGAAACCACCCATACATCTCTATGGGAAATATTGACTATCTTAGCATCGAGGTGTTGATGAGACATGCAATATGAGCAAACCACTGCACACATAAAAGATAGCAGTAAACATTCCTCTATCTGTTTTAAATGCCACCCCGAGGATACCCGCTTTGGTATTGGTTTACCAAGCGATTCAAAAGTAGGTTCCCACCCATACATTTCTATGGGAAATTTTTGACTATCTTAGCATCGAGGTGTTGATGAGACATGCAATATGAGCAAACCACTGCACACATGGAAGATAGCAGTAACCATTCCGCTATGTGTTTCAAATGCCACCCCGAGCATACCTACTTCGGTATGGGTTACCCAAGCGATTCAAATGTAGGTTCCCACCCATACATTCCTATGGGAAACCACCCATACATCTCTATGGGAAATATTGACTATCTTAGCATCGAGGTGTTGATGAAACATGCAATATGAGCAATCCACTGCACACATGGAAGATAGCAGAAACCATTCCTGTATCTGTTTTAAATGCCACCCCGAGGATACCTTCTTTGGTATTGGTTTACCAAGCGATTCAAAAGTAGGTTCCCACCCACACATTTCTGTGGGAAATTTTTGACTATCTTAGCATCGAGGTGTTGATGAGACATGCAAAATGAGCAAACCACTGCACACATGGAAGATAGCAGTAACCATTCCTCTATCTGTTTTAAATGCCACCCCGAGGATACCTGCTTTGGTATGGGTTTACCAAGCGATTCAAAAGTAGGTTCACACCCATACATTCCTATGGGAAACCACCCATACATCTCTATGGGAAATATTGACTATCTTAGCATCGAGGTGTTGATGAGACATGCAATATGAGCAAACCACTGCACACATGGATGATAGCAGTAACCATTCCTCTATCTGTTTGAAATGCCACCCCGAGGATACCTCCTTTGGTATGGGTTTACCAAGCGATTCAAAAGTAGGTTCCCACCCATACATTTCTATGGGAAATTTTTGACTATCTTACCATCGAGGTGTTGATGAGGCATGCAATATGAGTAAACCACTGCACACATGGAAGATAGCAGTAACCATTTCTCTATCTGTTTTAAATGCCACCCCGAGGATACCTGCTTTGGTATGGGTTTACCAAGCGATTCAAAAGTAGGTTCACACCCATACATTCCTATGGGAAACCACCCATACATCTCTATGGGAAATATTGACTATCTTAGCATCGAAGTGTTGATGAGAAATGCAATATGAGCAAACCACTGCACACATGGAAGATAGCAGTAACCACTCCTCAATCTCTCTTAAATGCCACCCCGAGGATACCTGCTTTGGCATGGGTTTACCAAGCGATTCAAATGTAGGTTCCCACCCATACATTTCTATGGGAAATTTTTGACTATCTTAGCATCGAGGTGTTGATGAGACATGCAATATGAGCAAACCACTGCACACACGGAAGATAGCAGTAACGATTCCTCTATCTGTTTTACATGCCACCCCAAGGATACCTCCTTTGATATGGGTTTACCAAGCGATTCAAAAGTTGGTTCCCACCCATACATTTCTATGGGAAATTTTTGACTATCTTAGCATCGAGGTGTTGATGAGACATGCAATATGAGCAAACCACTGCACACACGGAAGATAGCAGTAACGATTCCTCTATCTGTTTTACATGCCACCCCAAGGATACCTCCTTTGATATGGGTTTACCAAGCGATTCAAAAGTTGGTTCCCACCCATACATTTCTATGGGAAATTTTTGACTATCTTAGCATCGAGGTGTTGATGAGACATGCAATATGAGCAAACCACTGCACACACGGAAGATAGCAGTAACGATTCCTCTATCTGTTTTACATGCCACCCCAAGGATACCTCCTTTGATATGGGTTTACCAAGCGATTCAAAAGTTGGTTCCCACCCATACATTTCTATGGGAAATTTTTGACTATCTTAGCATCGAGGTGTTGATAAGACATGCAATATGAGCAAACCACTGCACACATGGAAGATAGCAGTGACCATTCCGCTATCTGTTTTAAATGCCACCCCGAGCATACCTGCTTCGGTATGGGTTACCCAAGCGATTCAAAAGTAGGTTCCCACCTATACATTCCTATGGGAAACCACCCATACATCTCTATGGGAAACATTGACTATCTTAGCATCGAGGTGTTGATGAGGCATGCAATATGAGCAAACCACTGCACACATGGAAGATAGCAGTAACCATTCCTCTATCTGTTTGAAATGCCACCCCGAGGATACCTGCTTTGGTATGGGTTTACCAAGCGATTCATACGTAGGTTCCCACCAATACATTTCTATGGGAAATTTTTGACTATCTTAGCATCGAGGTGTTGATGAGGCATGCAATATGGGCAAACCGCTGCACACATGGAAGATAGCAGTAACAATTCCTCTCTCTGTTTTACATGCCACCCTGAGGATACCTGCTTTGGTATGGGTTTACCAAGCGATTCAAAAGTAGGTTACCACCCATACATTTCTATGGGAAATTTTTGACTATCTTAGCGTCGAGGTGTTGATAAGGCATGCAATATGAGCAAACCACTGCACACATGGAAGATAGTAGTAACCATTCCTCTATCCGTTTTAAATGCCACCCCGAGCATACCTGCTTCGGTATGGGTTACCCAAGCGATTCAAATGTAGGTTCCCACCAATACATTCCTATGGGAAACCACCCATACATCTCTATGGGAAATATTGACTATCTTAGCATCGAGGTGTTGATGAGACATGCAATATGAGCAAACCACTGCACACATAAAAGATAGCAGTAACCATTCCTCTATCTGTTTTAAATGCCACCCCGAGGATACCTGCTTTGGTATTGGTTTACCAAGCGATTCAAAAGTAGGTTCCCACCCATACTTTTCTATGGGAAATTTTTGACTATATTAGCATTGAGGTGTTGATGAGACATGCAATATGAGTAAACCACTGCACACATGGAAGATAGCAGTAACCATTCCTCTATCCGTTTTAAATGCCACCCCGAGCATACCTGCTTCGGTATGGGTTACCCAAGCGATTCAAATGTAGGTTCCCACCAATACATTCCTATGGGAAACCACCCATACATCTCTATGGGAAATATTGACTATCTTAGCATCGAGGTGTTGATGAGACATGCAATATGAGCAAACCACTGCACACATAAAAGATAGCAGTAACCATTCCTCTATCTGTTTTATATGCCACCCCGAGGATACCTGCTTTGGTATTGGTTTACTAAGCGATTCAAAAGTAGGTTCCCACCCATACTTTTCTATGGGAAATTTTTGACTATATTAGCATTGAGGTGTTGATGAGACATGCAATATGAGCAAACCACTGCACACATGGAAGATAGCAGTAACCATTCCTCTATCTGTTTTACATGCCACCCAAAGGATACCTCCTTTGGTATGGGTTTACCAAGCGATTCAAAAGTTGGTTCTCACCCATACATTTCTATGGGAAATTTTTGACTATCTTAGCATCGAGGTGTTGATGAGACATGCAATATGAGCAAATCACTGCACACATGGAAGATAGTAGTAACCATTCCACTATCTGTTTTAAATGTCACCCCGAGCATAACTGCTTCGGTATGGGTTACCCAAGCGATTCAAAAGTAGGTTCCCACCTATACATTCCTATTTGAAACCACCCATACATCTCTATGGGAAATATTGACTATCTTAGCATCGAGGTGTTGATGAGACATGCAACATGAGCAAACCACTGCACATATAAAAGATAGCAGTAACCATTCCTCCATCTGTTTTAAATGCCACCCCGAGGATACCTGCTTTGGTATTGGTTTACCAAGCAATTCAAAAGTAGGTTCACACCCATACATTTCTATGGGAAATTTTTGACTATCTTAGCATCGAGGTGTTGATGAGACATGCAATATGAGCAAACCACTGCACACATGGAAGATAGCAGTGACCATTCCGCTATCTGTTTTAAATGCCACCCCGAGCATACCTGCTTCGCTATGGGTTACCCAAGCGATTCAAAAGTAGGTTCCCACCTATACATTCCTATGGGAAACCACCCATACATCTCTATGGGAAACATTGACTATCTTAGCATCGAGGTGTTGATGAGGCATGCAATATGAGCAAACCACTGCACACATGGAAGATAGCAGTAACCATTCCTCTATCTGTTTGAAATGCCACCCCGAGGATACCTGCTTTGGTATGGGTTTACCAAGCGATTCATACGTAGGTTCCCACCAATACATTTCTATGGGAAATTTTTGACTATCTTAGCATCGAGGTGTTGATGAGGCATGCAATATGGGCAAACCGCTGCACACATGGAAGATAGCAGTAACAATTCCTCTCTCTGTTTTACATGCCACCCTGAGGATACCTGCTTTGGTATGGGTTTACCAAGCGATTCAAAAGTAGGTTACCACCCATACATTTCTATGGGAAATTTTTGACTATCTTAGCGTCGAGGTGTTGATAAGGCATGCAATATGAGCAAACCACTGCACACATGGAAGATAGTAGTAACCATTCCTCTATCCGTTTTAAATGCCACCCCGAGCATACCTGCTTCGGTATGGGTTACCCAAGCGATTCAAATGTAGGTTCCCACCCATACATTCCTATGGGAAACCACCCATACATCTCTATGGGAAATATTGACTATCTTAGCATTGAGGTGTTGATGAGACATGCAATATGAGCAAACCACTGCACACATAAAAGATAGCAGTAACCATTCCTCTATCTGTTTTATATGCCACCCCGAGGATACCTGCTTTGGTATTGGTTTACCAAGCGATTCAAAAGTAGGTTCCCACCCATACTTTTCTATGGGAAATTTTTGACTATATTAGCATTGAGGTGTTGATGAGACATGCAATATGAGCAAACCACTGCACACATGGAAGATAGCAGTAACCATTCCTCTATCTGTTTTAAATGCCACCCCGAGGATACCTGCTTCAGTATGGGTTACCCAAGCGATTCAAAAGTAGGTTCCCACCCATACATTTCTATGGGAAATTTTTGACTATCTTAGCATCGAGGTGTTGATGAGACATGCAAAATGAGCAAACCACTGCACACATGGAAGATAGCAGTAACCATTCCTCCATCTGTTTTAAATGCCACCCCGAGGATACCTGCTTCGGTATGAGTTACCCAAGCGATTCAAAAGTAGGTTCCCACCCATACATTCCAATGGGAAACCACCCATACATCTCTATGGGAAATACTGACTATCTTAGCATCGAGGTGTTGATGAGACATGCAATATGAGCAAACCTCTGCACACATGGAAGATAGCAGTAACCATTCCTCTATCTGTTTTAAATGCCACCTCGAGGATACCTTGTTTGGTATTGGTTTACCAAGCGATTCAAAAGTAGGTTCCCACCCATACATCTCTATGGGAAATACTGACTATCTTAGCATCGAGGTGTTGATGAGACATGCAATATGAGCAAACCACTGCACACATGGAAGATAGCAGTAACCATTCCTCTATCTGTATTAAATGCCACCCCGAGGATACCTGCTTCGGTATGGGTTACCCAAGCGATTCAAAAGTAGGTTCCCACCCATACATTCCTATGGGAAACCACCCATACATCTCTATGGGAAATATTGACTATCTTAGCATCGAGGTGTTGATGAGACATGCAATATGAGCAAACCACTGCACACATAAAAGATAGCAGTAACCATTCCTCTATCTGTTTTATATGCCACCCCGAGGATACCTGCTTTGGTATTGGTTTACTAAGCGATTCAAAAGTAGGTTCCCACCCATACTTTTCTATGGGAAATTTTTGACTATATTAGCATCGAGGTGTTGATGAGACATGCATAATGAGCAAACCACTGCACACATGGAAGATAGCAGTAACCATTCCTCCATCTGTTTTAAATGCCACCCCGAGGATACCTGCTTCGGTATGAGTTACCCATGCGATTCAAAAGTAGGTTCCCACCCATACATTCCAATGGGAAACCACCCATACATCTCTATGGGAAATACTGACTATCTTAGCATCGAGGTGTTGATGAGACATGCAATATGAGCAAACCACTGCACACATGGAAGATAGCAGTAACCATTCCTCTATCTGTTTTAAATGCCACCCCGAGGATACCTTGTTTGGTATTGGTTTACCAAGCGATTCAAAAGTAGGTTCCCACCCATACATTTCTATGGGAAATTTTTGACCATCTTAGCATCGAGGTGTTGATGAGACATGCAATATGAGCAAACCACTGCACACATGGAAGATAGCAGTAACCATTCCTCTATCTGTTTAAATGCCACCCCGAGGATACCAGCTTCGGTATGGGTTACCCAAGCGATTCAAAAGTAGGTTCCCACCCATACATTTCTATGGGAAATTTTTGACTATCTTAGCATCGAGGTGTTGATGAGACATGCAAAATGAGCAAACCACTGCACACATGGAAGATAGCAGTAACCATTCCTCCATCTGTTTTAAATGCCACCCCGAGGATACCTGCTTCGGTATGAGTTACCCAAGCGATTCAAAAGTAGGTTCCCACCCATACATTCCAATGGGAAACCACCCATACATCTCTATGGGAAATACTGACTATCTTAGCATCGAGGTGTTGATGAGACATGCAATATGAGCAAACCACTGCACACATGGAAGATAGCAGTAACCATTCCTCTATCTGTTTTAAATGCCACCCCGAGGATACCTTGTTTGGTATTGGTTTACCAAGCGATTCAAAAGTAGGTTCCCACCCATACATTTCTATCGGAAATTTTTGACCATCTTAGCATCGAGGTGTTGATGAGACATGCAATATGAGCAAACCACTGCACACATGGAAGATAGCAGTAACCATTCCACTATCTGTTTTAAATGCCACCCCGAGGATACCTGCTTCGGTATGGGTTACCCAAGCGATTCAAAAGTAGGTTCCCACCCATACATTCCTATGGGAAACCACCCATACATCTCTTTGGGAAATATTGACTATCTTAGCATCGAGGTGTTGATGAGACATGCAATATGAGCAAACCACTGCACACATAAAAGATAGCAGTAACCATTCCTCTATCTGTTTTAAATGCCACCCCGAGGATACCTTGTTTGGTATTGGTTTACCAAGCGATTCAAAAGTAGGTTCCCACCCATACATTTCTATGGGAAATTTTTGACCATCTTAGCATCGAGGTGTTGATGAGACATGCAATATGAGCAAACCACTGCACACATGGAAGATAGCAGTAACCATTCCTCTATCTGTTTTAAATGCCACCCCGAGGATACATGCTTCGGTATGGGTTACCCAAGCGATTCAAAAGTAGGTTCCCACCCATACATTCCTATGGGAAACCACCCATACATCTCTATGGTAAATATTGACTATCTTAGCATCGAGGTGTTGATGAGACATGCAATATGAGCAAACCACTGCACACATAAAAGATAGCAGTAACCATTCCTCTATCTGTTTTATATGCCACCCCGAGGATACCTGCTTTGGTATTGGTTTACCAAGCGATTCAAAAGTAGGTTCCCACCCATACTTTTCTATGGGAAATTTTTGACTATATTAGCATTGAGGTGTTGATGAGACATGCAATATGAGCAAACCACTGCACACATGGAAGATAGCAGTAACCATTCCTCTATCTGTTTTAAATGCCACCCCGAGGATACCTTGTTTGGTATTGGTTTACCAAGCGATTCAAAAGTAGGTTCCCACCCATACATTTCTATCGGAAATTTTTGACCATCTTAGCATCGAGGTGTTGATGAGACATGCAATATGAGCAAACCACTGCACACATGGAAGATAGCAGTAACCATTCCACTATCTGTTTTAAATGCCACCCCGAGGATACCTGCTTCGGTATGGGTTACCCAAGCGATTCAAAAGTAGGTTCCCACCCATACATTCCTATGGGAAACCACCCATACATCTCTTTGGGAAATATTGACTATCTTAGCATCGAGGTGTTGATGAGACATGCAATATGAGCAAACCACTGCACACATAAAAGATAGCAGTAACCATTCCTCTATCTGTTTTAAATGCCACCCCGAGGATACCTTGTTTGGTATTGGTTTACCAAGCGATTCAAAAGTAGGTTCCCACCCATACTTTTCTATGGGAAATTTTTGACTATATTAGCATTGAGGTGTTGATGAGACATGCAATATGAGCAAACCACTGCACACATGGAAGATAGCAGTAACCATTCCTCTATCTGTTTTAAATGCCACCCCGAGGATACATGCTTCGGTATGGGTTACCCAAGCGATTCAAAAGTAGGTTCCCACCCATACATTCCTATGGGAAACCACCCATACATCTCTATGGTAAATATTGACTATCTTAGCATCGAGGTGTTGATGAGACATGCAATATGAGCAAACCACTGCACACATAAAAGATAGCAGTAACCATTCCTCTATCTGTTTTATATGCCACCCCGAGGATACCTGCTTTGGTATTGGTTTACTAAGCGATTCAAAAGTAGGTTCCCACCCATACTTTTCTATGGGAAATTTTTGACTATATTAGCATTGAGGTGTTGATGAGACATGCAATATGAGCAAACCACTGCACACATGGAAGATAGCAGTAACCATTCCTCTATCTGTTTTACATGCCACCCAAAGGATACCTCCTTTGGTATGGGTTTACCAAGCGATTCAAAAGTTGGTTCTCACCCATACATTTCTATGGGAAATTTTTGACTATCTTAGCATCGAGGTGTTGATGAGACATGCAATATGAGCAAATCACTGCACACATGGAAGATAGTAGTAACCATTCCACTATCTGTTTTAAATGTCACCCCGAGCATAACTGCTTCGGTATGGGTTACCCAAGCGATTCAAAAGTAGGTTCCCACCTATACATTCCTATTTGAAACCACCCATACATCTCTATGGGAAATATTGACTATCTTAGCATCGAGGTGTTGATGAGACATGCAACATGAGCAAACCACTGCACATATAAAAGATAGCAGTAACCATTCCTCCATCTGTTTTAAATGCCACCCCGAGGATACCTGCTTTGGTATTGGTTTACCAAGCAATTCAAAAGTAGGTTCACACCCATACATTTCTATGGGAAATTTTTGACTATCTTAGCATCGAGGTGTTGATGAGACATGCAATATGAGCAAACCACTGCACACATGGAAGATAGCAGTGACCATTCCGCTATCTGTTTTAAATGCCACCCCGAGCATACCTGCTTCGCTATGGGTTACCCAAGCGATTCAAAAGTAGGTTCCCACCTATACATTCCTATGGGAAACCACCCATACATCTCTATGGGAAACATTGACTATCTTAGCATCGAGGTGTTGATGAGGCATGCAATATGAGCAAACCACTGCACACATGGAAGATAGCAGTAACCATTCCTCTATCTGTTTGAAATGCCACCCCGAGGATACCTGCTTTGGTATGGGTTTACCAAGCGATTCATACGTAGGTTCCCACCAATACATTTCTATGGGAAATTTTTGACTATCTTAGCATCGAGGTGTTGATGAGGCATGCAATATGGGCAAACCGCTGCACACATGGAAGATAGCAGTAACAATTCCTCTCTCTGTTTTACATGCCACCCTGAGGATACCTGCTTTGGTATGGGTTTACCAAGCGATTCAAAAGTAGGTTACCACCCATACATTTCTATGGGAAATTTTTGACTATCTTAGCGTCGAGGTGTTGATAAGGCATGCAATATGAGCAAACCACTGCACACATGGAAGATAGTAGTAACCATTCCTCTATCCGTTTTAAATGCCACCCCGAGCATACCTGCTTCGGTATGGGTTACCCAAGCGATTCAAATGTAGGTTCCCACCCATACATTCCTATGGGAAACCACCCATACATCTCTATGGGAAATATTGACTATCTTAGCATTGAGGTGTTGATGAGACATGCAATATGAGCAAACCACTGCACACATAAAAGATAGCAGTAACCATTCCTCTATCTGTTTTATATGCCACCCCGAGGATACCTGCTTTGGTATTGGTTTACCAAGCGATTCAAAAGTAGGTTCCCACCCATACTTTTCTATGGGAAATTTTTGACTATATTAGCATTGAGGTGTTGATGAGACATGCAATATGAGCAAACCACTGCACACATGGAAGATAGCAGTAACCATTCCTCTATCTGTTTTAAATGCCACCCCGAGGATACCTGCTTCAGTATGGGTTACCCAAGCGATTCAAAAGTAGGTTCCCACCCATACATTTCTATGGGAAATTTTTGACTATCTTAGCATCGAGGTGTTGATGAGACATGCAAAATGAGCAAACCACTGCACACATGGAAGATAGCAGTAACCATTCCTCCATCTGTTTTAAATGCCACCCCGAGGATACCTGCTTCGGTATGAGTTACCCAAGCGATTCAAAAGTAGGTTCCCACCCATACATTCCAATGGGAAACCACCCATACATCTCTATGGGAAATACTGACTATCTTAGCATCGAGGTGTTGATGAGACATGCAATATGAGCAAACCTCTGCACACATGGAAGATAGCAGTAACCATTCCTCTATCTGTTTTAAATGCCACCTCGAGGATACCTTGTTTGGTATTGGTTTACCAAGCGATTCAAAAGTAGGTTCCCACCCATACATCTCTATGGGAAATACTGACTATCTTAGCATCGAGGTGTTGATGAGACATGCAATATGAGCAAACCACTGCACACATGGAAGATAGCAGTAACCATTCCTCTATCTGTATTAAATGCCACCCCGAGGATACCTGCTTCGGTATGGGTTACCCAAGCGATTCAAAAGTAGGTTCCCACCCATACATTCCTATGGGAAACCACCCATACATCTCTATGGGAAATATTGACTATCTTAGCATCGAGGTGTTGATGAGACATGCAATATGAGCAAACCACTGCACACATAAAAGATAGCAGTAACCATTCCTCTATCTGTTTTATATGCCACCCCGAGGATACCTGCTTTGGTATTGGTTTACTAAGCGATTCAAAAGTAGGTTCCCACCCATACTTTTCTATGGGAAATTTTTGACTATATTAGCATCGAGGTGTTGATGAGACATGCATAATGAGCAAACCACTGCACACATGGAAGATAGCAGTAACCATTCCTCCATCTGTTTTAAATGCCACCCCGAGGATACCTGCTTCGGTATGAGTTACCCATGCGATTCAAAAGTAGGTTCCCACCCATACATTCCAATGGGAAACCACCCATACATCTCTATGGGAAATACTGACTATCTTAGCATCGAGGTGTTGATGAGACATGCAATATGAGCAAACCACTGCACACATGGAAGATAGCAGTAACCATTCCTCTATCTGTTTTAAATGCCACCCCGAGGATACCTTGTTTGGTATTGGTTTACCAAGCGATTCAAAAGTAGGTTCCCACCCATACATTTCTATGGGAAATTTTTGACCATCTTAGCATCGAGGTGTTGATGAGACATGCAATATGAGCAAACCACTGCACACATGGAAGATAGCAGTAACCATTCCTCTATCTGTTTAAATGCCACCCCGAGGATACCAGCTTCGGTATGGGTTACCCAAGCGATTCAAAAGTAGGTTCCCACCCATACATTTCTATGGGAAATTTTTGACTATCTTAGCATCGAGGTGTTGATGAGACATGCAAAATGAGCAAACCACTGCACACATGGAAGATAGCAGTAACCATTCCTCCATCTGTTTTAAATGCCACCCCGAGGATACCTGCTTCGGTATGAGTTACCCAAGCGATTCAAAAGTAGGTTCCCACCCATACATTCCAATGGGAAACCACCCATACATCTCTATGGGAAATACTGACTATCTTAGCATCGAGGTGTTGATGAGACATGCAATATGAGCAAACCACTGCACACATGGAAGATAGCAGTAACCATTCCTCTATCTGTTTTAAATGCCACCCCGAGGATACCTTGTTTGGTATTGGTTTACCAAGCGATTCAAAAGTAGGTTCCCACCCATACATTTCTATCGGAAATTTTTGACCATCTTAGCATCGAGGTGTTGATGAGACATGCAATATGAGCAAACCACTGCACACATGGAAGATAGCAGTAACCATTCCACTATCTGTTTTAAATGCCACCCCGAGGATACCTGCTTCGGTATGGGTTACCCAAGCGATTCAAAAGTAGGTTCCCACCCATACATTCCTATGGGAAACCACCCATACATCTCTTTGGGAAATATTGACTATCTTAGCATCGAGGTGTTGATGAGACATGCAATATGAGCAAACCACTGCACACATAAAAGATAGCAGTAACCATTCCTCTATCTGTTTTAAATGCCACCCCGAGGATACCTTGTTTGGTATTGGTTTACCAAGCGATTCAAAAGTAGGTTCCCACCCATACATTTCTATGGGAAATTTTTGACCATCTTAGCATCGAGGTGTTGATGAGACATGCAATATGAGCAAACCACTGCACACATGGAAGATAGCAGTAACCATTCCTCTATCTGTTTTAAATGCCACCCCGAGGATACATGCTTCGGTATGGGTTACCCAAGCGATTCAAAAGTAGGTTCCCACCCATACATTCCTATGGGAAACCACCCATACATCTCTATGGTAAATATTGACTATCTTAGCATCGAGGTGTTGATGAGACATGCAATATGAGCAAACCACTGCACACATAAAAGATAGCAGTAACCATTCCTCTATCTGTTTTATATGCCACCCCGAGGATACCTGCTTTGGTATTGGTTTACCAAGCGATTCAAAAGTAGGTTCCCACCCATACTTTTCTATGGGAAATTTTTGACTATATTAGCATTGAGGTGTTGATGAGACATGCAATATGAGCAAACCACTGCACACATGGAAGATAGCAGTAACCATTCCTCTATCTGTTTTAAATGCCACCCCGAGGATACCTTGTTTGGTATTGGTTTACCAAGCGATTCAAAAGTAGGTTCCCACCCATACATTTCTATCGGAAATTTTTGACCATCTTAGCATCGAGGTGTTGATGAGACATGCAATATGAGCAAACCACTGCACACATGGAAGATAGCAGTAACCATTCCACTATCTGTTTTAAATGCCACCCCGAGGATACCTGCTTCGGTATGGGTTACCCAAGCGATTCAAAAGTAGGTTCCCACCCATACATTCCTATGGGAAACCACCCATACATCTCTTTGGGAAATATTGACTATCTTAGCATCGAGGTGTTGATGAGACATGCAATATGAGCAAACCACTGCACACATAAAAGATAGCAGTAACCATTCCTCTATCTGTTTTAAATGCCACCCCGAGGATACCTTGTTTGGTATTGGTTTACCAAGCGATTCAAAAGTAGGTTCCCACCCATACTTTTCTATGGGAAATTTTTGACTATATTAGCATTGAGGTGTTGATGAGACATGCAATATGAGCAAACCACTGCACACATGGAAGATAGCAGTAACCATTCCTCTATCTGTTTTAAATGCCACCCCGAGGATACATGCTTCGGTATGGGTTACCCAAGCGATTCAAAAGTAGGTTCCCACCCATACATTCCTATGGGAAACCACCCATACATCTCTATGGTAAATATTGACTATCTTAGCATCGAGGTGTTGATGAGACATGCAATATGAGCAAACCACTGCACACATAAAAGATAGCAGTAACCATTCCTCTATCTGTTTTATATGCCACCCCGAGGATACCTGCTTTGGTATTGGTTTACCAAGCGATTCAAAAGTAGGTTCCCACCCATACTTTTCTATGGGAAATTTTTGACTATATTAGCATTGAGGTGTTGATGAGACATGCAATATGAGCAAACCACTGCACACATGGAAGATAGCAGTAACCATTCCTCTATCTGTTTTAAATGCCACCCCGAGGATACCTGCTTCGGTATGGGTTACCCAAGCGATTCAAAAGTAGGTTCCCACCCATATATTTCTATGGGAAATTTTTGACTATCTTAGCATCGAGGTGTTGATGAGACATGCAATATGAGCAAACCACTGCACACATGGAAGATAGCAGTAACCATTCCACTATCTGTTTTAAATGCCACCCCGAGGATACCTCCTTTGGTCTGGGTTTACCAAGCGATTCAAAAGTAGGTTCCCAACCATACATTTCTATGGGAAATTTTTGACTATCTTAGCATCGAGGTGTTGATGAGACATGCAATATGAGCAAACCACTGCACACATGGAAGATAGCAGTAACCATTCCTCTATCCGATTTAAATGCCACCCCGAGGATACCTTCTTTGGTATGGGTTTACCAAGCGATTCAAAAGTAGGTTCCCACCCATACATTCCTATGGGAAATTTTTGACTATCTTAGCATCGAGGTGTTGATGAGACATGCAATATGAGCAAACCACTGCACACATGGTAGATAGCAGTAACCATTCCTCTATCTGTTTTAAATGCCACCCCGAGGATACCTGCTTTGGTATGGGTTACCAATTCATCCCAATTGCTCCCGCGGGAGCAATTGGGATGAATAGGTCCAAACGAATTCCTCCGAATTGCTCCAGCGGGAGCAATTGGGAGGAATTGGTCCAAACGAATTGCTCCGAATTGCTCCCGCCAGAACAATTGGTAGGAATTGGTCCAAACGAATTGCTCCGAATTGCTCCCGCGGGAGCAATTGGTAGGAATTGGTCCAAACGAATTGCTCCGAATTGCTCCCACGGGAGCAATTGGTAGGAATTGGTCCAAACGAATTCCTCCGAATTTCTCACGCGGGAGCAATTGGGAGGAATTGGTCCTAACGAATTTCTCCGAATTGCTCCCGCCGGAGCAATTGGTAGGAATTGGTCCAAACGAATTGCTCCGAATTGCTCCCGCAGGAGCAATTGGTAGGAATTGGTCCAAACGAATTGCTCCGAATTGCTCCCGCGGAAGCAATTGGTAGGAATTGGTCCAATCGAATTGCTTCGAATTGAATCGCGGGAGAAATTGGGTGGAATTGGTCCAAATGAATTGCTATCAATTCCTCCCGCGGAAGTAATTGGTAGGAATTGGTCAAAACGAATTGCTCCGAAATGCTCTCGCCGGAGCAATTGGAAGGAATTGCTCCAAACGAATTGCTCCCAATTCCTCCCGTGGGAGCAATTGTGAGGAATTGGTCCAAACGAACTGCTTCCAATTGCTCCCGTGGGTGAAATGGGTAGGAATTGGTCCAAACGAATTGCTCCCAATTGCTCTCGCGGGAGGAATTGGGAGGAATTGGTCCAAACGAATTCCTCCGAATTGCTCCCGCGGGAGCAATTGGGAGGAATTGGTCCACGAATTCCTCCGAATTGCTCCCGCAGGAGCATTTGGGAGGAATTGGTCCAAATGAATTCCTCCGAATAGCTCCAGCGGGAGCAATTGGGAGGAATTGGTCCAAACGAATTCCTCCGAATTGCTCCCGCGGGGGCAATTGGGAGGAATTGGTCCAAACGAATTGCTCCGAATTGCTCCCGTGGGAGCAATTGGTAGGAATTGGTCCGAACGAATTGCTCCGAATTGCTCCCGCGGGAGCAATTGGGAGGAATTGGTCGAAACGAATTGCTCCCAATTGCTCCCGCGGGAGCAATTGGGAAGAATTGGTCCAAACGAATTCCTCCGAATTGCTCCCGCGGGAGCAATTGGTAGGAATTGGTCCAAACGAATTGCTCCGAATTGCTCCCGCGGAAGCAATTGGTAGGAATTGGTCCAAACGAATTGCTTCGAATTGCATCCCGGGAGAAGTTGGGAGGAATTGGTCCAAATGAATTGCTCCCAATGCCTTTCGCGGGAGCAATTGGTAGGAATTGGTCCAAACGAATTGCTCCGAATTGTACCCGCCGGTGCAATTGGAAGGAATAGCTCCAAACGAATTGCTCCCAATTGCTCCCGCGGGAGCAATTTGGAGGAATTGGTCCAAGCGAATTCCTCCGAATTGCTCCTGCGGGAGCAATTGGGAGGAATTGGTCCAAACGAATTCCTCCGAATTGCTCCCGCCGGAGCAATTGGGAGGAATTGGTCCAAACGAATTCCTCCAAATTGCTCCCGCCGGAGCAATTGGGAGGAATTGGTCCAAACAAATTGCTCCCAATTGCTCCCGTGGGTGAAATGGGTAGGAATTGGTCCAAACGAATTGCTCCCAATTGCTCCCGCGTGAGCAATTGGGAGGAATTGTTCCAAACGAATTCCTCCGAATTGCTCCCACGGGAGCAATTGGGAGGAATTGGTCCAAACGAATTCCTCCGAATTGCTCCCGCGGGAGCAATTGGGAGGAATTGGTCAAAACGATTTGCTCCCAAATGCTCCCGCGGGAGCAAATGGGAAGAATTGGTCCAAACGAATTCCTCCGAATTGCTCCAGCAGGAGCAAATGGGAGGAATTGGTCCAACCGAATTGCTTCGAATTGCTCCCGCGGGAGCAATTGGTAGGATTTGGTCCAAACGAATTGCTCCGATTTGCTCCCGCGAGAGCAATTAGGAGGAATTGGTCCAAACGAATTGCTCCGAATTGCTCCCGCGGGAGAAATTGGGAGGAATTTCTCCAAACGAATTCCTTCGAATTGCTCCCGCGGGAGCAATTGGGATGAATTGGTCCAAACCAATTGCTCTGAATTGCTCCTGCTGGAGCAATTGGGAGGAATTGGTCCAAACGAATTCCTCCGAATTGCTCCCACGGGAACTATTGGGAGGAATTGGTCCAAACGAATTCCTTAGAATTGCTCCCGCGGGGGCAATTGGGAGGAATTGGTCCAAACGAATTGCTCCGAATTGCTCCCGCGGGAGCAATTGGTAGGAATTGGTCCAAACGAATTGCTCCGAATTGCTCCCACGGGAGCAATTGGTAGGAATTGGTCCAAACGAATTGCTCCGAATTGCTCCCGCGGGAGCAATTGGGAGGAATTGGTCCAAACGAATTGCTCCCAATTGCTCCCGCGGGAGCAATTGGGAAGAATTGGTCCAAACGAATTCCTCCGAATTGCTCCCGCCGAAGCAATTGGCAGAAATTGGTCCAAACGAATTGCTCCGAATTGCTCCCGCGGGAGCAATTGGTAGGAATTGGTCCAAACGAATTGCTCCGAATTGCACCCTCAGAAGCAATTGGTAGGAATTGGTCCAAACGAATTGCTTCGAATTGCATCGCGGGAGAAATTGGGAGGAATTGATCCAAATAAATTGCTCCCAATTCCTTCCGCGGGAGCAATTGGTAGGAATTGGTCCAAACGAATTGCTCCGAATTGCTCCCGCCGGAGCAATTCGAAGGAATTGGTCCAAACGAATTGCTCCCAATTGCTCCCGTGCGAGCAATTGGGAGGAATTGGTCCAAACGAATTGCTCCCAATTGCTCCCGTGGGTGAAATGGGTAGGAATAGGTCCAAACGAATTGCTCCCAATTGCTCCCGCGGGAGCAATTGGGAGGAATTGGTCCAAACGAATACCTCCGAATTGCACCCGCGGGAGCAATTGGGAGGAATTGGTCGAAACGAACCCACTACCAATCCAACTACCAATCCCACTACCAATCCCACTACCACTACCAATCCCACTACCAATCCTACTACCAATCCCACTACCACTACCACTACCAAACCCACTACCACTACCACTACCAATTCCCCTACCAATCCCACTAACAATACTATTTCCAATACCAATCCCACTACCAATCCCACTACCAATCCCACTACCAATCCCACTACCACTACCACTACCACTACCAATCCCACTACCAATCCCACTACCAATCCCACTACCAATCCCACTACCAATCCCACTACCACTACCAATCCCACTACCAATCCCACTACCAATCCCGCTACCACTACCACTACCACTACCAATCCCACTACCAATCCCACTACCACTACCACTACCAATCCCATTACCACTAAGCAATCGGTCTCGGCGTGCCGAATTACCCCGAATTGTTACAGATTGATCCTGCGAAAGTGCAGGAATCCGTCGCAGCGCGCCGAATTGTGCTGAATTTTTGCAGATTGAACCAAAGAAAGTTCAGCAATCGGTCGCAGCGCGCCGAATTGTGCCGAATAACATATTGCAGATTGATCCTGCGAAAGTGCAGCATTCCGTCTCAGCGCGCCGAATTGCGCCGAATTGTTGCAGATTGATCCCGGCATAGTGAAGCAATCTGCCTCAGCGGGCCAAATTGCCGCGAATTGTTGCAGATTGATCCGGCGATAGTGCAGCAATCCGTAGTAGCTTACCAAATTGTTACAGATTGATCCCGCAAAAGTGCACCAATCCGTCGCAGCGCGCCGAACTGCGCTGAATTAATACAGATTGATCCCGCAATCCCACTTCAATTACCACTACCAATCCCACTACCAATCCCACTACTAATACCACTACCACAACCAATCCCACTACCAATCCCACTACCAATTCCGCGGCCAATTCCACTACCACTACCACTTCCATTACCACTACCACTACCACAACCAATCCCACTACTAATCCCACTACCACTATAAATACCACTACCAATCCCACTACCAATCCCATTACCACTACCACTACCAATCCCTCTACCAATCCCACTACCACTACCACTACCAATTCCCCTACCAATCCCACTACCACTACAATTTCCACTACCAATCCCACTACCAATCCCACTAACAATCCCACTACCACTACCACTACCACTACCTATCCCACTACCAATCCCAATACCTCTTCCACTACCACTACCAATCCCACTACCACTACCACTACCAATCCCACTACCAATCCCACTACCAATGCCACTACCAATCCCACTACCACTACCACTACCACTACCAATCCCACTACCTATCCCACTACCTCAACCACTACCACTACCAATCCCACTTCCACTACCACTACCAATCCCACTACCAATCCCACTACCAATCCCACTACCACTACCAATCCCACTACCAATCCCACTACCACTACCAATCCAACTACCAATCCCACTACCAATCCCACTACTACTACCACTACCAATCCCACTACCAATCCCACTACTACTACCACTACCAATCCCACTACCAATACAAGTACCAATTTCCCTACCAATCCCACTAACACTTCTATTTCCACTACCAATCCCACTACCATTCCCACTACCAATCCCACTACCAATCCCACTACCACTACCACTACCACTACCAATCCCACTACCAATCCCACTACCAATCCCACTACCAATCCCACTACCACTACCAATCCCACTACCAATCCCACTACCAATCCCACTACCACTACCACTACCACTACCAATCCCACTACCAATCCCACTACCACTACCACTACCAATCCCACTACAACTAAGCAATCGTTCTCGGCGTGCCGACTTACCCCGAATTGTTACAGATTGATATTGCAAAAGTGCAGGAATCCGTCGCAGCACGCCGAATTGTGCTGAATTTTTGCAGATTGATCCTGCAAAAGTGCAGCAATCTGTCTCAGCGCGCCGAATTGCCGCGAATTGTTGCAGGTTGATCCGGCGATAGTGCAGCAATCCATAGTAGCTCGCCGAATTGTTACCGATTGGTTCCGCGAAAGTGCTGCAATCCGTCGCAGCGCGCCGAATTGCGTCAAATTGTTACAGATTGATCCCGCAAAAGTGCACCAATCCGTCGCATCGCGCCGAATTGCGCTGAATTGTGACAGATTGATCCCTCAATCCCACTACCAATCCCACTACCAATAACACTACTACAACCAATCCCACTACCAATCCCACTACCAATACCGCGGCCGATTCTACTACCACTATCACTTCCAATACCACTACCACTACCACTACCAATCCCACTACTAATCCAACTACCACTATAATTACCACTACCAATCCCACTACCGATCCCATTACCACTACCACTACCAATCCCACTACCAATCCCACTACCACTACCACTACCAATCCCACTACCACTACCTCTACCAATTCCCCTACCAATCCCACTACCACTACAATTACCACTACCAATCCCATTACCAATCCCACTACCAATCCCACTACCAATCCCACTACCAATCCCACTACCACTACCATTACCACTACCTATCCCACTACCAATCCCACTACCAATCCCATTACCACTACCTATCCCACTACCAATCCCACTACCAATCCCACTACCAATCCCTCTACCACTACCACGACCACTACCAATCCCACTACCAATCCCACTACCTCTACCACTACCACTACGAATCCCACTACCACTACCAATCCCACTACCAATCCCACTACCAATCCCACTACCAATCCCACTACCACTACCAATCCCACTACGAATCCTACTACCAATCCCACTACCACTACCACTACCAATCCCACTACCACTACCACTACCAATTCCCCTACCAATCCCACTAATACTTCAATTTCCACTTCCAATCCCACTACCAATCCCACTACCAATCCCACTACCAGTCCCACTACCACTACCACTACCACTACCAATCCCACTACCAATCCCACTACCAATCCCACTACCAATCCCACTACCAATCCCACAACCACTACCAATCCCACTACCAATCCCACTACCATTCCCACTACCACTACCACTACAACTACCAATCCCACTACCAATCCCACTACCACTACCACTACCAATCCCACTACCACGAAACAATCGGTCTCGGCGTGCTGAATTACCCCGAATTGTTTACAGATTGATCCTGCGAAAGTGCAGGAATCCGTCGCAGCGCGCCGAATTGTGCTGAATTTTTGGAGATTGAACCAAAGAAAGTTCAGCAATCGGTCGCAGCGCGCCGAATTGTGCCGAATAACATATTGCAGATTGATCCTGCGAAAGTGCAGCAATCCGTCTCAGCGCGCCGAATTGCGGCGAATTCTTGCAGATTGATCCCGCCATAGTGAAGCAATCTGTCTCAGCGCGCCAAATTGCCTCGAATTGTTCCAGATTGATCCGGCGATAGTGCAGCAATCCATAGTAGCTCGCCAAATTGTTACCGATTGATTCCGCGAAAGTGCTGCAATCCGTCGCTGCGCGCCGAATTGCGTCAAATTGTTACAGATTGATCCCGCAAAAGTGCACCAATCCGTCGCAGCGCGCCGAATTGCGCTGAATTGTGACAGATTGATCCCGCAATCCCACTTCAATTACCACGACCAATCCCACTACCAATCCCACTATCAATAACACTACTACAACCAATCCTACTACCAATACCACTACCAATACCGCGGCCGATTCCACTACCACTACCACTTCCAATACCACTACCACTACCCCTACCAATCCCACTACTAATCCAACTACCACTATAATTACCGCTACCAATCCCACTACCAATCCCATTACCACTACCTCTACCAATCCCACTACCAATCCCACTACCACTACTTTACCAATCCCACTACCACTACCACTACCAATTCCCCTACCAATCCCACTGTCACTACAATTTCCACTACCAATCCCACTACCAATCCCACTACCAATCCCTCTAACAATCCCACTACCAATACCACTACCTCTCCCAATCCCACTACCACTACCACTACCAATCCCACTACCACTACCACTACAAATCCCACTACCGATCCCACTACCACTACAATTACCACTACCAATCCCACTACCAATCCCACTACAAATCCCACTACCAATCCCACTACCACTACCATTACCACTACCTATCCCACTACCAATCCCACTACCAATCCCACTACCAATCCCTCTACCACTACAACTACCACTACCAATCCCACTACCAATCCCACTACCTCTACCACTACCACTACGAATCCCACTACCACTACAACTACCAATCCCACTACCAATCCCACTACCAATCCCACTACCAATCCCACTACCAATCCCACTACCACTACCAATCCCACTACCAATCCTACTACCAATCCCACTACCACTACCACTACCAATCCCACTACCATTACCACTACCAATTCCCCTACCAATCCCACTAATACTTCAATTTCCATGACCAATCCCACTACCAATCCCACTACCAATCCCACTACCAGTCCGACCACCACTACCACTACCACTACCAATCCCACTACCAATCCCACTACCAATCCCACTACCAATCCCACTACCAATCCCACTACCACTACCAATCCCACTACCAATCCCACTACCAATCCCACTACCACTACCACTACCACTACCAATCCCACTACCAATCCAGCTACCACTACCACTACCAATCCCACTACCACAAAGCAATCGGTCTCGGCGTGCCGAATTACCCCGAATTGTTTACAACTTGATCCTGCGAAAGTGCAGGAATCCGTCTCAGCGCGCCGAATTGTGCTGAATTTTTGAAGATTGAACCAAAGAAAGTTCAGCAATCGGTCGCAGCGCGCTGAATTGTGCCGAATAACATATTGCAGATTGCTCCTGCGAAAGTGCAGCAATCCGTCTCAGCGCGCCGAATTGCGGCGAATTCTTGCAGATTGATCCCGCCATAGTGAAGCAATCTGTCTCAGCGCGCCAAATTGCCTCGAATTGTTCCAGATTGATCCGGCGATAGTGCAGCAATCCATAGTAGCTCGCCAAATTGTTACCGATTGATTCCGCGAAAGTGCTGCAATCCGTCGCTGCGCGCCGAATTGCGTCAAATTGTTACAGATTGATCCCGCAAAAGTGCACCAATCCGTCGCAGCGCGCCGAATTGCGCTGAATTGTGACAGATTGATCCCGCAATCCCACTTCAATTACCACTACCAATCCCACTACCAATCCCACTATCAATAACACTACTACAACCAATCCTACTACCAATACCACTACCAATACCGCGGCCGATTCCACTACCACTACCACTTCCAATACCACTACCACTACCCCTACCAATCCCACTACTAATCCAACTACCACTATAATTACCGCTACCAATCCCACTACCAATCCCATTACCACTACCTCTACCAATCCCACTACCAATCCCACTACCACTACTTTACCAATCCCACTACCACTACCACTACCAATTCCCCTACCAATCCCACTGTCACTACAATTTCCACTACCAATCCCACTACCAATCCCACTACCAATCCCTCTAACAATCCCACTACCAATACCACTACCTCTCCCAATCCCACTACCACTACCACTACCAATCCCACTACCACTACCACTACAAATCCCACTACCGATCCCACTACCACTACAATTACCACTACCAATCCCACTACCAATCCCACTACAAATCCCACTACCAATCCCACTACCACTACCATTACCACTACCTATCCCACTACCAATCCCACTACCAATCCCACTACCAATCCCTCTACCACTACAACTACCACTACCAATCCCACTACCAATCCCACTACCTCTACCACTACCACTACGAATCCCACTACCACTACAACTACCAATCCCACTACCAATCCCACTACCAATCCCACTACCAATCCCACTACCAATCCCACTACCACTACCAATCCCACTACCAATCCTACTACCAATCCCACTACCACTACCACTACCAATCCCACTACCATTACCACTACCAATTCCCCTACCAATCCCACTAATACTTCAATTTCCATGACCAATCCCACTACCAATCCCACTACCAATCCCACTACCAGTCCGACCACCACTACCACTACCACTACCAATCCCACTACCAATCCCACTACCAATCCCACTACCAATCCCACTACCAATCCCACTACCACTACCAATCCCACTACCAATCCCACTACCAATCCCACTACCACTACCACTACCACTACCAATCCCACTACCAATCCAGCTACCACTACCACTACCAATCCCACTACCACAAAGCAATCGGTCTCGGCGTGCCGAATTACCCCGAATTGTTTACAACTTGATCCTGCGAAAGTGCAGGAATCCGTCTCAGCGCGCCGAATTGTGCTGAATTTTTGAAGATTGAACCAAAGAAAGTTCAGCAATCGGTCGCAGCGCGCTGAATTGTGCCGAATAACATATTGCAGATTGCTCCTGCGAAAGTGCAGCAATCCGTCTCAGCGCGCCGATTTGCGCCGAATTGTTGCAGATTGATCCCGCCATAGTGAAGCAATCTGTCTCAGCGCGCCGAATTGCCACGAATTGTTGCAGATTGATCCGGCGATAGTGCAGCAATCCGTAGTAGCTCGCCGAATTGTTACCGATTGGTTCCGCGAAAGTGCTGCAATCCGTCGCAGCGCGCTGAATTGCGCCAAATTGTTACAGATTGATCCCGCAAAAGTGCACCAATCCGTCGCAGCGCGCCGAATTGCGCAGAATTGTTACAGATTGATTCCGCAATCCCACTTCAATTACCACTACCAATCCCACTACCAATCCCACTACCAATACCACTAGCACATCTAATCCCACTACTGATCCCACTACCAATACCGCGGCCATTTCCACTACCACTACCACTTCCATTACCACTACCACTACCCCTACCAATCCCACTACAAATCCCACTACCCCTATAATTACCACTACCAATCCCACTACCAATCCCATTACCACTACCACTACCAATCCCACTATCAATCCCACTACCAATCCCACTACCACTACCACCACCAATCCCACTACCACTACCACTACCAATTCCCCTACCAATCCCACTACCACTACAATTTCCACTACCAATCCCACTACTAATCCCACTACCAATCCCACTAACAATCCCTCTACCACTACCACTACCACTACCAATCCCACTACCACTACCACTACCAATCCCACTACCAAAACCACTACCAATCCCACAACCACTACCACTACCAATCCCACTCCCGATCCCACTACCACTACAATTACCACTACCAATCCCACTACCAATCCCACTACCACTCCCACTACCATTCCCACTACCACTACCGTTACCACTACCTATCCCACAACCAATCCCATCACCAATCCCTCTACCAATCCCACTACCTCTACCACTACCACTACGAATCCCACTACCACTACCACTACCAATCCCACTATCAATCCCACTACCAATCCCACTACCAATCCCACTACCACTACCACTACCACTACCAATCCCACTACCAATCCCACTACCTCTACCACTACCACTACCAATCCCACTACCACTACCACTACGAATCCCACTACCAATCCCACTACCAATCCCACTACCACTACCAATCCCATTATAAATCCCACTACCAATCCCAATACCACTACCTCTACTACTACCACTACCAATCCCAATACCACTACCACTACCAATCCCACTACCAATCCCACTACTAATCCCACTACCAATCCCACTACCACTACCACTACTACTACCAATCCCACTACCAATCCCACTACCAATCCCACTACCAATCTCACTACCACTACCATTACCACTACCTATCCCACTACCAATCCCACTACCAATCCCACTACCAATCCCACTCCCTCTACCAATCCCACTACCAATCCCACTACCACTACCACTACCAATCCCACTACCACTAAGCAATCGGTCTCGGCGTGCCGAATTACCCCGAATTGTTACAGATTGATCCTGCGAAAGTGCAGGAATCCGTCGCAGCGCCCCGAACTGTGCTGAATTTTTGCAGATTGAACCAAAGAAAGAGCAGCTATCGGTCGCAGCGCGCCGAATTGTGCAGAATAACATATTGCAGATTGATCCCGCGAAAGTGCAGCAATCCGTCTCAGTGCGCCGAATTGCGCCGAATTGTTGCAGATTGATCCGGCGATAGTGCAGCAATCCGTAGTAGCTCGCCGAATTGTTACCGATTGGTTCCGCGAAAGTGCTGCGATCCGTCGCAGCGCGCCGAATTGCGCTGAATTGTTACAGATTGATCCCGCAATCCCACTTCAATTACCACTACCAATCCCACTACCAATCCCACTACCACTACCACTACCAATCCCACTACCAATCCCGCTACCACTACCAATACCAATCCCACTACCAATCCCAATACCAATCCCACTACCTCTACCACTACCAATCCCACTACCGCTATCACTACTACTACCAATCTCAATACCAATCCCACTACCAATCCCACTACCAATCCCACTACCACTAAGCAATCGGTCTCGGCGCGCCGAATTGCCCCGAATTGTTACAGATTGATCCTGCGAAAGTGCAGGAATCCGTCGCAGCGCGCCGAATTGTGCTGAATTTTAGCCGATTGAACCAAAGAAAGTGCAGCAATCGGTCACAGCGCGCCGAATTGTGCCGAGTAACATATTGCAGATTGATCTCGCGAAAGTGCAGCAATCCGTCTCAGCGCGCCGAATTGCGCCGAATTATTGCAGATTGATCCCGCCATAGTGAAGCAATCGGTCTCAGCGCGCCGAATTGCCCCGAATTGTTGCAGATTGATCCGGCGATAGTGCAGCAATCCGTTGTAGCGCGCCGAATTGTTACAGATTGGTTCCGCGAAAGTGCTGCAATCCATCGCAGCGCGCCGAATTGCGCCAAATTGTTACAGATTGATCCCGCAAAAGTGCACCAATCCGTCGCAGCGCGCCGAATTGCGCTGAATTGTTACAGATTGATCCCGCAATCCCACTTCAATTACCACTACCAATCCCACTACCAATCCCACTACCACTACCACTACCAATCCCACTACCAATCCCGCTACCACTACCAATACCAATCCCACTACCACTACCACTACCAATTCCCATAGCAATCCCACTACCACTACAATTTCCACTACCAATCCCACTACCAATCCCACTACCAATCCCACTAACAATCCCACTACCACTACCACTACCAATCCCACTACCACTACCACTACCAATCCCACTACCACTACCACTACAAATCCCACTACTGATCCCACTACCACTACAATTACCACTACCAATCCCACTACCAATCCCACTTCCAATCCCACTACCGATCCCACTACCACTACCACTACCACTACCAATCCCACTACCAATCCCACTACCTCTACCACTACCACTACCAATCCCACTTCCACTACCTCTACTAATCCCACTACTAATCCCACTACCAATCCCAGTACCAATCCCACTACCACTACCAATCCCACTACCAATCCCACTACCAATCCCACTACTACTACCACTACCACTACCAATCCCACTACCAATCCCACTACCACTACCACTACCAATCCCACTACCACTACCACTACCAATACCCCTACCAATCCCACTACCACTACAATTTCCACATCCAATCCCACTACCAATCCCACTACCAATCCCACTACCAATCCCACTACCACTACCACTACCACTACCAATCCCACTCCCAATCCCACTACCAGTTTCCACTACCAATCCCACTACCAATCCCACTACCAATCCCACTACCAATCCCACTACCACTACCATACCACTACCCATCCCACTATTAATCCCACTACCAATCCCACTACCAATCCCAATACCAATCCCACTACCAATCCCACTACCAATCCCACTACCACTACCACTACCAATCCCACTACCACTAAGCAATCGGTCTCGGCGTGCCGAATTACCCCGAATTGTTACAGATTGATCCTGCGAAAGTGCAGGAATCCGTCGCAGCGCCCCGAACTGTGCTGAATTTTTGCAGATTGAACCAAAGAAAGAGCAGCTATCGGTCGCAGCGCGCCGAATTGTGCAGAATAACATATTGCAGATTGATCCCGCGAAAGTGCAGCAATCCGTCTCAGTGCGCCGAATTGCGCCGAATTGTTGCAGATTGATCCGGCGATAGTGCAGCAATCCGTAGTAGCTCGCCGAATTGTTACCGATTGGTTCCGCGAAAGTGCTGCGATCCGTCGCAGCGCGCCGAATTGCGCTGAATTGTTACAGATTGATCCCGCAATCCCACTTCAATTACCACTACCAATCCCACTACCAATTCCACTACCACTACCACTACCAATCCCACTACCAATCCCGCTACCACTACCAATACCAATCCCACTACCAATCCCAATACCAATCCCACTACCTCTACCACTACCAATCCCACTACCGCTATCACTACTACTACCAATCTCAATACCAATCCCACTACCAATCCCACTACCAATCCCACTACCACTAAGCAATCGGTCTCGGCGCGCCGAATTGCCCCGAATTGTTACAGATTGATCCTGCGAAAGTGCAGGAATCCGTCGCAGCGCGCCGAATTGTGCTGAATTTTAGCCGATTGAACCAAAGAAAGTGCAGCAATCGGTCACAGCGCGCCGAATTGTGCCGAGTAATATATTGCAGATTGATCTCGCGAAAGTGCAGCAATCCGTCTCAGCGCGCCGAATTGCGCCGAATTATTGCAGATTGATCCCGCCATAGTGAAGCAATCGGTCTCAGCGCGCCGAATTGCCCCGAATTGTTGCAGATTGATCCGGCGATAGTGCAGCAATCCGTTGTAGCGCGCCGAATTGTTACAGATTGGTTCCGCGAAAGTGCTGCAATCCATCGCAGCGCGCCGAATTGCGCCAAATTGTTACAGATTGATCCCGCAAAAGTGCACCAATCCGTCGCAGCGCGCCGAATTGCGCTGAATTGTTACAGATTGATCCCGCAATCCCACTTCAATTACCACTACCAATCCCACTACCAATCCCACTACCACTACCACTACCAATCCCACTACCAATCCCGCTACCACTACCAATACCAATCCCACTACCACTACCACTACCAATTCCCATAGCAATCCCACTACCACTACAATTTCCACTACCAATCCCACTACCAATCCCACTACCAATCCCACTAACAATCCCACTACCACTACCACTACCACTACCAATCCCACTACCACTACCACTACCAATCCCACTACCACTACCACTACAAATCCCACTACCGATCCCACTACCACTACAATTACCACTACCAATCCCACTACCAATCCCACTTCCAATCCCACTACCGATCCCACTACCACTACCACTACCACTACCAATCCCACTACCAATCCCACTACCTCTACCACTACCACTACCAATCCCACTTCCACTACCTCTACTAATCCCACTACTAATCCCACTACCAATCCCAGTACCAATCCCACTACCACTACCAATCCCACTACCAATCCCACTACCAATCCCACTACTACTACCACTACCACTACCAATCCCACTACCAATCCCACTACCACTACCACTACCAATCCCACTACCACTACCACTACCAATACCCCTACCAATCCCACTACCACTACAATTTCCACTACCAATCCCACTAACAATCCCACTACCAATCCCACTACCAATCCCACTACCACTACCACTACCACTACCAATCCCACTCCCAATCCCACTACCAGTTTCCACTACCAATCCCACTACCAATCCCACTACCAATCCCACTACCAATCCCACTACCACTACCATACCACTACCAATCCCACTATTAATCCCACTACCAATCCCACTACCAATCCCAATACCAATCCCACTACCAATCCCACTACCAATCCCACTACCACTACCACTACCAATCCCACTAACACTAAGCAGTCGGTCTCGGCGCGCCGAATTGCCCCGAATTGTTACACATTGATCCTGCGAAAGTGGAGGAATCCGTCGCAGCGCGCCGAATTGTGCTGAATTTTTGCAGATTGAACCAAAGAAAGTGTAGCAATCGGTCGCAGCGCGCCGAATTGTGCCGAATAACAAATTGCAGATTGATCCTGCGAAAGTGCAGCAATCCGTCTCAGCGCGCCGAATTGCGCCGAATTTTTGCAGATTGATCCCGCCATAGTGAAGCAATCCATCTCAGCGCGCCGAATTGCCCCGAATTGTTGCACATTGATCCGGCGATAGTGCAGCAATCCGATAGTAGCGCGCCGAATTGTTACAGATTGGTTCCGGAGAAAGTGCTGCAATCCGTCGCAGTGTGCCGAAATGCGCCAAATTGTTACAGATAGATCCCGCAAAAGTGCACCAGTCCGTCGCGGCGCGCTGAATTGCGTTGAATTGTTACAGATGGATCCCGCAATCCCACTTCATTTACCACTACCAATCCCACTACCAATCCCACTACCACTTCCACTACCACAACCAATCCGACTACCAATCCCACTACCAATACCGCGGCCAATCCCAATACCACTACCATTTCCGATCCCACTACCACAACCACTACCAATCCCACTACTAATCCCACTACCACTATAATTACCACTACCAATCCCACTACCAATCCCATAACCACTACCACTACCAATCCCACTACCAATCCCACTACCACTACCACTACCAATCCCACTACCACTACCAATTCCCTTACCAATCCCACTACTACTACTACTTCCACTACTAATCCCACTACCAATCCCATTACCAATCCCACTAACAATCCCACTACCACTACCACTACCACTACCAATCCCACTACCACTACCACTACCAATCCCACTACCACTACCACTACAAATCCCACTACCGATCCCACTACCACTACAATTACCACTACCAATCCCACTACCAATCCCACTACCAATCCCACTACCAATACCACTACCACTACCACTACCACAACCAATCCCACTACCAATCCCACTACCTCTACCACTACCACTACCAATCCCACTACCACTACCACTACTAACCCCACTACCAATCCCACTACCAATCCCACTACCAATCCCACTACCACTACCACTACCACTACAATTCCCACTACCAATCCCACTTCCTCTACCACTCCCACTACCAATCACACTACCACTACCACTATCAATCCCACAACCAATCCCACTACCAATCCCACTACCAATCCCACTACCAATCCCACTTCCAATTCCACTACCACTATCAATCCCACTACCAACCCCACTATCAATCCCACTACCACTACCACTACCAATACCATTCCCACTACCACTACCACTACCAATCCCACTACCAATCCCACTACCACTACCATTCCCACTACCAATCCCACTACCAATCCTACTACCACTACCACTACCACTACCAATCCCACTACCAATCCCACTACCAATCCCACTACCAATCCCACTACCACTTCCAATCCCACTACCAATCCCACTACCATTCCCACTACCACTACCACTACCACTACCAATCCCACTACCAAACCCACTACCACTACCACTACCACTTCCAATCCCACTACCAATCCCACTACCTCTGCCACTACCACTACCAATCCCACTACCACTACCACTACCAATCCCACTACCAATCCCACTACCAATCCCACTACCAATCCCACTACCAATCCCACTACCACTCCCAATCCACTACCAATCCCACTACCAATCCCACTACCATTACCATTCCCACTACCAATCCCAATACCAATCCCACTACCACTACCACTACCAATCCCACTACCACTACCACTCCCAATTCCCCTACCAATCCCACTAACACTACAATTTCCTCTACCAATCCCACTACCAATCCCACTACCAATCCCACTACCAATCCCACTACCACTACCACTACCACTACCAATCCCACTACCAATCCCACTACCACTCCCACTACCAATCCCACTACCACTACCAATCCAACTACCAATCCCACTACCTATCCCACTACCACTACCACTACCACTACCACTACCAATCCCACTACCACTACCACTACCACTACCAATCCCACTACCAATCCCACTACCAATCCCACTACCAATCCCACTACCACTTCCACTACCAATCCCACTACCAGTAAGCAATCGGTCTCGGCGCGCCGAACTGCCCCGAATTGTTACAGATTGATCCTGCGAAAGTGCAGGAATCTGTCGCAGCGTGCCGAATTGCCTTGAATTGTTGCAGATTGATCCGGCGATAGTGCAGCAATCCTTTGTAGCGCGCCGAATTGTTACAGATTGATTCGGAGAAAGTGCTGCAATCCGTCGCAGCGCGCCGAATTGCGCCAAATGGTTACAGATAGATCCCGCAAAAGTGCACCAATCCGTCGCAGCGCGCCGAATTGTGCTGAATTGTTACAGATTGATCCCACAATCCCACTTCAATTACCACTACCAATCCCACTACCAATCCCACTACCACTACCGCTACCAATCCCACTAACCATCCCACTACCAATCCCACTACCAATCCCACTACCAATCCCACTACCACTGCCACTACCAATCCCACTACCAATCCCACTACCTCGACCACTACTACTTCCAATCCCACCACCAATCCCACTACCAATCCCACTAACAATCCCACTACCACTACCACTACCACTACCAATCCCAACACCACTACCACTACCAATCCCACTACCACTACCACTACAAATCCCACTACCGATCCCACTACCACTACAATAACCACTACCAATCCCACTACCAATCCCACTACCAATCCCACTACCACTACCAATCCCAATACCACTACCACTACCACTACCAATCCCACTACCAATC
This sequence comes from Eunapius fragilis, assembly GCA_963681505.1. Taxonomy (NCBI): domain Eukaryota; kingdom Metazoa; phylum Porifera; class Demospongiae; order Spongillida; family Spongillidae; genus Eunapius; species Eunapius fragilis. The sequence continues at coordinate 9,779,917 of OY811977.1, read as the reverse complement.
CCACTACCAATCCCACTACCACTACCACTACCAATCCCACTACCACTAAGCAATCGGTCTCGGCGCGCCGAATTGCCCCGAATTGTTACAGATTCCACTACCAATCCCACTACCATTCCCACTACCACTACCACTCCCACTACCACCACCACTACCACTACCAATCCCACTACCACTACCACTCCCAATTCCCCTACCTATCCCACTAACACTACAGTTTCCACTACCAATCCCACTTCCATTCCCACTACCAATCCCACTACCAATCCCACTACCAATCCCACTACCAATCCCACTACCAATCCCACTACCACTGCCACTACCACTTCCAATCCCACTACCAATCCCACTACCAATCCCACTACCACTGCCACTACCACTACCAATCCCACTACCACTACCTCTACCAATCCCACTTCTAATTCCACTACCAATCCCACTACCAATCCCACTACCACTACCAATCCCACTACCACTACCAATCCCACTACCAATCCCACTACCACTACCAATCCCACTACCAATCCCACTACTACTACCACTACCACTACCAATCCCACTACCAATCCCACTACCACTACCACTACCAATCCCACTACCACTACCACTACCATTTCCCCTACCAATCCCACTACCACTACAATTTCCACTACCAATCCCACTACAAATCCCACTACCAATCCCACTACCATTACCACTACCACTACCAATCCCACTACCAATCCCACTACCAATTTCCACTACCAATCCCACTATCAATCCCACTACCAATCCCACTACCAATCGCACTACCACTACCATACCACTACCAATCTCACTACCAATCCCACTACCAATCCCACTACCAATCCCACTACCAATCCCACTACCACTACCACTACCACTACCAATCGCACTACCAATCCCACTACCACTACCACTACCAATCCCACTACCACTAAGCAGTCGGTCTCGGCGCGCCGAATTGCCCCGAATTGTTACAGATTGATCCTGCGAAAGTGCAGGAATCCGTCGCAGCGAGCCGAAATGCGCCGAATTGTTACAAATTGATCCCGCAATCCCACTTCAATTACCACTACCAATCCCACAACCAATCCTACTACCAATACCACTACCACAACCAATCCCACTACCAATCCCACTACCAATCCCACTACCACTACCAATCCCACTAACAATCCCACTACCAATCCCACTACCACTACCACTACCAATCCCACTACCAATCGCACTACCACTACCACTACCAATCCGACTATCAATCCCTCTACCAATCCCACTACCAATCCCACTACCACTACCACTACCACTACCAATCCCACTTCCAATCCCACTACCAATCCCACTACCAATCCCACTACCACTACCAATCCCACTACCAATCCCACTACCACTACCACTACCACTACCAATCCCACTACCAAATCCACTACCACTACCACTACCACTACCAATCCCACTACCAATCCCACTACCTCTGCCACTACCACTACCAATCCCACTATCACTACCACTACCAATCCCACTACCAATCCCACTACCAATCCCACTACCAATCCCACTACCAATCCCACTACCACTCCCAATCCACTACCAATCCCACTACCAATCCCACTACCACTACCACTCCCACTACCAATCCCACTACCAATCCCACTACCACTACCACTACCAATCCCACTACCACTACCATTCCCAATTCCCCTACCTATCCCACTAACACTACAGTTTCCACTACCAATCCCACTACCAATCCCACAACCAATCCCACTACCAATCCCACTACCACTACGACTACCACTACCAATCCCACTACCAATCCCACTACCAATCCCACTACCAATCCCACTACCACTACCAATCCCAGTACCAATCCCACTACCAATCCCACTACCACTACCACTACCAATACCCCTACCACTACCACTACCACTACCAATCCCACTACCACTCCCACTACCAGTTTCCACTACCAATCCCACTACCAATCCCACTACCAATCCCACTACCAATTCCACTACCACTACCATACCACTACCAATCCCACTACCACTCCCACTACCAGTTTCCACTACCAATCCCACTACCAATCCCACTACCAATCCCACTACCAATTCCACTACCACTACCATACCACTACCAATCCCACTATTAATCCCACTACCAATCCCACTACCAATCCCAATACCAATCCCACTACCAATCCCACTACCACTACCACTACCAATCCCACTACCACTAAGCAGTCGGTCTCGGCGCGCCGAATTGCCCCGAATTGATACAGATTGATCCTGCGAAAGTGCAGGAATCCGTCGCAGCGCGCCGAATTGTGCTGAATTTTAGCCGATTGAACCAAAGAAAGTGCAGGAATCGGTCACAACGCGCCGAATTGTGCCGAGTAACATATTGCAGATTGATCTCGCGAAAGTGCAGCAATCGGTCACAGCGCGCCGAATTGCCCCGAATTGTTGCAGATTGATCCGGCGATAGTGCAGCAATCCGTTGTAGCGCGCCGAATTGTTACAGATTGGTTCCGCGAAAGTGCTGCAATCCGTCGCAGCGCGCCGAATTGCGCCAAATTGTTACAGATTGATCCCGCAAAAGTGCACCAATCCGTCGCAGCGCGCCGAATTGCGCTGAATTGTTACAGATTGATCCCGCAATCCCACTTCAATTACCACTACCAATCCCACTACCAATCCCACTACCACTACCACTACCAATCCCACTACCAATCCCGCTACCACTACCACTACCAATCCCACTACCACTACCACTACCAATTCCCATAGCAATCCCACTACCACTACAATTTCCACTACCAATCCCACTACCAATCCCACTACCAATCCCACTACCAATCCCACTAACAATCCCACTACCACTACCACTACCACTACCAATCCCACTACCACTACCACTACCAATCCCACTACCACTACCACTACAAATCCCACTACCGATCCCACTACCACTACAATTACCACTACCAATCCCACTACCAATCCCACTTCCAATCCCACTACTGATCCCACTACCACTACCACTACCACTACCAATCCCACTACCAATCCCACTACCTCTACCACTACCACTACCACTACCAATCCCACTACCAATCCCACTACCAATCCCACTACCACTACCATACCACTACCAATCCCACTATTAATCCCACTACCAATCCCACTACCAATCCCAATACCAATCCCACTACCAATCCCACTACCACTACCACTACCAATCCCACTACCACTAAGCAGTCGGTCTCGGCGCGCCGAATTGCCCCGAATTGTTACAGATTGATCCTGCGAAAGTGCAGGAATCCGTCGCAGCGCGCCGAATTGTGCTGAATTTTTGCAGATTGAACCAAAAAAAGTGTAGCAATCGGTCGCAGCGCGCCGAATTGTGCCGAATAACAAATTGCAGATTGATCCTGCGAAAGTGCAGCAATCCGTCTCAGCGCGCCGAATTGCGCCGAATTTTTGCAGATTGATCCCGCCATAGTGAAGCAATCCGTCTCAGCGCGCCGAATTGCCCCGAATTGTTGCATATTGATCCGGCGATAGTGCAGCAATCCGATAGTAGCGCGCCGAATTGTTACAGATTGGTTCCGGAGAAAGTGCTGCAATCCGTCGCAGTGTGCCGAAATGCGCCAAATTGTTACAGATAGATCCCGCAAAAGTGCACCAATCCGTCGCAGCGTGCTGAATTGCGTTGAATTGTTACAGATTGATCCCGCAATCCCACTTCATTTACCAATACCAATCCCACTACCAATCCCACTACCACTTCCACTACCACAACCAATCCCACTACCAATCCCACTACCAATACCGCGGCCAATCCCAATACCACTACCATTTCCAATCCCACTACCACAACCACTACCAATTCCACTACTAATCCCACTACCACAATAATTACCACTACCAATCCCACTACCAATCCCATTACCACTACCACTACCAATCCCACTACCACTACCACTACCAATCCCACTACCACTACCAATTCCCTTACCAATCCCACTACTACTACTACTTCCACTACCAATCCCGCTACCAATCCCATTACCAATCCCACTACCACTACCACTACCACTACCAATCCCACTACCTCTACCACTACCAATCCCACTACCACTACCACTACAAATCCCACTACCGATCCCACTACCACTACAATTACCACTACCAATCCCACTACCAATCCCACTACCAATCCCACTACCAATCCCACTACCACTACCACTACCACAACCAATCCCACTACCAATCCCACTACCTCTACCACTACCACTACCAATCCCACTACCACTACCACTACTAACCCCACTACCAATCCCACTACCAATCCCACTACCAATCCCACTACCACTACCACTACCACTACAATTCCCACTACCAATCCCACTTCCTCTACCACTCCCACTACCACTCACACTACCACTACCACTACCAATCCCACAACCAATCCCACTACCAATCCCACTACCAATCCCACTACCAATCCCACTTCCAATCCCACTACCACTACCAATCCCACTACCAATCCCACTATCAATCCCACTACCACTACCACTACCAATACCATTCCCACTACCACTACCTATACCAATCCCACTACCAATCCCACTACCACTACCATTCCCACTATCAATCCCACTACCAATCCCACTACCACTACCACTACCACTACCAATCCCACTACCAATCCCACTACCACTACCACTACCAATCTCACAACCACTACCACTACCAATTCCCCTACCTATCCTACTACCACTACAATTTCAAATACCAATCCCTCTACCAATCCCACTACCAATCCCACTACCAATCCCACTACCACTACCACTACCACTACCAATCCCACTACCAATCCCACTACCAATCCCACTACCAATCCCACTACCACTACCAATCCCACTACCTATCCCATTACCTCTACCACTACCACTACCAATCCCACTACCACTACCACTACCAATCCCACTACCAATCCCACTACCACTACCATTCCCACTATCAATCCCACTACCAATCCCACTACCACTACCACTACCACTACCACTATCAATCCCACTACCAATCCCACTACCACTACCTCTACCAATCCCACTACCACTACCACTACCAATTCCCCTACCAATCCTACTATAACTACAATTTCCACTACCAATCCCTCTAACAGTCCCACTACCAATCCCACTACCAATCCCACTACCACTACCACTACCACTACCAAGCGCACTTCAAATCCCACTACCAATCCCACTACCAATCCCACTACCAATCCCACTACCAATCCCACTACCTCTACCAATCCCACTACCAATCCCACTACCAATCCCACTACCACTAACACTACCACTACCAATCCCACTACCACTACCACTATCAATCCCACTACCACTAAGCAATCGGTCTCAGCGCGCCGAATTGCCCCGAATTGTTACAGATTGATCCTGCGAAAGTGCAGGAATCCGTCGCAGCGCGCCGAATTGTGCTAAATTTTTGCAGATTGAACCAAAGAAAGTGCAGCAATCAGTCGCAGCACGCCGAATTGTGCCGAGTGACATATTGCAGATTGATCCCGCGAAAGTGCAGCAATCCGTCTCAGCGCGCCGAATTGCGCCGAATTGTTGCAGATTGATCCCGCCATAGTGAAGCAATCGGTCTCAGCGCGCCGAATTGTGCTGAATTGTTACAGATTGATCCCGCAATCCCACTTCAATAACCAATACCAATCCCACTACCAATCCCACAACCACTACCACTACCACTACGAATCCCACTACCACTACCACTACCAATCCCACTACCAATCCCACTACCAATGCCACTACCAATCCCACTACCACTACCACTACCACTACCAATCCCACTACCAATCCCACTACCTCTAACACTACCACTACAAATCCCACTACCAATACCACAACCAATCCCACTACCAATCCCACTAACAAACCCACTACCACTACCAATCCCACTACCAATCCCACTACCAATCCCACTACCACTACCACTACCAATCCCACTACCAATCCCACTACCACTACCACTACCAATCCCACTACCACCACCACTACCAATTCCCCTACCAATCCCACAAACACTTCTATTTCCACTACCAATCCCACTACCAATCCCACTACCAATCCCACTACCAATCCCACTACCACTACCACTACCACTACCAATCCCACTACCAATCCCACTACCAATCCCACTACCAATCCCACTACCACTGCCAATCCCACTACCAATCCCACTACCAATCCCACTCCCTCTACCAATCCCACTACCACTACCACTACCACTACCAATCCCACTACCAATCCCACTACTTCTACCACTACCACTACCAATCCCACTACCACTACCACTACCAATCCCACTACCAATCCCACTACCAATCCCACTACCAATCCCACTACCACTACCAATCCCACTACCACTACCACTACCAATCCAACTACCAATCCCACTACCACTACCACTACCAATCCCACTACCACTACCACTACCAATTCCCCTACCAATCCCACTAACACTTCAATTTCCACTACCAATCCCACTACCAATCCCACTACAAATCCCACTACCAATCCCACTACCCCTACCACTACCACTACCAATCCCACTACCAATCGCACTACCAATCCCACTACCAATCCCACTACCGCTACCAATCCCACTACCAATCCCACAACCAATCCCACTACCACTACCACTACCACTACCAATCCCACTACCAATCCCACTAACACTACCACTACCAATCCCACAATCACCAAGCAATCGGTCTCGGCGTGCCGAATTACCCCGAATTGTTACAGATTGATCCTGCGAAAGTGCATGAATCCGTCACAGCGCGCCGAGCTGTGCTGAATTTTTGCAGATTGAACCAAAGAAAGTTCAGCAATCGGTCGCAGCGCGCCGAATTGTGCCGAATAACATATTGCAGATTGATCCTGCGAAAGTGTCGCAATCAGTCTAAGCGCGCCGAATTGCCCCGAATTGTTGCAGATTGATCGGGCCATAGTTAAGCAATCTGTCTCAGCGCGCCGAATTGCCGCGAATTGTTGCAGATTGATCCGGCGATAGTGCAGCAATCCGTAGTAGCTCGCCAAATTGTTACCGATTGGTTCCGCGAAAGTGCAGCAATCGGTCTCAGCGCACCGAATTGCGTTGAATTGTTGCAGATTGATCCCGCCATAGTGAAGCAATCTGTCTCAGCGCGCCGAATTCCCCCGAATTGTTGCAGATTCATCAGGCGATAGTGCAGCAATCGGTTGTAGCGCGCCGAATTGTTACAGATTGGTTCCGCGAAAGTGCTGCAATCCGTCGCAGCGCGCCGATTTGCGCTGAATTGTTACAGATTGATCCCGCAATCCCACTTCAATTACCACTACCAATCCCACTACCAATCCCACTACCACTACCATTACCAATTCCACTACCAATCCCACCACCACTATCTTTACCACTACCAATCCCACTGCCACTACCACTACCAATCCTCCTAGCAATACCACTACCACTACAATTATCACGACCATTCCCAATGCCAATCCCACTACCAATCCCACTAACACAACCACTACCACTACCAATCCCACTGCCACTACCACTACCAATCCCCGCAGCATTCCCAGTACCACTACAATTACCACTACCAATCCCAATACCAATCCCACTCACAATCCCACTACCACTACCACTACCAATCTCAATACCAATCCCACTACCTCTACCACTACCAATCCCACTACCACTATCACTACTACTACCAATCTCAATACCAATCCCACTACCAATCCCACTACCACTACCACTACCATCACCATTCCCACTACCAATCCCACTACCACTACCACTACCAATCCGTCTACCACTAAGCAATCGGTCTCGGCGTGCCGAAATACCCCGAATTGTTGCAGATTGATGCTGCGAAAGTGCAGGAATCCATCGCAACGCGCCGAATTGTGCTGAATATTTGCAGATTTAACAAAAGAAAGTGCAGCAATCGGTCGCAGCGCGCCGAATTGTGCCGAATAACAGATTGCAGATTGATCCTGCGAAAGTGCAGCAATCCGTCTCAGCGCGCCAAATTGCGCCAAATTGTTGCAGATTGATCCTGCCATAGTGAAGCAATCTATCTCAGCGCGACGAATTGCCTTGAATTGTTGCAGGTTGATCCGGCGATAGTGCAGCAATCCTTTGTAGCGCGCCGAATTGTTACAGATTGATTCGGAGAAAGTGCTGCAATCCGTCGCAGCGCGCCGAATTGCGCCAAATTGTTACAGATAGATCCCGCAAAAGTGCACCAATCCGTCGCAGCGCGCAGAATTGTGCTAAATTGTTACAGATTGATCCCACAATCCCACTTCAATTACCACTACCAATCCCACTACCAATCCCACTACCACTACCGCTACCAATCCCACTAACCATCCCACTACCAATTCCACTACCAATCCCACTACCAATCCCACTACCACGGCCACAACCAATCCCACTACCAATCCCACTACCTCTACCATTACTACTACCAATCCCACTACCAATCCCACTCCCAATCCCACTAACAATCCCACTACCACTACCACTACCACTACCAATCCCAACACCACTACCACTACCAATCCCACTACCACTACCACTACAAATCCCACTACCGATCCCACTACCACTACAATTACCACTACCAATCCCACTACCAATCCCACTACCAATCCCACTACCAATCCCACTACCACTACCACTACCGCTACCATTCCCACTACCAATCCCACTACCTCTACCACTACCACTACCAATCCCACTACCACTACCACTACCAATCCCACTACCAATCCCACTAACAATCCCACTACCACTACCACTACCACTACCACTACCAATCCCACTACCAATCCCACTTCCACTACCACTACCAATCCCAATACCAATCCCACTACCAATCTCACTACCAAGCCCACTACCAATCCCACTACCACTACCAATCCCACTACCAATCCCACTACCTCTACCACTACCACTACCATTCCCACTACCACTACCACTACCAATCCCACTACCAATCCCACTAACAATCCCACTACCACTACCACTACCACTACCACTACCAATCCCACTACCAATCCCACTTCCACTACCACTACCAATCCCAATACCAATCCCACTACCAATCTCACTACCATTCACACTATCAATCCCAGAACCAATCCCACTACCACTACCACAACCACTACCACTACCAATCCCACTACCACTACCCCTACCAATCCCACTACCACTACCACTACCAATTCCCCTACCAATCCTACTACCACTAAAATTTCCACTATCAATCCCACTACCAATCCCACTACCACTACCACTACCACTACCAATCATACTACCAATCCCACTACCAATCCCACTACCAATCCCACTACCAATCCCACTACCAATCCCACTACCACTACCAATCCCACTACCAATCCCACTACCAATCCCACTACCACTACCACTACCACTACCAATCCCACTACCAATCCCACTACCACTACCACTACCAATCCCACTACCACTAAGCAATCGGTCTCGGCGCGCCGAATTGCCCCGAATTGTTACAGATTGATCCTGCGAAAGTGCAGGAATCCGTCGCAGCGCGCCGAATTGTGCTGAGTTTTTGTAGATTGAACCAAAGAAAGTGCAGCAATCGGTCACAGCGCACCGAATTGTGCCGAGTAACATATTGCAGATTGATCCCGCGAAAGTGCAGCAATCCGTCTCAGCGCGCCGAATTGCGCCGAATTGTTGCAGATTTATCGGGCCATAGTGAAGCAATCGGTCTCAGCGCGCCGAATTGCACTTAATTGTTACAGATTGATCCCGCAATCCCACTTCAATTACCACTACCAATCCCACTACCAATCCCACAACCACTACCGCTACCAATTCCACTACCCATCCCACTACCAATCCCACTACCAATCCCACTACCAATCCCACTACCACTGCCACTACCAATCCCACTACCAATCCCACAACCTCTACCTCTACCACTACCAATCCCACTACCAATCCCACTAACAATCCCACTAACATTCCCACTACCACTGCCCCTACCACTACCAATCCCAACACCACTACCACTACCAATCCCACTACCACTACCACTACAAATCCCACTACCGATCCCACTACCACTACAATTACCACTACCAATCCCACTACCACTACCACTACCAATCCCACTACCACTACCACTACCAATTCCCCTACCAATCCTACTACCACTACAATTTCCACTATCAATCCCACTACCAATCCCTCTACCACTACCACTACCACAACCACTACCACTACCAATCCCTCTACCAATCCCACTACCAATCCCACTACCAATCCCACTACCACTACCACTACCACTACCACTACCAATCCCACTACCAATCCCACTACAAATTCCACTACCAATCCCACTACCAATCCCACTACCAATCCCACTACCACTACCAATCCCACTACCACTACCAATCCCACTACAAATCCCACTACCAATCCCACTACCACTACCACTACCACTACCAATCCCACTACCCATCCCACTACCACTATCACTACGAATCCCACTACCACTAAGCAATCGGTCTCGGCGCGCCGAATTGCCCCGAATTGTTACAGATTGATCCTGCGAAAGTGCAGGAATCCGTCGCAGCGCGCCGAATTGTGCTGAGTTTTTGCAGATTGAACCAAAGAAAGTGCAGCAATCGGTCACAGCGCGCCGAATTGTGCCGAGTAACATATTGCAGATTGATCCCGCGAAAGTGCAGCAATCCGTCTCAGCGCGCCGAATTGCGCCGAATTGTTGCAGATTGATCCCGCCATAGTTAAGCAATCGGTCTCAGCGCGCCGAATTGCCCCGACTTGTTGCAGATTGATCCGGCGATAGTGCAGCAATCCGTTGTAGCGCGCCGAAATGTTACAGATTGGTTCTGCGAAAGTGCTGCAATCCGTCGCAGCGCGCCGAATTGCGCCAAATTGTTACAGATTGATCCCGCAAAAGTGCACCAATCCGTCGCAGCGCGTCGAATTGCGCTGAATTGTTACAGATTGATCCCGCAATCCCACTTGAATTACCACTACAAATCCCACTACCAATCCCACTACCACTACCACTACCAATCCCACTACTAATCCCACTACCACTACCACTACCAATCCCACTACCACTACCACTACCAATTCCCATAGATATCCCACTACCACTACAATTACCACTACCAATCCCACTACCAATCCCACTCCCAATCCCACTAACAATCCCACTACCACTACCACTACCACTATCAATCCCACTACCACTACCACTACCATTCTTACTACCACTACCACTACAAATCCCACTACCGATCCCACTACCAATCCCACTCCCAATCCCACTAACAAATCCACTACCACTACCACTACCAATCCCACTACCACTACCACTACCATTCTTACTACCACTACCACTACAAATCCCACTACCGATCCCACTACCAATCCCACTCCCAATCCCACTAACAATCCCACTACCACTAACACTACCACTACCAATCCCACTACCACTACCACTACCATTCTTACTACCACTACCACTACAAATCCCACTACCGATCCCACTACCACTACAATTACCACTACCAATCCCACTACCAATCCCACTACCAATCCCACTACCAATCCCACTACCACTACCACTACCACTACCAATCCCACTACCAATCCCACTACATCTACCACTACCACTACCAATCCCACTACCAATCCCACTACCAATCCCACTACCAATCCCACTACCAATCCCACTACCACTGCCACTACCACTACCAATCCCACTACCAATTCCACTACCTCTACCACTACCACTACCAATCCCACTACCACTACCTCTACCAATCCCACTACTAATTCCACTACCAATCCCACTACCAATCCCACTACTACTACCAATCCCACTACCAATCCCACTACCAATCCCACTACTACTACCACTACCACTACCAATCCCACCACCACTACCACTACAAATCCCACTACCACTACCACTACCAATTCCCCTACCAATCCCACTACCACTACAATTTCCACTACCAATCCCACTACAAATCCCACTACCAATCCCACTACCATTACCACTTCCACTACCAATCCCACTACAAATCCCACTACCAATTTCCACTACCAATCCCACTACCAATCCCACTACCAATCTCACTACCAATCCCACTACCACTACCATACCACTACCAATCTCACTACCAATCCCCCTCCCATCCCACTACCAATCCCATTACCAGTACCAATCCGACAACCAATCCCACTACCAATCCCACTACCAATCCCACTACCACTACCACAACCACTACCAATCGCACTACCAATCCCACTACCACTACCACTACCAATCCCACTACCACTAAGCAGTCGGTCTCGGCGCGCCGAATTGCCCCGAATTGTTACAGATTGATCCTGCGAAAGTGCAGGAATCCGTCGCAGCGCGCCGAAAAGCGCTGAATTGTTACAGATTGATCCCGCAATCCCACTTCAATTACCACTACCAATCCCACTACCAATCCCACTACCATTACCACTACCACAACCAATCCCACTACCAATCCCACTTCCAATCCCACTACCACTACCAATCCCACTAACAATCCCACTACCAATCCCACTACCACTACCACTAACAATCCCACTACCAATCGCACTACCACTACCACTACCAATCCCACTACCAATCCCACTACCAATCCCACTACCAATCGCACTACCACTACCACAACCACTACCAATCCCACTACCAATCCCACTACCAATCCCACTACCAATCCCACTACCACTACCAATCCCACTACGAATCCCACTACCAATCCCACTACCACTACCACTACCACTACCAATCCCACTACCAAACCCACTACCACTACCACTACCACTACCAATCCCACTACCAATCCCACTACCTCTGCCACTACCACTACCAATCCCACTATCACTACCACTACCAATCCCACTACCAATCCCACTACCAATTCCACTACCAATCCCACTACCAATCCCACTACCACTCCCAATCCACTACCAATCCCACTACCAATCCCACAACCACTACCACTCCCACTACCAATCCCACTACCAATCCCACTACCAATCCCACTACCAATCCCACTACCAATCCCACTACCAATCCCACTACCTATCCCACTACCACTACCAATCCCACTACCAATCCCACTACCAATCCCACTACCACTACTACTACCACTACCAATCCCACTACCAATCCCACTACCACTACCACTACCAATCCCACTACCACTAAGCAATCGGTCTCGGCGCGCCGAATTGCCCCGAATTGTGACAGATTCCACTACCAATTCCACTACCAATCCCACTACCACTACCACTACCAATCCCACTACCAATCCCACTACCACTACCACTACCAATCCCACTACCACTACCACTCCCAATTCCCCTACCTATTCCACTAACACTACAGTTTCCACTACCAATCCCACTACCAATCCCACTACCAATCCCACTACCAATCCCACTACCAATCCCACTACCAATCCCACTACCACTACCACTACCATTACCAATTCCACTACCAATCCCACCACCACTACCTCTACCACTACCAATCCCACTGCCACTACCACTACCATTCCTTCTAGCAATACCACTACCACTACAATTATCACTACCAATCCCAATGCCAATCCCACTACCAATCCCACTAACACAACCACTACCACTACCAATCCCACTGCCACTACCACTACCAATCCCCCTAGCAATCCCACTACCACTACAATTACCACTACCAAACCCAATACCAATCCCACTACCAATCCCAATACCACTACCACTACCAATCTCAATACCAATCCCACTACCTCTACCACTACCAATCCCACTACCGCTATCACTACTACTACCAATCTCAATACCAATCCCACTACCAATCCCACTACCAATCCCCTACCACTAAGCAATGGGTCTCGGCGCGCCGAATTGCCCCGAATTGTTACAGATTGATCCTGCGAAAGTGCAAGAATCCGTCGCAGCGCGCCGAATTGTGCTGAATTTTTGCCGATTGAACCAAAGAAAGTGCAGCAATCGGTCACAGCGCGCCGAATTGTGCCGAGTAACATTTTGCAGATTGATCCCGCGAAAGTGCAGCAATCCGTCTCAGCGCGCCGAATTGCGCCGAATTGTTGCAGATTGATCCCGCCATAGTGAAGCAATCGGTCTCAGCGCGCGGAATTGCCCCGAATTTTTGCAGATTGATCCGGCGATAGTGCAGCAATCCGTTGTAGCGCGCCGAATTGTTACAGATTGGTTCCGCGAAAGTGCTGCAATCCGTCGCACCGCGCCGAATTGCGCTGAATTGTTACAGATTGATCCCGCAATCCCACTTCAATTACCACTACCAATCCCACTACCAATCCCACTACCACTACCACTACCACTACGAATCCCACTACCATTCCCACTACCACTACCACTACCAATCCCACTACCACTACCACTACCAATTCCCCTACCAATCCCACTACCACAACAATTTCCACTACCAATCCCACTACCTATCCCACTACAACTACCACTACCAATTCCCCTACCAATCCGACTACCACTACAATTTCCACTTCCAATCCCACTACCAATCCCACTACGAATCCCACTAACAATCCCACTACCACTACCACTACCACTACCAATCCCACTACCACTACCACTACAATTCCCACTACCAATCCCACTTCCTCTACCACTCCCACTACCAATCACACTACCACTACCACTAGCAATCCCACTACCAATCCCACTACCAATCCCACTACCAATCCCACTACCAATCCCACTACCAATCCCACTACCAATCCCACTACCTCTACCAATCCCACTACCAATCCCACTATCAATCCCATTCCAACTACCACTACCACTACCAATCACACTACCAATCCCACTACCACTACCATTCCCACTATCAATCCCACTACCAATCCCACTACCACTACCACTACCATTACCAATCCCACTACCAATCCCACTACCACATCCACTACCAATCCCTCTACCACTACCACTACCAATCCCACTACCAATCCCACTACCACTACCATTCCCACTATCAATCCCACTACCAATCCCATTACCACTACCACTACCACTACCACTAGCAATCCCACTACCAATCCCACTACAACTACCTCTACCAATCCCACTACCACTACCACTACCAATTCCCCAAACAATCCTACTATAACTACAATTTCCACTACCAATCCCTCTACCAGTCCCACTACCAATCCCACTACCAATCCCACTACCACTACCACTACCACTACCAATCGCACTTCCAATCCCACTACCAATCCCACTACCAATCCCACTACCAATCCCACTACCACTACCAATCCCACTACCAATCCCACTACCAATCCCACTACCACTAACACTACCACTACCAATCCCACTACCAATCCCACTACCACTACCACTACCAATCCCACTACCACTAAGCAATCGGACTCAGCGCGCCGAATTGCCCCGAATTGTTACAGAATGATCCTGCGAAAGTGCAGGAATCCGTCGCAGCGCGCCGAATTGTGCTAAATTTTTGCAGATTGAACCAAAGAAAGTGCAGCAATCAGTCGCAGCACGCCGAATTGTGCCGAGTAACATATTGCAGATTGATCCCGCGAAAGTGCAGCAATCCGTCTCAGCGCGCCGAATTGCGCCGAATTGTTGCAGATTGATCCCGCAATCCCACTTCAATTACCACTACCAATCCCACTACCAATCCCACTACCACTACCACTACCACTACGAATCCCACTACCAATCCCACTACCACTACCACTACCAATCCCACCACAACTACCACTACCAATTCCCCTACCAATCCCACTACCACTACAACTTCCACTACCAATCCCACTACCAATCCTACTACCACTACCACTACCAATTCCCCTACCAATCCCACTACCACTACAATTTCCACTTCCAATCCCACTACCAATCCCACTACGAATCCCACTAACAATCCCACTACCACTACCACTACTACTACCAATCCCACTACCACTACCACTACAAATCCCACTACCAATCCCACTACCAATCCCACTACCAGTCCCACTACCACTACCAATCCCACTACCAATCCCACTACCAATCCCACTACCACTACCACTCCCACTACCAATCCCACTACCAATCCCACTACCAATCCCACTACCAGTCCCACTACCACTACCAATCCCACTACCAATCCCACTACCAATCCCACTACCACTACCATAACCAATCCCACTACCACTACCACTACCAATTCCCCTACCAATCCCACTACTACAATTTCCACTACCAATCCCACCACCAATCTCACTACCAAACCCACTGCCAATCCCACTACCACTACCACTACCACTACCGATCCCTCTACCAATCCCACTACCAATCCCACTACCAATCCCACTATCAATCCCAGTACCACTACCAATCCCACTACCAATCCCACAACAAATCCCACTACCACTACCACTACCACTACCAATCAAACTACCACTACCACTACCACTACCAATCCCACTACCAATCCCACTACCACTACCACTACCAATCCCACTACCACTAAACAATCGGTCTCGGCGCGCCGAATTGCCCCGAATTGTTACTGTTTCATCCTACGGAAGTGCAGGAATCCGTCGCAGCGCGCCGAATTGTGCTGAATTTTGCAGATTGAACCAAAGAAAGTGCAGCAATAGGTCGCAGCGCGCCGAATTGTGCCGAATAACATATTGCAGATTGATCCTGCAAAAGTGCAGCAATCCGTCTCAGCGCGCCGAATTGCGCCGAATTGTTGCAGATTGATCCCGCCATAGTGAAGCAATCTGTCTCAGTGCGCCGAATTGCCCCGAATTGTTGCAGATTGATCAGGCGATAGTGCAGCAATCAATTGTAGCGCGCCAAATTGTTACAGATTGGTTCCGCGAAAGTGCTGCAATCCGTCGCAGCGCGCCGAATTGCGCCAAATTGTTACAGATAGATCCCGCAAAAGTGCACCAATCCGTCGCAGCGCGCCGAAATGCGCTGAATTGTTACAGATTGATCCCGCAATCCCACTTCAATTACCACTACCAATCCCACTACCAATCCCATTACCAATACCAATACCACAACCAATCCCACTACCAATCCCACTACCAATCCCACTACCACTACCAATCCCACTACCAATCCCACTACCAATCCCACTACCACTACCACTACCAATCCCACTACCAATCCCACTACCAATCCCACTACCAATCCCACTACCACTACCACTACCACTACCAATCCCGCTACCAATCCCACAACCAATCCCACTACCAATCCCACTACCAATCCCACTACCACTACCAATCCCACTACCAATCCCACTACCAATCCCACTACCACTACCACTACCACTTCCAATCCCACTACCAATCCCACTACCAATCCCACTACCAATCCCACTACCAATCCCACTACCAATCCCACCTACCAATCCCACTACCATTACCTATCCCACTACCAATCCCACTACCAATCCCACTACCACTACCACTACCACTACCAATCCCACTACCAATCCCACTACCACTACCACTACCAATCCCACTACCACTAAGCAATCGGTCTCGGCGCGCCGAATTGCCCCGAATTGTTACTGTTTCATCCTGCGAAAGTGCAGGAATCCGTCGCAGCGCGCCGAATTGTGCTGAATTTTGCAGATTGAACCAAAGAAAGTGCAGCAATAGGTCGCAGCGCGCCGAATTGTGCCGAATAACATATTGCAGATTGATCCTGCAAAAGTGCAGCAATCCGTCTCAGCGCGCCGAATTGCGCCGAATTGTTGCTGATTGATCCCGCCATAGTGAAGCAATCTGTCTCAGTGCGCCGAATTGCCCCGAATTGTTGCAGATTGATCAGGCGATAGTGCAGCAATCCATTGTAGCGCGCCAAATTGTTACAGATTGGTTCCGCGAAAGTGCTGCAATCCGTCGCAGCGCGCCGAATTGCGCCAAATTGTTACAGATAGATCCCGCAAAAGTGCACCAATCCGTCGCAGCGCGCCGAAATGCGCTGAATTGTTACAGATTGGTCCAGCAATCCCACTTCAATTACCACTACCAATCCCACTACCAATCCCATTACCAATACCAATACCACAACCAATCCCACTACCAATCCCACTCCAATCCCACTACCAATCCCACTACCACTACCACTACCAATCCCACTACCAATCCCACTACCAATCCCACTACCAATCCCACTACCACTACCACTACCACTACCAATCCCGCTACCAATCCCACAACCAATCCCACTACCAATCCCACTACCAATCCCACTACCACTACCAATCCCACTACCAATCCCACTACCACTACCACTACCACTACCAATCCCACAACCAAACCCACTACCACTACCACTACCACTACCAATCCCACTATCAATCCCACTACCTCTGCCACTACCACTACCAATCCCACTACCACTACTACTACCAATCCCACTACCAATCCCACTACCAATCCCACTACCAATCCCACTACCACTACCAATCCACTACCAATCCCACTACCAATCCCACTACCACTACCACTACCACTACCAATCCCACTACAACTACCACTACCACTACCAATCCCACTACCAATCCCACTACCACTACCACTACCAATCCCACTACCACTAAGCAGTCGGTCTCGGCGCGCCGAATTGCCCCGAATTGTTACAGATTGATCCTGCGAAAGTGCAGGAATCCGTCGCAGCGCGCCGAATTGTGCTGAATTTTTGCAGATTGAACCAAAGAAAGTGCAGCAATCGGTCGCAGCGCGCCGAATTGTGCCGAATAACATATTGCAGATTGATCCTGCGAAAGTGCAGCAATCCGTCTCAGCGCGCCGAATTGCGCCGAATTGTTGCAGATTGATCCCGCCATAGTGTAGCAATCTGTCTCAGCGCGCCGAATTCCCCCGAATTGTTGCAGATTGATCAGGCGATAGTGCAGCAATCCGTTGTAGCGCGCCGAATTGTTACAGAGTGGTTCCGCAAAAGTGCACCAATCCGTCACAGCGCGCCGAATTGCGCTGAATTGTTACAGATTGATCCCGCAATCCCACTTGAATTACCACTACCAATCCCACTACCAATCCCACTACAACTACCACTACCTTTACAAATTCCACTACCAATCCCACCACCACTACCTCTACCACTACCAATCCCACTGCCACTACCACTACCAATCCTCCTAGCAATACCACTACCACTACAATTATCACTACCAATCCCAATGCCAATCCCACTTCCAATCCCACTAACACAACCACTACCACTACCAATCCCACTGCGACTACCACTACCAATCCCCCTAGCAATCCCACTACCACTACAATTACCACTACTAATCCCAATACCAATCCCACTACCACTACCACTACCAATCTCAATACCAATCCCACTACCTCTACCACTATCAATCCCACTACCACTATCACTACAACTACCAATCTCAATACCAATCCCACTACCAATCCCACTACCACTACTACTACCATCACCAATCCCACTACCAATCCCACTACCACTACCACTACCAATCCCTCTACCACTAAGCAATCGGACTCGGCGTGCCGAATTGCCCCGAATTGTTACAGATTGATCCTGTGAAAGTGCAGGAATCCATCGCAGCGCATCGAATTGTGCTGAATATTTGCAGATTGAACCAAAGAAAGTGCAGCAATCGGTCGCAGCGCGCCGAATTGTGTCGAATAACATATTGCAGATTGATCCTGCCATAGTGTAGCAATCTGTCTCAGCGCGCCGTATTGCCTTGAATTGTTGCAGATTGCTCCGACGATAGTGCAGCAATCCGTTGTAGTGCGCCGAATTGTTACAGATTGATTCCGCGAAAGTACATCAATCCGTCGCAGTGCGCCGAATTGCGCCAAATTGTTACAGATAGATCCCGCAAAAGTGCACCAATCCGTCGCAGCGCGCCGAATTGTGCTGAAATGTTACAGTTTGATCCCGATATCCCACTTCAATTACCACTACCAATCCCACTACCAATCCCACTACCACTACCGCTACCAATCCCACTACCAATCCCACTACCAATCCCACTACCAATCCCACTACCAATCCCACTACCACTGCCACTACCAATATCACTACCAATCCCACCACCTCTACCACTACCACTACCAATCCCACTACCAATCCCACTACCAATCCCACTAACAATCCCACTACCACTACCACTACCACTACCAATCCCAATACCACTACCACTACCAATCCCACTAGCACTACCACTACAAATCCCACTACCGATCCCACTACCACTACAATTACCACTACTAATCCCACTACCAATCCCACTACCAATCCCACTACCAATCCCACTACCACTACCACTACCGCTACCAATCCCACTACAAATCCCACTACCTCTACCACTACCACTACCAATCCCACTACCACTACCAATCCCACTACCAATCCCACTAACAATCCCACTACCACTACCACTACCACAACCACTACCACTACCAATCCCACTACCAATCCCTATACCACTACCACTACCAATCCCAATACCAATCCCACTACCAATCCCACTACCAAGCCCACTACCAATCCCACTACCACTACCAATCCCACTACCAATCCACTACCTCTACCACTACCACTACCATTCCCAATACCACTACCACTACCAATCCCACTACCAATCCCACTACCACTACCATCCACACTATCAATCCCACTACCAATCCCACTACCACTACCACTACCACGACCACTACCAATCCCACTACCAATCCCACTACCACTACCACTACCACTACCACTACCACTACCACTACCAATCCCTCTACCAATCCCACTACCAATCTCACTACCAATCCCACTACCACTACCACTACCACTACCACTACCAATCCCACTACCAATCCCACTACCAATCCCACTACCACTACAATTTCCACTATCAATCCCACTACCAATCCCACTACCACTCCATTTTCCACTATCAATCCCACTACCATTCCCACTACCACTACCACTACCACTACCACTACCAATCCCTCTACCAATCGCACTACCAATCCCACTACCAATCCCACTACCACTACCACTACCACTACCAATCCCACTACCAATCCCACTACCAATCCCACTACCAATCCCACTACCAATCCCACCTACCAATCCCACTACCAATACCTATCCCACTACCAATCCCACTACCAATCCCACTACCACTACCACTACCACTACCAATCCCACTACCAATCCCACTACCACTACCACTACCAATCCCACTACCACTAAGCAATCGGTCTCGGCGCGCCGAATTGCCCCGAATTGTTACAGATTGTTCCTGCGAAAGTGCAGGAATCCGTCGTAGCGCGCCGAATTGTGCTGAATTTTTGCAGATTGACCCAAAGAAAGTGCAGCAATCGGTCACAGCGCGCCGAATTGTGCCGAGTAACATATTGCAGATTGATCCCGCGAAAGTGCAGCAATCCGTCTCAGCGCGCCGAATTGCGCCGAATTGTTGCAGATTGATCCCGCCATTCCCAATACCACTACCACTACCAATCCCACTACCAATCCCACTACCACTACCATTCACACTATCAATCCCACTACCAATCCCACTACCACTACCACTACCACTACCACTACCAATCCCACTACCAATCCCACTACCACTACCACTACCAATCCCACTACCACTACCACTACCAATACCCCTACCAATCCTACTGCCACTATAATTTCCACTATCAATCCCACTACCAATCCCACTACCACTTCCACTACCACTACCACTACCAATCCCTCTACCAATCCCACTACCAATCCCACTACCAATCCCACTACGTCTACCACTACCACTACCAATCCCACTCCCAATCCCACTACCAATCCCAATACCAATCCCACTACCAATCCCACTACCAATCCCACTACCACTACCTATCCCACTACCAATCCTACTACCAATCCCACTACAACTACCATTACCACTACCACTACCAATCCCACTACCAATCCCACTACCACTACCACTACCAATCCCACTACCACTAAGCAATCGGTCTCGGCACGCCGAATTGCCCCGAATTGTTACAGATTGTTCCTGCGAAAGTGCAGGAATCCGTCATAGCGCACCGAATTGTGCTGAATTTTTGCAGATTGAACCAAAGAAAGTGCAGCAATCGGTCACAGCGCGCCGAATTGTGCCGAGTAACATATTGCAGATTGATCCCGCGAAAGTGCAGCAATCCATCTCAGCGCGCCGAATTGCGCCGAATTGTTGCAGATTGATCCCGCCATTCCCAATACCACTACCACTACCAATCCCACTACCAATCCCACTACCACTACCATTCACACTATCAATCCCACTACCAATCCCACTACCACTACCACTACCACTACCACTACCACTACCACTACCAATACCCCTACCAATCCTACTGCCACTATAATTTCCACTATCAATCCCACTACCAATCCCACTACCACTTCCACTACCACTACCACTACCAATCCCTCTACCAATCCCACTACCAATCCCACTACCAATCCCACTACCTCTACCACTACCACTACCAATCCCACTCCCAATCCCACTACCAATCCCAATACCAATCCCACTACCAATCCCACTACCAATCCCACTACCACTACCTATCCCACTACCAATCCTACTACCAATCCCACTACCACTACCATTACCACTACCACTACCAATCCCACTACCAATCCCACTACCACTACCACTACCAATCCCACTACCACTAAGCAATCGGTCTCGGCACGCCGAATTGCCCCGAATTGTTACAGATTGTTCCTGCGAAAGTGCAGGAATCCGTCATAGCGCACCGAATTGTGCTGAATTTTTGCAGATTGAACCAAAGAAAGTGCAGCAATCGGTCACAGCGCGCCGAATTGTGCCGAGTAACATATTGCAGATTGATCCCGCGAAAGTGCAGCAATCCATCTCAGCGCGCCGAATTGCGCCGAATTGTTGCAGATTGATCCCGCCATTCCCAATACCACTACCACTACCAATCCCACTACCAATCCCACTACCACTACCATTCACACTATCAATCCCACTACCAATCCCACTACCACTACCACTACCACTACCACTACCACTACCACTACCAATACCCCTACCAATCCTACTGCCACTATAATTTCCACTATCAATCCCACTACCAATCCCACTACCACTTCCACTACCACTACCACTACCAATCCCTCTACCAATCCCACTACCAATCCCACTACCAATCCCACTACCTCTACCACTACCACTACCAATCCCACTCCCAATCCCACTACCAATCCCAATACCAATCCCACTACCAATCCCACTACCAATCCCACTACCACTACCTATCCCACTACCAATCCTACTACCAATCCCACTACCACTACCATTACCACTACCACTACCAATCCCACTACCAATCCCACTACCACTACCACTACCAATCCCACTACCACTAAGCAATCGGTCTCGGCACGCCGAATTGCCCCGAATTATTACAGATTGTTCCTGCGAAAGTGCAGGAATCCGTCATAGCGCACCGAATTGTGCTGAATTTTTGCAGATTGAACCAAAGAAAGTGCAGCAATCGGTCACAGCGCGCCGAATTGTGCCGAGTAACATATTGCAGATTGATCCCGCGAAAGTGCAGCAATCCATCTCAGCGCGCCGAATTGCGCCGAATTGTTGCAGATTGATCCGGCGATAGTGCAGCAATCCGTTGTAGCGCACCGAATTGTTACAGATTGGTTCCGCGAAGGTGCTGCAATCCGTCGCAGCGCGCCGAATTGCGCTGAATTGTTACAGATTGATCCCGCCATAGTAAAGCAATCGGTCTCAGCGCGGCGAATTGCCCCAAATTGTTGCAGATTGATCCGGCGATAGTGCAGCAATCCGTTGTAGCGCGCCGAATTATTACAGATTGGTTCCGCGAAAGTGCAGAAATCCGTCGCAGCGCGCCGAATTGCGCCAAATTGATACAGATTTATCCCGCAAAAGTGCACCAATCCGTCGCAGCGCTCCGAATTACGCTGAATTGTTACAGATTGATTCCACAATCCCACTTCAATTACCACTACCAATCCCACTACCAATCCCACTACAAATACTGCGGCCAATCCCACAACCACTACCACTACCAATCCCAATACTAATCCTACTACCACTATAATTACCACTACCAATCCCACTACCAATCCCATTACCACTACCACTACCAATCCCACTACCAATCCCACTACCACTACCACTACCAATCCCACTACCACTACCACTACCAATTCCCCTACCAATCCCACTACCACTACAATTTCCACTACCAATCTCACTACCAATCCCACTACCAATCCCACTAACAATCCCACTACCACTACCACTACCACAACAAATCCCACTATCACTACCACTACCAATCCCACTACCACTACCACTACAAATCCCACTACCGATCCCACTACCACTACAATTACCACTACCAATCCCACTACCAATCCCACTACCAATCCCACTACCACAACCACCACCACTACCAATCCCACTACCAATCCCACTACCTCTACCACTACCACTACCAATCCCACCACCACTACCACTACCAATCCCACTACCAATCCCACTACCAATCCCACTACCAATGCCACTACCACTACCACTACCACTACCAATCCAACTACCAATCCCACTACCTCTACCACTACCACTACCACTACCAATCCCACTACCAATCCCACTACCAATCCCACTACCAATGCCACTACCACTACCACTACCACTACCAATCCCACTACCAATCCCACTACCACTACCACTACCAATCCCACTACCATTCCCACTACCAATCCCACTACCATTACCACTACCACTACCAATCTCCCACTACCAATCCCACTACCACTACCACTACCAATCCCACTACCACTACCACTACCAATTCCCCTACCAATCCCACATCCACTACAATTTCCACTACCATTCCCACTACCTATCCCACTACCAATCCCACTACCAATCCCACGACCACTACCACTACCACTACCAATCCCACAACCAATCCCACTACCAATCCCACTACCAATCCCACTACCACTACCAATCCCACTACCAATCCCACTACCAATCCCACTACCACTACCACTACCACTACCAATCCCACTACCAATCCCACTACCACTACCACTACCAATCCCACTACCACTGAGCAATCGGTCTCGGCGCGCCGAATTGCCCCGAATTGTTACAGATTGATCCTGCGAAAGTGCAGGAATCCGTCGCAGCGAGCTGAATTGTGCTGAATTTTCGAAGATTGAACCAAAGAAAGTTCAGCAATCGGTCGCAGCGCGCCGATTAACATATTGCACATTGATCCTGCGAAAGTGCAGCAATCAGTCTCAGCGAACTGAATTTCGCCGAATTGTTGCAGATTGATCCGGCCATAGTGTAGCAATCTGTCTCGGCGCGCCGAATTGCCCCGAATTATTGCAAATTGATCCGGCGATAGTGCAGCAATCCGTTGTAGCGCGCCGAATTGCGCTGAATTGTTACAGATTGATCCTGCAATCCCACTTCAATTACCACTACCAATCCCACTACCAATCCCACTACCACTACCACTACCACAACCAATCCCACTACCAATCCCACTACCAATACCGAGGCCAATCCCACTACCACTACCACTTCCAATCCTACTACCTCTACCACTACCAATCCCACAACTAATCCTACTACCACTATAATTACCACTACCAATCCCACTACCAATCCCATTACCACTACCACTACCAATCCCACTACCAATCCCACTACCACTATCACTGTCAATCCCACTACCACTACCACTACCAATTCCCCTACCAATCCCACTACCACTACAATTACCAATACCAATCCCACTACCAATACCACTACCAATCCCACTACCAATCCCACTACCTCTACCACTACCAATCCCACTAACAATCCCACTACCAATCCCACTACCAATCCCAATACAACTACCAATCCCACTACCAATCCCACTACCTCTACCACTACCAATCCCACTACCACTACCACTACCAATCCCACTACCAATCGCACTACTAATCCCACTACCAATCCCACTACCACTAAAAATCCCACTACCAATCCCACTATCAATCCCACTACCACTACCACTACCAATCCCACTACCCATCCCACTACCACTACCACTACCAATCCCACTACCACTACCACTACAAATCCCACTACCGATCCCGCTACCACTACAATTACCACTACCAATCCCACTACCAATCCCACTACCAATATCACTACCACTACCACTACCACAACCAATCCCACTACCAATCCCACTAACAATACCGAGGCCAATCCCACTACCACTACCACTTCCAATACCACTACATCTACCACTACCAATCCCACTACTAATCCTACTACCACTATAATTACCACTACCAATCCCACTACCAATCCCATTACCACTCCCACTACCAATCCCACTACCAATCCCGCTACCACTACCACTACCAATCCCACTACCACTACCACTACCAATTCCCCTACCAATCCCACTACCACAACAATTTCCACTACCAATCCCACTACCAATCCCACTACAACTACCACTACCAATTCCCCTACCAATCCCACTACCACTACAATTTCCACTTCCAATCCCACTACCAATCCCACTACGAATCCCACTAACAATCCCACTACCACTACCACTACCACTACCAATCCCACTACCACTACCACTACAATTCCCACTACCAATCCCACTGCCACTACCACTACCAATCCTCCTAGCAATACCACTACCACTACAATAATCACTACCAATCCCAATGCCAATCCCACTACCAATCCCACTACCACTACCACTACCACAACCAATCCCACTACCAATCCCACTAACAATACCGAGGCCAATCCCACTACCACTACCACTTCCAATACCACTACCTCTACCACTACCAATCCCACTACTAATCCTACTACCACTATAATTACCACTACCAATCCCACTACCAATCCCATTACCACTCCCACTACCAATCCCACTACAATTCCCACTACCACTACCACTACCAATCCCACTACCACTACCACTACCAATTCCCCTACCAATCCCACTACCACAACAATTTCCACTACCAATCCCACTACCAATCCCACTACAACTACCACTACCAATTCCCCTACCAATCCCACTACCACTACAATTTCCACTTCCAATCCCACTACCAATCCCACTACGAATCCCACTAACAATCCCACTACCACTACCACTACCACTACCAATCCCACTACCACTACCACTACAATTCCCACTACCAATCCCACTTCCTCTACCACTCCCACTACCAATCACACTACCACTACCACTAGCAATCCCACTACCAATCCCACTACCAATCCCACTACCAATCCCACTACCAATCCCACTACCAATCCCACTACCTCTACCAATCCCACTACCAATCCCACTATCAATCCCACTACCACTACCACTACCACTACCATTCCCACTACCACTACCACTACCAATCCCACTACCAATCCCACTATCACTACCATTCCCACTATCAATCCCACTACCAATCCCACTACCACTACCACTACCACTACCAATCCCACTACCAATCCCACAACCACTACCACTACCAATCCCACTACCACTACCATTACCAATTCCCCTACCTATCCTACTACCACTACAATTTCAACTACCAATCCCTCCACCAATCCCACTACCAATCCCACTACCAATCCCACTACCAATCCCACTACCAATCCCACTACCAATCCCACTACCACTACCAATCCCACTACCTATCCCACTACCTCTACCACTACCACTACCAATCCCACTACCACTACCACTACCAATCCCACTACCAATCCCACTACCACTACCATTCCCACTATCAATCCCACTACCAATCCCATTACCACTACCACTACCACTAGCAATCCCACTACCAATCCCACTACCACTAACTCTACCATTCCCACTACCACTACCACTACCAATTCCCCTACCAATCCTACTATAACTACAATTTCCACTACCAATCCCTCTACCAGTCCCACTACCAATCCCACTACCAATCCCACTACCACTACCACTACCACTACCAATCGCACTTCCAATCCCACTACCAATCCCACTACCAATCCCACTACCAATCCCACTACCAATCCCACTACCACTACCAATCCCACTACCAATCCCACTACCAATCCCACTACCACTAACACTACCACTACCAATCCCACTACCAATCCCACTACCACTACCACTACCAATCCCACTACCACTAAGCAATCGGTCTCAGCGCGCCGAATTGCCCCGAATTGTTACAGAATGATCCTGCGAAAGTGCAGGAATCTGTCGCAGCGCGCCGAATTGTACTAAATTTTTGCAGATTGAACCAAAGAAAGTGCAGCAATCAGTCGCAGCACGCCGAATTGTGCCGAGTAACATATTGCAGATTGATCCCGCGAAAGTGCAGCAATCCGTCTCAGCGCGCCGAATTGCGCCGAATTGTTGCAGATTGATCCCGCCATAGTGAAGCAATCGGTTTCAGCGCACCGAATTGTGCTGAATTGTTACAGATTGATCCCGCAATCCCACTTCAATTACCACTACCAATCCCACTACCAATCCCACTACCACTACCACTACCACTACGATTCCCACTACCAATCCCACTACCACTACCACTACCAATCCCTCCACAACTACCACTACCAATTCCCCTACCAATCCCACTACCACTACAATTTCCACTACCAATCCCACTACCAATCCCACTACCACTACCACTACCAATTCCCCTACCAATCCCACTACCACTACAATTTCCACTTCCAATCCAACTACCAATCCCACTACGAATCCCACTAACAATCCCACTACCACTACCACTACCACTACCAATCCCACTACCACTACCACTACAAATCCCACTACCAATCCCACTACCAATCCCACTACCAGTCCCACTACCACTACCAATCCCACTACCAATCCCACTACCAATCCCACTACCACTACCACTACCACTACCAATCCCACTACCAATCCCACTACCAATCCCACTACCAGTCCCACTACCACTACCAATCCCACTACCAATCCCACTACCAATCCCACTACCACTACCATAACCAATCCCACTACCACTACCACTACCAATTCCCCTACCAATCACACTACTACAATTTCCACTACCAATCCCACTACCAATCCCACTACCAAACCCACTGCCAATCCGACTACCACTACCACTACCACTACCGATCCCTCTACCAATCCCACTACCAATCCCACTACCAATCCCACTATCAATCCCAGTACCACTACCAATCCCACTACCAATCCCACAACAAATCCCACTACCACTACCACTACCACTACCAATCAAACTACCACTACCACTACCACTACCAATCCCACTACCAATCCCACTACCACTACCACTACCAATCCCACTACCACTAAACAATCGGTCTCGGCGCGCCGAATTGCCCCGAATTGTTACTGTTTGATCCTGCGAAAGTGCAGGAATCCGTCGCAGCGCGCCGAATTGTGCTGAATTTTGCAGATTGAACCAAAGAAAGTGCAGCAATCGGTCGCAGCGCGCCGAATTGTGCCGAATAACATATTGCAGATTGATCCTGCAAAAGTGCAGCAATCCGTCTCAGCGCGCCGAATTGCGCCGAATTGTTGCAGATTGATCCCGCCATAGTGAAGCAATCTGTCTCAGTGCTCCGAATTGCCCCGAATTGTTGCAGATTGATCAGGCGATAGTGCAGCAATCCATTGTAGCACGCCAAGTTGTTACAGATTGGTTCCGCGAAAGTGCTGCAATCCGTCGCAGCGCGCCGAATTGCGCCAAATTGTTACAGATAAATCCCGCAAAAGTGCACCAATCCGTCGCAGCGCGCCGAAATGCGCTGAATTGTTACAGATTGATCCCGCAATCCCACTTCAATTACCACTACCAATCCACTACCAATCCCATTACCAATACCAATACCACAACCAATCCCACTACCAATCCCACTACCAATCCCACTACCACTACCAATCCCACTACCAATCCCACTACCAATCCCACTACCACTACCGCTACCAATCCCACTACCAATCCCACTACCAATCCCACTACCAATCCCACTACCACTACCACTACCACTACCAATCCCACTACCAATCCCACAACCAATCCCACTACCAATCCCACTACCAATCCCACTACCACTACCAATCCCACTACCAATCCCACTACCAATCCCACTACCACTACCACTACCACTACCAATCCCACTACCAAACCCACTACCACTACCACTACCACTACCAATCCCACTATCAATCCCACAACCTCTGCCACTACCACTACCAATCCCACTACCACTACTACTACCAATCCCACTACCAATCCCACTACCAATCCCACTACCAATCCCACTACCAATCCCACTACCACTACCAATCCACTACCAATCCCACTACCAATCCCACTACCACTACCACTACCACTACCAATCCCACTACAACTACCACTACCACTACCAATCCCACTACCAATCCCACTACCACTACCACTACCAATCCCACTACCACTAAGCAGTCGGTCTCGGCGCGCCGAATTGCCCCGAATTGTTACAGATTGATCCTGCGAAAGTGCAGGAATCCGTCGCAGCGCGCCGAATTGTGCTGAATTTTTGCAGATTGAACCAAAGAAAGTGCAGGAATCTGTCGCAGCGCGCCGAATTGTACTAAATTTTTGCAGATTGAACCAAAGAAAGTGCAGCAATCAGTCGCAGCACGCCGAATTGTGCCGAGTAACATATTGCAGATTGATCCCGCGAAAGTGCAGCAATCCGTCTCAGCGCGCCGAATTGCGCCGAATTGTTGCAGATTGATCCCGCCATAGTGAAGCAATCGGTTTCAGCGCACCGAATTGTGCTGAATTGTTACAGATTGATCCCGCAATCCCACTTCAATTACCACTACCAATCCCACTACCAATCCCACTTCCACTACCACTACCACTACGAATCCCACTACCAATCCCACTACCACTACCACTACCAATCCCTCCACAACTACCACTACCAATTCCCCTACCAATCCCACTACCACTACAATTTCCACTACCAATCCCACTACCAATCCCACTACCACTACCACTACCAATTCCCCTACCAATCCCACTACCACTACAATTTCCACTTCCAATCCAACTACCAATCCCACTACGAATCCCACTAACAATCCCACTACCACTACCACTACCACTACCAATCCCACTACCACTACCACTACAAATCCCACTACCAATCCCACTACCAATCCCACTACCAGTCCCACTACCACTACCAATCCCACTACCAATCCCACTACCAATCCCACTACCACTACCACTACCACTACCAATCCCACTACCAATCCCACTACCTATCCCACTACCAGTCCCACTACCACTACCAATCCCACTACCAATCCCACTACCAATCCCACTACCACTACCATAACCAATCCCACTACCACTACCACTACCAATTCCCCTACCAATCACACTACTACAATTTCCACTACCAATCCCACTACCAATCCCACTACCAAACCCACTGCCAATCCGACTACCACTACCACTACCACTACCGATCCCTCTACCAATCCCACTACCAATCCCACTACCAATCCCACTATCAATCCCAGTACCACTACCAATCCCACTACCAATCCCACAACAAATCCCACTACCACTACCACTACCACTACCAATCAAACTACCACTACCACTACCACTACCAATCCCACTACCAATCCCACTACCACTACCACTACCAATCCCACTACCACTAAACAATCGGTCTCGGCGCGCCGAATTGCCCCGAATTGTTACTGTTTGATCCTGCGAAAGTGCAGGAATCTGTCGCAGCGCGCCGAATTGTGCTGAATTTTGCAGATTGAACCAAAGAAAGTGCAGCAATCGGTCGCAGCGCGCCGAATTGTGCCGAATAACATATTGCAGATTGATCCTGCAAAAGTGCAGCAATCCGTCTCAGCGCGCCGAATTGCGCCGAATTGTTGCAGATTGATCCCGCCATAGTGAAGCAATCTGTCTCAGTGCGCCGAATTGCCCCGAATTGTTGCAGATTGATCAGGCGATAGTGCAGCAATCCATTGTAGCGCGCCAAGTTGTTACAGATTGGTTCCGCGAAAGTGCTGCAATCCGTCGCAGCGCGCCGAATTGCGCCAAATTGTTACAGATAAATCCCGCAAAAGTGCACCAATCCGTCGCAGCGCGCCGAAATGCGCTGAATTGTTACAGATTGATCCCGCAATCCCACTTCAATTACCACTACCAATCCCACTACCAATCCCATTACCAATACCAATACCACAACCAATCCCACTACCAATCCCACTACCAATCCCACTACCACTACCAATCCCACTACCAATCCCACTACCAATCCCACTACCACTACCACTACCAATCCCACTACCAATCCCACTACCAATCCCACTACCAATCCCACTACCACTACCACTACCACTACCAATCCCACTACCAATCCCACAACCAATCCCACTACCAATCCCACTACCAATCCCACTACCACTACCAATCCCACTACCAATCCCACTACCAATCCCACTACCACTACCACTACCACTACCAATCCCACTACCAAACCCACTACCACTACCACTACCACTACCAATCCCACTATCAATCCCACTACCTCTGCCACTACCACTACCAATCCCACTACCACTACTACTACCAATCCCACTACCAATCCCACTACAAATCCCACTACCAATCCCACTACCAATCCCAATACCACTACCAATCCATTACCAATCCCACTACCAATCCCACTACCACTACCACTACCACTACCAATCCCACTACAACTACCACTACCACTACCAATCCCACTACCAATCCCACTACCACTACCACTACCAATCCCACTACCACTAAGCAGTCGGTCTCGGCGCGCCGAATTGCCCCGAATTGTTACAGATTGATCCTGCGAAAGTGCAGGAATCCGTCGCAGCGCGCCGAATTGTGCTGAATTTTTGCAGATTGAACCAAAGAAAGTGCAGGAATCTGTCGCAGCGCGCCGAATTGTACTAAATTTTTGCAGATTGAACCAAAGAAAGTGCAGCAATCAGTCGCAGCACGCCGAATTGTGCCGAGTAACATATTGCAGATTGATCCCGCGAAAGTGCAGCAATCCGTCTCAGCGCGCCGAATTGCGCCGAATTGTTGCAGATTGATCCCGCCATAGTGAAGCAATCGGTTTCAGCGCACCGAATTGTGCTGAATTGTTACAGATTGATCCCGCAATCCCACTTCAATTACCACTACCAATCCCACTACCAATCCCACTACCACTACCACTACCACTACGAATCCCACTACCAATCCCACTACCACTACCACTAACAATCCCTCCACAACTACCACTACCAATTCCCCTACCAATCCCACTACCACTACAATTTCCACTACCAATCCCACTACCAATCCCACTACCACTACCACTACCAATTCCCCTACCAATCCCACTACCACTACAATTTCCACTTCCAATCCAACTACCAATCCCACTACGAATCCCACTAACAATCCCACTACCACTACCACTACCACTACCAATCCCACTACCACTACCACTACAAATCCCACTACCAATCCCACTACCAATCCCACTACCAGTCCCACTACCACTGCCAATCCCACTACCAATCCCACTACCAATCCCACTACCACTACCACTACCACTACCAATCCCACTACCAATCCCACTACCAATCCCACTACCAGTCCCACTACCACTACCAATCCCACTACCAATCCCACTACCAATCCCACTACCACTACCATAACCAATCCCACTACCACTACCACTACCAATTCCCCTACCAATTACACTACTACAATTTCCACTACCAATCCCACTACCAATCCCACTACCAAACCCACTGCCAATCCGACTACCACTACCACTACCACTACCGATCCCTCTACCAATCCCACTACCAATCCCACTACCAATCCCACTATCAATCCCAGTACCACTACCAATCCCACTACCAATCCCACAACAAATCCCACTACCACTACCACTACCACTACCAATCAAACTACCACTACCACTACCACTACCAAACCCACTACCAATCCCACTACCACTACCACTACCACTACCAATCCCACTACCACTAAACAATCGGTCTCGGCGCGCCGAATTGCCCCGAATTGTTACTGTTTGATCCTGCGAAAGTGCAGGAATCCGTCGCAGCGCGCCGAATTGTGCTGAATTTCGCAGATTGAACCAAAGAAAGTGCAGCAATCGGTCGCAGCGCGCCGAATTGTGCCGAATAACATATTGCAGATTGATCCTGCAAAAGTGCAGCAATCCGTCTCAGTGCGCCGAATTGCGCCGAATTGTTGCAGATTGATCCCGCCATAGTGAAGCAATCTGTCTCAGTGCGCCGAATTGCCCCGAATTGTTGCAGATTGATCAGGCGATAGTGCAGCAATCCATTGTAGCGCGCCAAGTTGTTACAGATTGGTTCCGCGAAAGTGCTGCAATCCGTCGCAGCGCGCCGAATTGCGCCAAATTGTTACAGATAAATCCCGCAAAAGTGCACCAATCCGTCGCAGCGCGCCGAAATGCGCTGAATTGTTACAGATTGATCCCGCAATCCCACTTCAATTACCACTACCAATCCCACTACCAATCCCATTACCAATACCAATACCACAACCAATCCCACTACCAATCCCACTACCAATCCCACTACCACTACCAATCCCACTACCAATCCCACTACCAATCCCACTACCACTACCACTACCAATCCCACTACCAATCCCACTACCAATCCCACTACCAATCCCACTACCACTACCACTACCACTACCAATCCCACTACCAATCCCACAACCAATCCCACTACCAATCCCACTACCAATCCCACTACCACTACCAATCCCACTACCAATCCCACTACCAATCCCACTACCACTACCACTACCACTACCAATCCCACTACCAAACCCACTACCACTACCACTACCACTACCAATCCCACTATCAATCCCACAACCTCTGCCACTACCACTACCAATCCCACTACCACTACTACTACCAATCCCACTACCAATCCCACTACCAATCCCACTACCAATCCCACTACCAATCCCAATACCACTACCAATCCACTACCAATCCCACTACCAATCCCACTACCACTACCACTACCACTACCAATCCCACTACAACTACCACTACCACTACCAATCCCACTACCAATCCCACTACCACTACCACTACCAATCCCACTACCACTAAGCAGTCGGTCTCGGCGCGCCGAATTGCCCCGAATTGTTACAGATTGATCCTGCGAAAGTGCAGGAATCCGTCGCAGCGCCCCGAATTGTGCTGAATTTTTGCAGATTGAACCAAAGAAAGTGCAGCAATCGGTCGCAGCGCGCCGAATTGTGCCGAATAACATATTGCAGATTGATCCTGCGAAAGTGCAGCAATCCGTCTCAGCGCGCCGAATTGCGCCGAATTGTTGCAGATTGATCTCGCCATAGTGAAGCAATCTGTCTCAGCGCGCCGAATTCCCCCGAATTGTTGCAGATTGATCAGGCGATAGTGCAGCAATCCGTTGTAGCGCGCCGAATTGTTACAGAGTGGTTCCGCGAAAGTGCTGCAGTCCGTCGTAGCGGGCCGAATTGCGGCAAATTGTCACAGATAGGTCCCGCAAAAGTGCACCAATCCGTCGCAGCGCGCCGAGTTGCGCTGAATTGTTACAGATTGATCCCGCAATCCCACTTGAATTACCACTACCAATCCCACTACCAATCCCACTACAACTACCACTACCTTTACAAATTCCACTACCAATCCCACCACCACTACCTCTACCACTACCAATCCCACTGCCACTACCACTACCAATCCTCCTAGCAATACCACTACCACTACAATTATCACTACCAATCCCAATGCCAATCCCACTACCAATCCCACTAACACAACCACTACCACTACCAATCCCACTGCCACTACCACTACCAATCCCCCTAGCAATCCCACTACCACTACAATTACCACTACTAATCCCAATACCAATCCCACTACCAATCCCACTACCACTACCACTGCCAATCTCAATACCAATCCCACTACCTCTACCACTACCAATCCCACTACCACTATCACTACTACTACCAATCTCAATACCAATCCCACTACCAATCCCACTACCACTACTACTACCATCACCAATCCCACTACCTATCCCACTACCACTACCACTACCAATCCCTCTACCACTAAGCAATCGGTCTCGGCGTGCCGAATTGCCCCGAATTGTTATAGATTGATCCTGTGAAAGTGCAGGAATCCATCGCAGCGCGTCGAATTGTGCTGAATATTTGCAGATTGAACCAAAGAAAGTGCAGCAATCGGTCGCAGCGCGCCGAATTGTGTCGAATAACATATTGCAGATTGATCCTGCCATAGTGAAGCAATCTATCTCAGCGCGCCGTATTGCCTTGAATTGTTGCAGATTGATCCGACGATAGTGCAGCAATCCGTTGTAGTGCGCCGAATTGTTACAGATTGATTCCGCGAAAGTACATCAATTTGTCGCAGTGCGCCGAATTGCGCCAAATTGTTACAGATAGATCCCGCAAAAGTGCACCAATCCGTTGCAGCGCGCCGAATTGTGCTGAAATGTTACAGTTTGATCCCGCAATCCCACTTCAATTACCACTACCAATCCCACTACCAATCCCACTACCACTACCGCTACCAATCCCACTACCAATCCCACTACCAATCCCACTACCAATCCCACTAACAATCCCACTACCACTGCCACTGCCAATATCACTACCAATCCCACTACCTCTACCACTACCACTACCAATCCCACTACCAATCCCACTACCAATCCCACTAACAATC
Source organism: Eunapius fragilis (assembly GCA_963681505.1). Classification (NCBI taxonomy): domain Eukaryota; kingdom Metazoa; phylum Porifera; class Demospongiae; order Spongillida; family Spongillidae; genus Eunapius; species Eunapius fragilis. The sequence goes on along the minus strand of OY811977.1, from coordinate 9,742,711 downwards.
CCACTACCACTACCACTACCACTACCAATCCCAATACCACTACCACTACCAATCCCACTAGCACTACCACTACAAATCCCACTACCGATCCCACTACCACTACAATTACCACTACTAATCCCACTACCAATCCCACTACCAATCCCACTACCAATCTCACTACCACTACCACTACCGCTACCAATCCCACTACAAATCCCACTACCTCTACCACTACCACTACCAATCCCACTACCACTACCAATCCCACTACCAATCCCACTAACAATCCCACTACCACTACCACTACCACAACCACTACCACTACCAATCCCACTACCAATCCCAATACCACTACCACTACCAATCCAAATACCAATCCCACTACCAATCCCACTACCAAGCCCACTACCAATCCCACTACCACTACCAATCCCACTACCAATCCACTACCTCTACCACTACCACTACCATTCCCAATACCACTACCACTACCAATCCCACTACCAATCCCACTACCACTACCATTCACACTATCAATCCCACTACCAATCCCACTACCACTACCACTACCACGACCACTACCAATCCCACTACCAATCCCACTACCACTACCACTACCAATCCCACTACCAATCCCACTACCAATCCCACTACCAATCCCACTACCAATCCCACTACCAATCCCACTACCAATCCCACTACCACTACCACTACCACTACCAATCCCACTAACAATCCCACTACCACTACCAATACCAATCCCACTACCACGACCACTACCAATCCCACTACCAATCCCACTACCACTACCACTACCAATCCCACTACCAATCCCACTACCAATCCCACTACCAATCCCACTACCAATCCCACTCCCAATCCCACTAACAATCCCACTACCACTACCACTACCACTACCAATCCCAACACCACTACCACTACCAATACCCCTACCAATCATACTACCACTACAATTTCCACTATCAATCCCACTACCAATCCCACTACCACTACCACTACCACTACCACTACCACTACCACTACCAATCCCTCTACCAATCCCACTACCAATCCCACTACCAATCCCACTACCACTACCACTACCACTACCAATCCCACTACCAATCCCACTACCAATCCCACTACCACTACAATTTCCACTATCAATCCCACTACCAATCCCACTACCACTCCATTTTCCACTATCAATCCCACTACCAATCCCACTACCACTACCACTACCACTACCACTACCAATCCCTCTACCAATCGCACTACCAATCCCACTACCAATCCCACTACCACTACCACTACCACTACCAATCCCACTACCAATCCCACTACCAATCCCACTACCAATCCCACTACCAATCCCACCTACCAATCCCACTACCAATACCTATCCCACTACCAATCCCACTACCAATCCCACTACCACTACCACTACCACTACCAATCCCACTACCAATCCCACTACCACTACCACTACCAATCCCACTACCACTAAGCAATCGGTCTCGGCGCGCCGAATTGCCCCGAATTGTTACAGATTGTTCATGCGAAAGTGCAGGAATCCGTCGTAGCGCGCCGAATTGTGCTGAATTTTTGCAGATTGAACCAAAGAAAGTGCAGCAATCGGTCACAGCGCGCCGAATTGTGCCGAGTAACATATTGCAGATTGATCCCGCGAAAGTGCAGCAATCCGTCTCAGCGCGCCGAATTGCGCCGAATTGTTGCAGATTGATCCCGCCATTCCCAATACCACTACCACTACCAATCCCACTACCAATCCCACTACCACTACCATTCACACTATCAATCCCTCTACCAATCCCACTACCACTACCACTACCACTGCCACTACCAATCCCACTACCAATCCCACTACCACTACCACTACCAATACCACTACCACTACCACTACCAATACCCCTACCAATCCTACTGCCACTATAATTTCCACTATCAATCCCACTACCAATCCCACTACCACTTCCACTACCACTACCACTACCAATCCCTCTACCAATCCCACTACCAATCCCACTACCAATCCCACTACCACTACCACTACCACTACCACTACCAATCCCACTCCCAATCCCACTACCAATCCCAATACCAATCCCACTACCAATCCCACTACCAATCCCACTACCACTACCTATCCCACTACCAATCCTACTACCAATCCCACTACCACTACCATTACCAATCCCACTACCACTACCACTACCACTACCAATCCCACAACCAATCCCACTACCAATCCCACTACCAATCCCACTACCACTACCAATCCCACTACCAATCCCACTACCACTACCACTACCACTACCAATCCCACTCCCAATCCCACTACCAATCCCAATACCAATCCCACTACCAATTCCCCTACCAATCCCACATCCACTACAATTTCCACTACCATTCCCACTACCTATCCCACTACCAATCCCACTACCAATCCCACTACCACTACCACTACCACTACCAATCCCACAACCAATCCCACTACCAATCCCACTACCAATCCCACTACCACTACCAATCCCACTACCAATCCCACTACCAATCCCACTACCACTACCACTACCACTACCAATCCCACAACCAATCCCACTACCAATCCCACTACCAATCCCACTACCACTACCAATCCCACTACCAATCCCACTACCAATCCCACTACCACTACCACTACCACTACCAATCCCACTACCAATCCCACTACCACAACCACTACCAAACCCACTACCACTGAGCAATCGGTCTCGGCGCGCCGAATTGCCCCGAATTGTTACAGATTGATCCTGCGAAAGTGCAGGAATCCGTCGCAGCGAGCTGAATTGTGCTGAATTTTCGAAGAGGGAACCAAAGAAAGTGCAGCAATCGGTCGCAGCGCGCCGAATAACATATTGCACATTGATCCTGCGAAAGTGCAGCAATCCGTCTCAGCGGGCTGAATTTCGCCGAATTGTTTCAGATTGATCCCGCCATAGTGTAGCAATCTATCTCGGCGCGCCGAATTGCCCCGAATTATTGCAAATTGATCCGGCGATAGTGCAGCAATCCGTTGTAGCGCGCCGAATTGTGCTGAATTGTTACAGATTGATCCTGCAATCCCACTTCAATTACCACTACCAATCCCACTACCAATCCCACTACCACTACCACTACCACAACCAATCCCACTACCAATCCCACTACCAATACCGAGGCCAATCCCACTACCACTACCACTTCCAATCCTACTACCTCTACCACTACCAATCCCACAACTAATCCTACTACCACTATAATTACCACTACCAATCCCACTACCAATCCCATTACCACTACCACTACCAATCCCACTACCAATCCCACTACCACTATCACTGTCAATCCCACTACCACTACCACTACCAATTCCCCAACCAATCCCACTACCACTACAATTACCAATACCAATCCCACTACCAATACCACTACCAATCCCACTACCAATCCCACTACCTCTACCACTACCAATCCCACTAACAATCCCACTACCAATCCCACTACCAATCCCACTACAGCTACCAATCCCACTACCAATCCCACTACCTCTACCACTACCACTACCAATCCCACTACCACTACCACTACCAATCCCACTACCAATCGCACTACTAATCCCACTACCAATCCCACTACCACTAAAAATCCCACTACCAATCCCACTATCAATCCCACTACCACTACCACTACCACTACCAATCCCACTACCCATCCCACTACCACTACCACTACCAATCCCACTACCACTACCACTACAAATCCCACTACCGATCCCACTACCACTACAATTACCACTACCAATCCCACTACCAATCCCACTACCAATCCCACTACCACTACCACTACCACAACCAATCCCACTACCAATCCCACTAACAATACCGAGGCCAATCCCACTACCACTACCACTTCCAATACCACTACCTCTACCACTACCAATCCCACTACTAATCCTACTACCACTATAATTACCACTACCAATCCCACTACCAATCCCATTACCACTCCCACTACCAATCCCACTACCAATCCCACTACCACTACCACTACCAATCCCACTACCACTACCACTACCAATTCCCATACCAATCCCACTACCACTACAATTTCCACGACCAATTACACTACCAATCCCACTACCAATCCCACTAACAATCCCACTACCACTACCACTACCACTACCAATCCCACTACCACTACCACTACCACTACCAATCCCACTACCACTACCACTACCACTACCAATCCCACTACCACTACCACTACAAATCCCACAACCGATCCCACTACCACTTCAATTACCAACACCAATCCCACTACCAATACCACAACCAATCCCACTACCAATACCACTACCACTACCACTACCACTACCAATCCCACTACCAATCCCACTACCTCTACCACTACCAATCCCACTAACAATCCCACTACCAATCCCACTACCAATCCCACTATCACTACCACTACCACTACAAATCCCACTACCACTACCACTACCAATCCCACTACCAATCCCCCTACCAATCCCACTTCCAATCCCACTACCACTAAAAATCCTAGTACCAATCCCACTACCAATCCTACTACCACTTCCACTACCAATCCCACTACCGATCCCACTACCACTACCACTACCAATCCCACTACCAATCCCACTACCACTACCTCTACCACTACCAATCCCATTTCCACTACCACTACCAATCCCCCCAGCAATCCCACTACCACTAGAATTACCACTTCCAATCCCAATACCCATCCCACTACCAATCCCACTACCACTACCACTACCAATCTCAAAACCAATCCCACTACCTCTACCACTTTAATCCCACTACCACTACCACTACCAATCCCACTACCACTACCACTACTACTACCAATCTCAATACCAATCCCACTACCAATCCCACTACAACTACCACTACCAATACCGATCCCACTACCACTATCACTACCAATCCCACTACCAATCCCACTACCACTACCTCTACCACTACCAATCCCACTTACACTACCACTACCAATCCCCCCAGTAATCCCACTACCACTAGAATTACCACTACCAATCCCAATACCCATCCCACTACCAATCCCACTACCACTACCAATCTCAATACCAATCCCACTACCTCTACCACTTTAATCCCACTACCACTACCACTACCAATCCCACTACCGCTACCACTACTACTACCAACCTCAATACCAATCCCACTACCAATCCCACTACAACTACCACTACCACTACCAATCCCACTACCTATACCACTTCCACAACCAATCCAACTACGAATCCCACTACTATTACCACTACCAATCCCACTACCTCTACCACTATCACTAACAATCCCACTACCACTACCACTACCATTACCAATCCCACTACCAATCCCACTGCCACTACCACTACCACTACCAATCCCACTACCAATCCCACAACCACTACCACTACCAATCCCACTACCACTAAGCAATCGGTCTCGGCGCGTCGAATTGCCCCGAATTTGTACAGATTGATCCTGCGATAGTGAAGCAATCGGTCGCAGCGCGCCGAATTGTGCCGAATAACATATTGCAGATTGATCAGGCGATAGTGCAGCAATCCGTCGCAGTGCGCCGAATTGCGCCAAATTGTTACAGATTGATCCCGCAAAAGTGCATAAATCCGTCGCAGCGCGCCGAATTGCACTGAATTGTTACAGATTGATCCCGCAATCCCACTTCAATTACCACTACCAATCCCACTACCAATCCCACTACCACTACCACTACCACAACCAATCCCACTACCAATCCCACTACCAATACCGCGGCCAATCCCACTACCACTGCCACTTCCGATCCCACTACCACTACCACTACCAATCCCTCTACTAATCCCACTACCACTATAATTACTCCAACAATCCCACTACCAATCCCACTACCACTACCACTACCAATCCCACTACCACTACCACTACCAATTCCCCTACCAATCCCACTACCACTACAATTTCCACTACCAATCCCACTACGAATCCCACTACCAATTCCACTAACAATCCCACTACCACTACCACTACCACTACCAATCCCACTACCACTACCACTACCAATCCCACTACCAATCCCACTACCAATCCTACTACCACTACCAATCCTCCTAGCAATCCCACTACCACTACAAATACCACTACCAATCCCAATGTCAATCCCACTACCAATCCCACTAACACTACCACTACCACTACCAATCCTACTGCCACTACCACCGCCAATCCCCCTAGCAATCCCACTACCACTACAATTACCACTACCAATCCCAATACTAATCCCACTACCAATCCCACTACCACTACCACTACCAATCCCACTACCAAACCCATTACCACTACCACTACCAATCCCACTACCAATCCCACTACCACTACCACTACCAATCCCACTTCCACTACCACTACAAATCCCACTACCGATCCAGCTACCAATACAATTACCACTACCAATCCCACTACCAATCCCACTACCAATCCCACTACCAATCCCACTACCAATCCCACTACCAATCCTACTACCACTACCAATCCCACTACCAATCCCACTACCAATCCCACTACCACTACCACTACCACTATCAATCCCACTACCAATCCCACTACCACTACCACTACCAATCCCACTACCACTAAGCAATCGGTCTCGGCGCGCCGAATTGCCCCGAATAGTTACCGATTGATCCTGCGAAAGTGCAGGAATCTGTCACAGCGCGCCGAATTGCGCTGAATTGTTGCAGATTGAACCCGTGAAAGTGCAGCAATCGGTCGCAGCGCGCCGAATTGTGCCGAATAACATATTGCAGATTGATCCCGCGAAAGTGCAGCATTCCGTCTCAGAGCGCCGAATTGCGCCGAATTGTTGCAGATTGATCCCGCCATAGTGAAGCAATCGGTCTCAGCGCGCCGAATTGCCCCGAATTGTTGCAGATTGATCCAGCTATAGTGCAGCAATCCGTTGTAGCGCGCCGAATTGTTACAGATTGGTTCCGGGAAAGTGCTGCAATCCGTCGCAGCACGCCGAATTGCGCCAAATTGTTACAGATTGATCTTGCAAAAGTGCACCAATCCGTCGCAGCGCGCGAATTGCGCTGAATTGTTACAGATTGATCCCGCAATTCCACATCAATAACCACTACCAATCCAACTACCAATCCCATTACCTCTACCACTACCACTAATAATCCCACTACCACTACCACTACCAATCCCACTACCACTACCAATCCCACTTCCAATCCCACTACCAATCCCACTACCACTACCACTACCACTACCACTACCAATCCCACTACCACTACCACTACCAATCCCACTACCAATCCCACTACCAATCCCACTACCAATCCCACTACCAATCCCACTACCAATCCCACTACCAATCCCACTACCACTACCACTACCACTACCAATCCCACTAACAATCCCACTACCACTACCAATACCAATCCCACTACCACTACCACTACCAATTCCCCTACCAATCCCACTACCACTACAATTTCCACTACCAATCCCACTACCAATCCCACTACCAATCCCACTAACAATCCCTCTACCACTACCACTACCACTACCAATCCCACTACCACTACCACTTCCAATCCCACTACCACTACCACTACAAATCCCACTATCGATCCCACTACCACTACAAATACCACTACCAATCCCACTACCAATCCCACTACCAATCCCACTACCAATCCCACTACCACTACCACTACCACTACCAATCCCACTACCAATCCCACTACCTCTACCACTACCACTACCAATCCCACTACCACTACCTCTACCAATCCCACTACTAATCCCACTACCAATCCCACTACCAATCCCACTACCACTACCAATCCCACTACCAATCCCACTACCAATCCCACTACTACTACCACTACCACTACCAATCCCACTACCAATCTTACTACCACTACCACTACCAATTTTGATCCCGCCATAGTGAAGCAATCCGTTTCAGCGCGCCGAATTGCCCCGAATTGTTGCATATTGATCCGGCGATAGTGCAGCAATCCGATAGTAGCGCGCCGAATTGTTACAGATTGGTTCCGGAGAAAGTGCTGCAATCCATCGCAGTGTGCCGAAATGCGCCAAATTGTTACAGATAGATCCCGCAAAAGTGCACCAATCCGTCGCAGCGCGCTGAATTGCGTTGAATTGTTACAGATTGATCCCGCAATCCCACTTCATTCACCACTACCAATCCCACTACCAATCCCACTACCACTACCACTACCACAACCAATCCCACTACCAATCCCACTACCAATACCGCGGCCAATCCCAATACCACTACCATTTCCAATCCCACTACCACAACCACTACCAATCCCACTACTAATCCCACTACCACTATAATTACCACTACCAATCCCACTACCAATCCCATTACCACTACCACTACCAATCCCACTACCAATCCCACTACCACTACCACTACCAATCCCACTACCACTACCACTACCAATTCCCTTACCAATCCCACTACCACTACAATTTCCACTACCAATCCCACTACCAATCCCATTACCAATCCCACTAACAATCCCACTACCACTACCACTACCACTACCAATCCCACTACCACTACCACTACCAATCCCACTACCACTACCACTACAAATCCCACTACCGATCCCACTACCACTACAATTACCACTACCAATCCCACTACCAATCCCACTACCAATCCCACTACCAATCCCACTACCACTACCACTACCACAACCAATCCGACTACCAATCCCACTACCTCTACCACTACCACTACCAATCCCACTACCACTACCACTACTAACCCCACTACCAATCCCACTACCAATCCCACTACCAATCCCACTACCACTACCACTACCACTACAATTCCCACTACCAATCCCACTTCCTCTACCACTCCCACTACCAATCACACTACCACTACCACTACCAATCCCACAACAAATCCCACTACCAATCCCACTACCAATCCCACTACCAATCCCACTACCAATCCCACTACCACTACCAATCCCACTACCAATCCCACTATCAATCCCACTACCACTACCACTCCCACTACCATTCCCACTACCACTACCACTACCAATCCCACTACCAATCCCACTACCACTACCATTCCCACTATCAATCCCACCACCAATCCCACTACCACTACCACTACCACTACCAATCCCACTACCAATCCCACTACCACTACCACTACCAATCCCACTACCTCTACCACTACCAATTCCCCTACCTATCCTACTACCACTACAATTTCAACTACCAATCCCTCTACCAATCCCACTACCAATCCCACTACCAATCCCACTACCACTACCACTACTACTGCCAATCCCACTACCAATCCCACTACCAATCCCACTACCAATCCCACTACCACTACCAATCCCACTACCTATCCCACTACCTCTACCACTACCACTGCCAATCCCACTACCACTACCACTACCAATCCCACTACCAATCCCACTACCTCTACCACTACCACTACCACTACCAATCCCACTACCAATCCCACTACCAATCCCACTACCAATGCCACTACCACTACCACTACCACTGCCAATCCCACTACCAATCCCACTACCACTACCACTACCACTACCACTAACAATCCCACTACCAATCCCACTACCACTACCTCTACCAATCCCACTACCACTACCACTACCAATTCCCCTACCAATCCTACTATAACTACAATTTCCACTACCAATCCCTCTACCAGTCCCACTACCAATCCCACTACCAATCCCACTACCACTACCACTACCACTACCAATCGCACTTCCAATCCCACTACCAATCCCACTACCAATCCCACTACCAATCCCACTACCAATCCCACTACCACTACCAATCCCATTACCAATCCCACTACCAATCCCACTACCACTAACACTACCACTACCAATCCCACTACCAATCCCACTACCACTACCACTACCAATCCCACTACCACTAAGCAATCGGTCTCAGCGCTCCGAATTGCCCCGAATTGTTACAGATTGATCCTGCGAAAGTGCAGGAATCCGTCGCAGCGCGCCGAATTGTGCTAAATTTTTGCAGATTGAACCAAAGAAAGTGCAGCAATCAGTCCCAGCACGCCGAATTGTGCCGAGTAACATATTGCAGATTGATCCCGCGAAAGTGCAGCAATCCGTCTCAGCGCGCCGAATTGCGCCGAATTGTTGCAGATTGATCCCGCCTTAGTGAAGCAATCAGTCTCAGCGCGCCGAATTGTGCTGAATTGTTACAGATTGATCCCGCAATCCCACTTCAATTACCACTACCGATCCCACTACCAATCCCACTACCAGTACCACTACCACTACGAATCCCACTACCAATCCCACTACCACTACCACTACCAATCCCACTTCCACTACCACTACCAATTCCCCTACCAATCCCACTACCACTACAATTTCCACTACCAATCCCACTACCAATCCCACTACCACTACCACTACCAATTCCCCTACCAATCCCACTACCACTACAATTTCCACTTCCAATCCCACTACCAATCCCACTACGAATCCCACTAACAATCCCACTACCACTACCACTACCACTACCAATCCCACTACCACTACCACTACCAATCCCACTACCAATCCCACTACCAATCCCACTACCAGTCCCACTACCACTACCAATCCCACTACCAATCCCACTACCAATCCCACTACCACTACCATAACCAATCCCACTACCATTACCACTACCAATTCCCCTACCAATCCCACTACTACAATTTCCACTACCAATCCCATTACCAATCCCACTACCAAACCCACAGCCAATCCCACTACCACTACCACTACCACTACCGATCCCTCTACCAATCCCACTACCAATCCCACTACCAATCCCACTACCAATCCCACTACCACTACCAATCCCACTACCAATCCCACAACAAATCCCACTACCACTACCACTACCACTACCAATCAAACTACCACTACCACTACCACTACCAATCCCACTACCAATCCCACTACCACTACCACTACCAATCCCACTACCACTAAGCAATCGGTCTCGGCGCGCCGAATTGCCCCGAATTGTTACTGTTTGATCCTGCGAAAGTGCAGGAATCCGTCGCAGCGCGCCGAATTGTGCTGAATTTTGCAGATTGAACCAAAGAAAGTGCAGCAATCGGTCGCAGCGCGCCGAATTGTGCCGAATAACATATTGCAGATTGATCCTGCAAAAGTGCAGCAATCCGTCTCAGCGCGCCGAATTGCGCCGAATTGTTGCAGATTGATCCCGCCATAGTGAAGCAATCTGTCTCAGTGCGCCGAATTGCCCCGAATTGTTGCAGATTGATCAGGCTATAGTGCAGCAATCCGTTGCGCCAAATTGTTACAGATTGGTTCCGCGAAAGTGCTGCAATCCGTCGCAGCGCGCCGAATTGCGCCAAATTGTTACAGATAGATCCCGCAAAAGTGCACCAATCCGTCGCAGCGCGCCGAAATGCGCTGAATTGTTACAGATTGATCCCGCAATCCCACTTCAATTACCACTACCAATCCCACTACCAATCCCATTACCAATACCAATACCACAACCAATCCCACTACCAATCCCACTACCAATCCCACTACCACTACCAATCCCACTACCAATCCCACTACCAATCCCACTACCACTACCACTACCAATCCCACTACCAATCCCACTACCAATCCCACTACCAATCCCACTACCACTACCACTACCACTACCAATCCCACTACCAATCCCACAACCAATCCCACTACCAATCCCACTACCAATCCCACTACCACTACCAATCCCACTACCAATCCCACTACCAATCCCACTACCACTACCACTACCACTACCAATCCCACTACCAAACCCACTACCACTACCACTACCACTACCAATCCCACTATCAATCCCACTACCTCAGCCACTACCACTACCAATCCCACTACCACTACTACTACCAATCCCACTACCAATCCCACTACCAATTCCACTACCAATCCCACTACCAATCCCACCTTTACTACCAATCCACTACCAATCCCACTACCAATCCCACTACCACTACCACTATCACTACCAATCCCACTACAACTACCACTACCACTACCAATCCCACTACCAATCCCACTACCACTACCACTACCAATCCCACTACCACTAAGCAGTCGGTCTCGGCGCGCCGAATTGCCCCGAATTGTTACAGATTGATCCTGCGAAAGTGCAGGAATCCGTCACAGCACGCCGAATTGTGCTGAATTTTTGCAGATTGAACCAAAGAAAGTGCAGCAATCGGTCGCAGCGCGCCGAATTGTGCCGAATAACATATTGCAAATTGATCCTGCGAAAGTGCAGCAATCCGTCTCAGCGCGCCGAATTGCGCCGAATTGTTGCTGATTGATCCCGCCATAGTGAAGCAATCTGTCTCAGCGCGCCGAAATCCCCCGAATTGTTGCAGATTGATCAGGCGATAGTGCAGCAATCCGTTGTAGCGCGCCGAATTGTTACAGAGTGGTTCCGCGAAAGTGCTGCAATCCGTCGCAGCGCGCCGAATTGCGCCAAATTGTTACAGATAGGTCCCGCAAAAGTGCACCAATCCGTCGCAGCGCGCCGAATTGCGCTGAATTGTTACAGATTGATCCCGCAATCCCACTTGAATTACCACTACCAATCCCACTACCAATCCCACTACAACTACCACTACCATTACCAATTCCACTACCAATCCCACCACCACTACCTCTACCACTACCAATCCCACTGCCACTACCACTACCAATCCTCCTAGCAATACCACTACCATCACATGTACAAGAAAGCCACACCCCATTCTTATCTTTGTCCCATCTGGACTTATGTTTAGTTCTAGCTATGCAAAGGTTTTTTTTTTTCTTTTCAACAAGGATAAGTATAATGCAATGCCCTGATAAAAAGCCTAAGCTAAACTTAAGTCTCCCTCGAATATGAAATAGAAGTTACGGAGTGTGTGACCTGGGGCTAAATGGTAGGTCTCAGGCATTATTCAGGTGTAAGGACTACAGCTCCATGTAAGGATGATAATAACTCCTCAAGGTGCCAATATCGGACCTTTCATCTTAAGAATTAATTTGGTGAATTTTAATGCATAGTGTGACACCAAAAAAAAAACTGTGATGTTTATTTAGACCAATACATGTCTCATAAACACCTCGATGCTAAGATAGTCAATATTTCCCATAGAGATGTATGGGTGGTTTCCCATAGGACTGTATGGGTGGGAACCTACTTTTGAATCGCTTGGTAAACCCATACCAAAGCAGGTATCCTCGGGGTGGCATTTAAAACAGAAACAGGAATGGTTACTGCTATCTTCCATGTGTGCAGTGGTTTGCTCATATTGCAAGTCTCATCAACACCTCGATGCTAAGATAGTCAATATTTCCCATAGAGATGTATGGGTGGTTTCCCATAGGAATGCATGGGTGGGAACCTACATTTGAATCGCTTGGGTAACCCATACCGAAGCAGGAATGCTCGGGGTGGCATTTAAAACGGATAGCGGAATGGTTACTACTATCTTCCATGTGTGCAGTGGTTTGCTCATATTGCATGTCTCATCAACACCTCGATGCTAATATAGTCAATATTTCCCATAGAGATGTGTGGTGGTTTCCCATAGGATGTTTGGGTGGGAACCAACTTTTAAATCGCTTGGTTAACCCATACCGAAGCAGCCATGCTCGGGGTGGCATTTATAACAGATAGAGGAATGTTTACTGCTATCTTTTCTGTGTGCAGTGGTTTGCTCATATTGCATGTCTCATCAACACCTCGATGCTAAGATAGTCAATATTTCCCATAGAGGTGTATGGGTGGTTTCCCATAGAACGGTGGGAACCTACTTTTGAATCGCTTGGTAAACCCATACCAGAGCAGGTATCCTCGGGGTGGCATTTAAAACAGATACAGGAATGGTTACTGCTATCTTCCATGTGTGCAGTGGTTTGCTCATATTGCATGTCTCATCAACACCTCGATGCTAAGATAGTCAATATTTCCCATAGAGATGTATGGGTGGTTTCCCATAGGAATGTATGGGTGGGAACCTACATTTGAAACGCTTGGGTAACCCATATTGAAGCAGGTATGCTCGGGGTGGCATTTAAAACAGATAGCGGAATGGTTACTGCTATCCTCCATGTGTGCAGTGGTTTGCTCATATTGCATGTCTCATCAACACCTCGATGCTAAGATAGTCAAAAATTTCCCACAGAAATGTATGGGTGGGAACCTACTTTTGAATCGCTTGGTAAACCATTACCAAAGCAGGTATCCTCGTGGTGGCATTTAAAACAGATAGAGGAATGTTTACTGCTATCTTTTATGTGTGCAGTGGTTTGCTCATATTGCATGTCTCATCAACACCTCGATGCTAAGAAAGTCAATATTTCCAATAGAGATGTATGGGTGGTTTCCCATAGGACTGTATGGGTGGGAACCTACTTTTGAATCGCTTGGTAAACCCATACCAAAGCAGGTATCCTCGGGGCGGCATTAACAAGAGATAGAGGAGTGGTTACTGCATGTCTCATCAACACCTCGATGCTAATATAGTCAATATTTCCCATAGAGATGTATGGTGGTTTCCCATAGGATGTTTGGGTGGGAACCTACTTTTGAATCGCTTGGTTAACCCATACCGAAGCAGGTATGCTCGGGGTGGCATTTATAACAGATAGAGGAATGGTTACTGCTATCTTCCATGTGTGCAGTGGTTTGCGCATATTGCATGTCTCATCAAGAATTCGATGCTAAGATAGTCAAAAATTTCCCATAGAAATGTATGGGTGGGAACCTACTTTTGAATTGCTTGGTTAACCCATACTGAAGCAGGTATGCTCGGGGTGGCATTGAAAACAGGTAGAGTAATGGTTACTGCTATCTTCCATGTGTGCAGTGGTTTGCTAATATTGCATGTCTCATCAACACCTCGATTCTAAGATAGTCAAAAATTTCCCATAGAAATGTATGGGTAGGAACCTACTTTTGAATCGCTTGGTAAACCCATACCAAAGCAGGCATCCTCGGGGCGGCATTAACAAGAGATAGAGGAGTGGGTACTGCTATCTTCCATGTGTGCAGTGGTTTGCTCATATTGCATGTCTCATCAACACCTCGATGCTAATATAGTCAATATTTCCCATAGAGATGTATGGTGGTTTCCCATAGGATGTTTGGGTGGGAACCTACTTTTGAATCGCTTGGTTAACCCATACCGAAGCAGGTATGCTCGAGGTAGCATTTATAACAGATAGAGGAATGGTTACTGCTATCTTCCATGTGTGCAGTGGTTTGCGCATATTGCATGTCTCATCAACACCTCGATGCTAATATAGTCAAAAATCTCCCACAGAAATGTATGGGTGGGAACCTACTTTTGAATCGCTTGGTAAACCCATACCAAAGCAGGTATCCTCGGGGTGGCATTAAAAAGAGATAGAGGAATGGTTACTGCTATCTTCCATGTGTGCAGTGGTTTGCTCATATTGCATGTCTCATCAACACCTCGATGCTAAGATAGGCAATAATTTCCAATAGAAATGTATGGGTAGGAACCTACTTTTGAATCGCTTGGTAAACCCATACCAAAGCAGGTATCCTCGGGTTGGCATTAACAAGAGATAGAGGAGTGGTTACTGCTATCTTCCATGTGTGCAGTGGTTTGCTCAAATTGCATGTCTCATCAACACCTCGATGCTAAGATAGTCAAAAATTTCCCATAGAAATGTATGGGTAGGAACCTACTTTTGAATCGCTTGGTAAACCCATACCAAAGCAGGTATCCTCGGGTTGGCATTAACAAGAGATAGAGGAGTGGATACTGCTAACTTCCATGTGTGCAGTGGTTTGCTCAAATTGCATGTCTCATCAACACCTCGATGCTAAGATAGTCAAAAATTTCCCATAGAAATGTATGGGTAGGAACCTACTTTTGAATCGCTTGGTAAACCCATACCAAAGCAGGTATCCTCGGGGCGGCATTAACAAGAGATAGAGGAGTGGTTACTGCTCTATTCCATGTGTGCAGTAGTTTGCTCATATTGCATGTCTCATCAACACCTCGATGCTAATATAGTCAATATTTCCCATAGAGATGTATGGTGGTTTCCCATAGGATGTTTGGGTGGGAACCTACTTTTGAATCGCTTGGTTAACCCATACCAAAGAAGGTATGCTCGGGGTGGCATTTATAACAGATAGAGGAATGGTTACTGCTATCTTCCATGTGTGCAGTGGTTTGCTCATATAGCATGTCTCATCAACACCTCGATGCTAAGATGGTCAAAAATTTCACATAGAAATGTATGGGTGGGAACCTACTTTTGAATCGCTTGGGTAACCCGTACCGAAGCAGGTATGCTCGGGGTGGCATTTAAAACAGATAGAGGAATGGTTACTGCTATCTTCCATCTGTGCAGTGGTTTGCTCATATTGCATGTCTCATCAACACCTCGATGCTAAGATAGTCAAAAATTTCACATAGAAATGTATGGGTGGGAACCTACTTTTGAATCGCTTGGTAAACCCATACCAAAGCAGGTATCCTCGGGGTGGCATTAAAAAGACATAGCAGAATGGTTACTGCTATCTTCCATGTGTGCAGTGGTTTGCTCAAATTGCATGTCTCATCAACACCTCGATGCTAAGATAGTCAAAAATTTCCCATAGAAATGTATGGGTAGGAACCTACTTTTGAATCGCTTGGTAAACCCATACCAAAGCAGGTATCCTCGGGGCGGCATTAACAAGAGATAGAGGAGTGGTTACTGCTATCTTCCATGTGTGCAGTGGTTTGCTCATATTGCATGTCTTATTAACACCTCGATGCTAATATAGTCAATATTTCCCATAGAGATGTATGATGGTTTCCCATAGGATGTTTGGGTGGGAACCTACTTTTGAATTGCTTGGTTAACCCATACTGAAGCAGGTATGCTCGGGGTGGCATTGAAAACAGGTAGAGTAATGGTTACTGCTATCTTCCATGTGTGCAGTGGTTTGCTAATATTGCATGTCTCATCAACACCTCGATTCTAAGATGGTCAAAAATTTCCCATAGAAATGTATGGGTAGGAACCTACTTTTGAATCGCTTGGTAAACCCATACCAAAGCAGGTATCCTCGGGGCGGCATTAACAAGAGATAGAGGAGTGGTTACTGCTATCTTCCATGTGTGCAGTGGTTTGCTCATATTGCATGTCTCATCAACACCTCGATGCTAATATAGTCAATGTTTCCCATAGAGATGTATGGTGGTTTCCCATAGGATGTTTGGGTGGGAACCAACTTTTGAATCGCTTGGTTAACCCATACCGAAGCAGGTATGCTCGGGGTGGCATTTATAACAGATAGAGGAATGGTTACTGCTATCTTCCATGTGTGCAGTGGTTTGCGCATATTGCATGTCTCATCAAGAATTCGATGCTAAGATAGTCAAAAATTTCCCATAGAAATGTATGGGTGGGAACCTACTTTTGAATTGCTTGGTTAACCCATACTGAAGCAGGTATGCTCGGGGTGGCATTAAAAACAGGTAGAGTAATGGTTACTGCTATCTTCCATGTGTGCAGTGGTTTGCTAATATTGCATGTCTCATCAACACCTCGATTCTAAGATAGTCAAAAATTTCCCGTAGAAATGTATGGGTGGGAACCTACTTTTGAATCTTTTGGTGAACCCTTACCGAAGCAGGTATGCTCGGGGTGGCATTGAAAACAGGTAGAGGAATGGATACTGCTATTTTCCATGTGTGCAGTGGTTGGCTAATATTGCATGTCTTATCAACACCTCGATTCTAATATAGTCTAAAATTTCCCGTAGAAATGTATGGGTGGGAACCTACCTTTGAATCTTTTGGTGAACCCTTACCGAAGCAGGTATGCTCGGGGTGGCATTTAAAACAGATAGAGGAATGGTTACTGCTATCTTCCATGTGTGCAGTGGTTTGCTCAAATTGCATGTCTCATCAACACGTCGATGCTAAGATAGTCAATATTTCCCATAGAGATGTATGGTGGTTTCCCATAGGATGTTTGGGTGGGAACCAACTTTTGAATCGCTTGGTTAACCCATACCGAAGCAGGTATGCTCGGGGTGGCATTTATAACAGATAGAGGAATGGTTACTGCTATCTTCCATGTGTGCAGTGGTTTGCTCATATTGCATGTCTCATCAACACCTCGATGCTAAGATAGTCAATATTTCCCATAGAGATGTATGGTGGTTTCCCATAGGATGTTTGGGTGGGAACCTTGTTTTGAATCGCTTGGTTAACCCATACCGAAGCAGGTATGCTCGGGGTGGCATTTAAAACAGATAGAGGAATGGTTACTGCTATCTTCCATGTGTGCAGTGGTTTGCTCATATTGCATGTCTCATCAACACCTCGATGCTAAGATAGTCAAAAATTTCCCATAGAAATGTATGGATGGGTACCTACTTTTGAATCGCATGGTAAACACATACCAAACCAGGAATGCTCGGGGTGGCATTAAAAAGAGATAGAGGAGTGGTTACTGCTATCTTCCATGTGAGCAGTGGTTTGCTCATATTGCATGTCTCATCAACACCTCGATGCTAAGATAGTCAATATTTCCCATAGAGATGTATGGTGGTTTCCCATAGGATGTTTGGGTGGGAACCTTGTTTTGAATCGCTTGGTGAACCCATACCGAAGCAGGTATGCTCGGGGTGGCATTTAAAACAGATAGAGGAATGGTTACAGCTATCTTCCATGTGTGCAGTGGTTTACACATATTGCATGTCTCATCAACAATTCGATGCTAAGATAGTCAAAAATTTCCCATAGAAATGTATGGGTGGGAACCTACTTTTGAATTGCTTGGTTAACCCACACTGAAGCAGGTATGCTCGGGGTGGCATTGAAAAGAGGTAGAGGAATGGATACTGCTATTTTCCATGTGTGCAGTGGTTGGCTAATATTGCATGTCTTATCAACACCAAGATAGTCAAAAATTTCCCATAGAAATGTATGGATGGGAACCTACTTTTGAATCGCTTGGTAAACCCATACCAAAGCAGGTATGCTCGGGGTGGCATTTAAAACAGATAGAGGAATGGTTACTGCTATCTTCCATCTGTGCAGTGGTTTGCTCATATTGCATGTCTCATCAACACCTCGATGCTAAGATAGTCAAAAATTTCACATAGAAATGTATGGGTGGGAACCTACTTTTGAATCGCTTGGTAAACCCATACCAAAGCAGGTATCCTCGGGGTGGCATTAAAAAGAGATAGAGGAATGGTTACTGCTATCTTCCATGTTTGCAGTGGTTTGCTCAACTTGCATGTCTCATCAACACCTCGATGCTAAGATAGTCAAAAATTTCCAATAGAAATGTATGGGTAGGAACCTACTTTTGAATCGCTTGGTAAACCCATACCAAAGCAGGTATCCTCGGGGCGGCATTAACAAGAGATAGAGGAGTGGTTACTGCTATCTTCCATGTGGGCAGTGGTTTGCTCATATTGCATGTCTCATCAACACCTCGATGCTAATATAGTCAATATTTCCCATATAGATGTATGGTGGTTTCCCATAGGATGTTTGGGTGGGAACCTACTTTTGAATCGCTTGGTTAACCCATACCGAAGCAGGTATGCTCAGGGTGGCATTTATAACAGACAGAGGAATGGTTACTGCTATCTTCCATGTGTGCAGTGGCTTGCGCATATTGCATGTCTCATCAAGAATTCGATGCTAAGATAGTCAAAAATTTCCCATAGAAATGTATGGGTGGGAACCTACTTTTGAATTGCTTGGTTAACCCTTACCGAGGCAGGTATGCTCGGGGTGGCATTTAAAACAGATAGAGGAATGGTTACTGCTATCTTCCATGTGTGCAGTGGTTTGCTCATATTGCATGTCTCATCAACACCTCTATGCTAAGATAGTCAAAAATTTCCCATAGAAATGTATGGATGGGAACCTACTTTTGAATCGCTTGGTAAACCCATACCAAAGCAGGTATGCTCGGGGTGGCATTTAAAACAGATAGAGGAATGGTTACTGCTATCTTCCATCTGTGCAGTGGTTTGCTCATATTGCATGTCTCATCAACACCTCGATGCTAAGATAGTCAAAAATTTCACATAGAAATGTATGGGTGGGAACCTACTTTTGAATCGCTTGGTAAACCCATACCAAAGCAGGTATCCTCGGGGTGGCATTAAAAAGAGATAGAGGAATGGTTACTGCTATCTTCCATGTGTGCA
Source organism: Eunapius fragilis (assembly GCA_963681505.1). Classification (NCBI taxonomy): domain Eukaryota; kingdom Metazoa; phylum Porifera; class Demospongiae; order Spongillida; family Spongillidae; genus Eunapius; species Eunapius fragilis. The sequence continues at coordinate 9,722,342 of OY811977.1, read as the reverse complement.
GTGGTTTGCTCAAATTGCATGTCTCATCAACACCTCGATGCTAAGATAGTCAAAAATTTCCAATAGAAATGTATGGGTAGGAACCTACTTTTGAATCGCTTGGTAAACCCATACCAAAGCAGGTATCCTCGGGGCGGCATTAACAAGAGATAGAGGAGTGGTTACTGCTATCTTCCATGTGTGCAGTGGTTTGCTCATATTGCATGTCTCATCAACACCTCGATGCTAATATAGTCAATATTTCCCACATAGATGTATGGTGGTTTCCCATAGGATGTTTGGGTGGGAACCTACTTTTGAATCGCTTGGTTAACCCATACCGAAGCAGGTATGCTCGGGGTGGCATTTATAACAGATAGAGGAATGGTTACTGCTATCTTCCATGTGTGCAGTGGTTTGCGCATATTGCATGTCTCATCAAGAATTCGATGCTAAGATAGTCAAAAATTTCCCATAGAAATGTATGGGTGGGAACCTACTTTTGAATTGCTTGGTTAACCCACACTGAAGCAGGTATGCTCGGGGTGGCATTGAAAACAGGTAGAGGAATGGATACTGCTATTTTCCATGTGTGCAGTGGTTGGCTAATATTGCATGTCTTATCAACACCTCGATTCTAAGATAGTCTAAAATTTCCCGTAGAAATGTATGGGTGGGAACCTACTTTTGAATCTTTTGGTGAACCCTTACCGAAGCAGGTATGCTCGGGGTGGCATTTAAAACAGATAGAGGAATGGTTAATGCTATCTTCCATGTGCGCAGTGGTTTGCTCATATTGCATGTCTCATCAACACCTCGATGCTAAGATAGTCAAAAATTTCCCATAGAAATGTATGGATGGGAACCTACTTTTGAATCGCTTGGTAAACACATACCAAACCAGGAATGCTCGGGGTGGCTTAAAAAGAGATAGAGGAGTGGTTACTGCTATCTTCCATGTGTGCAGTGGTTTGCTCATATTGCATGTCTCATCAACACCTCGATGCTAATATAGTCAATATTTCCCATAGAGATGTATGGTGGTTTCCCATAGGATGTTTGGGTGGGAACCTACTTTTGAATCGCTTGGTTAACCCATACCGATGCAGGTATGCTCGGGGTGGCATTTATAACAGATAGAGGAATGGTTACTGCTATCTTTTAATGTGTGCAGTGGTTTGCTCATATTGCATGTCTCATCAACACCTCGATGCTAAGATAGTCAAAAATTTCCCATAGAAATGTATGGATGGGAACCTACTTTTGAATCGCTTGGTAAACACATACCAAACCTGGAAAGCTAGGGGTGGCATTACGAAGAGATAGAGGAGTGGTTACTGCTATCTTCCATGTGTGCAGTGGTTTGCTCATACTGCATGTCTCATCAAGAATTCGATGCTAAGATAGTCAATAATTTACCACTGAAATGTATGGGTGGGAACCTACTTTTGAATTGCTTGGTTAACCCATACTGAAGCAGGTATGCTCGGGGTGGCATTTATAACAGATAGAGGAATGGTTACTGCTATCTTCCATGTGTGCAGTGGTTTGCGCATATTGCATGTCTCATCAAGAATTCGATGCTAAGATAGTCAATAATTTCCCACTGAAATGTATGGGTGGGAACCTACTTTTGAATTGCTTGGTTAACCCATACTGAAGCAGGTATGCTCGGGGTGGCATTGAAAACAGGTAGAGGAATGGTTACTGCTATCTTCCATGTGTGCAGTGGTTTGCTCATATTGCATGTCTCATCAACGCCTTGATGCTAAGATAGTCAATATTTCCCAAAGAGATGTATGGGTGGTTTCCATAGGAATGTATGGGTGGGAACCTACGTTTGAATCGCTTGGGTAACCCATACCGAAGCAGGTATGCTCGGGGTGGCATTTAAAACAGATAGAGGAATGGTTACTGCTATCTTCCATGTGTGCAGTGGTTTGCTCATATTGCATGTCTCATCAACACCTCGATACTAAGATAGTCAAAAATTTCACATAGAAATGTACGGGTGGGAACCTACTTTTGATCCGCTTGGTAAACCCATACCAAAGCAGGTATCCTCGGGGTGGCATTAAAAAGAGATAGAGGAATGGTTACTCCTATCTTCCATGTGTGCAGTGGTTTGCTCAAATTGCATGTCTCATCAACACCTCGATGCTAAGATGTTCAAAAATTTCCCATAGAAATGTATGGGTAGGAACCTACTTTTGAATTGCTTGGTAAACCCATACCAAAGCAGGTATCCTCGGGGCGGCATTAACAAGAGATTGAGGAGTGGTTACTGCTATCTTCCATGTGTGCAGTGGTTTGCTCATATTGCATGTCTCATCAAGAATTCGATGCTAAGATAGTCAAAAATTTCCCATTGAAATGTATGGGTGGGAACCTACTTTTGAATTGCTTGGTTAACCCATACTGAAGCAGGTATGCTCGGGGTGGCATTGAAAACAGATAGAGGAATGGTTACAGCTATCTTCCATGTGTGCAGTGGTTTACACATATTGCATGTCTCATCAACAATTCGATGCTAAGATAGTCAAAAATTTCCCATAGAAATGTATGGGTGGGAACCTACTTTTGAATCGCTTGGTAAACCCATACCAAAGCAGGTATGCTCGGGGTGGCTTTTACAACAGATAGAGGAATGGTTACAGCTATCTTCCATGTGTGCAGTGGTTTGCTCTTATTGCATGTCTCATCAACACCTCGATGCTAAGATAGTCAATATTTCCCATAGAGATGTATGGGTGGTTTCCCATAGGAATGTATGAGTGGGAACCTACTTTTGAATCGCTTGGTTAACCCATACCGAAGCAGGTATTCTCAGGGTGGCATTTCAATCAGATAGAGGGATGTTTACTGCTATCTTCCATGTGTGCAGTGGTTTGCTCATATTGCATGTCTCATCAACACCTCGATGCTAGTATAGTCAATATTTCCCATAGAGATGTATGGTGGTTTCCCATAGGATGTTTGGGTGGGAACCTACTTTTGAATCGCTTGGTTAACCCATACCGAAGCAGGTATACTCGGGGTGGCATTTATAACAGATAGAGGAATGGTTACTGCTATCTTCCATGTGTGCAGTGGTTTGCGCATATTGCATGTCTCATCAAGAATTCGATGCTAAGATAGTCAATAATTTCCCATTGAAATGTATGGGTGGGAACCTACTTTTGAATTGCTTGGTTAACCTATACTGAAGCAGGTATGCTCGGGGTGGCATTGAAAACAAGTAGAGGAATGGTTACTGCTATCTTCCATGTGTGCAGTGGTTTGCTCATATTGCATGTCTCATCAACGCCTCGATGCTAATATAGTCAATATTTCCCAAAGAGATGTATGGGTGGTTTCCCATAGGAATGTATGGGTGGGAACCTACTTTTGAATCGCTTGGGTAACCCATACCAAAGCAGGTATGCTCGGGGTGGCATTTAAAACAGATAGAGGAATGGTTACTGCTATCTTCCAAGTGTGCAGTGGTTTGCTCATCTTGCATGTCTCATCAACACCTCGATGCTAAGATAGTCAAAAATTTCCCATAGAAATGTATGGGTGGGAACCTACTTTTGAATCGCTTAGTAAACCCATACCAAAGCACGTATCCTCGGGATGGCATTAAAAAGAGATAGAGGAATGGTTACTGCTATCTTCCATGTGTGCAGTGGTTTGCTCATATTGCATGTCTCATCAACACCTAAATGCTAATATAGTCAATATTTCCCTTAGAGTTGTATGGGTGGTTTCCCATAGGAATATATGGGTGCGAACCTACTTTTGAATCGCTTGGGTAACCCATACCGAAGCAGGTATGCTCGGGGTGGCATTTAAAACAGATAGAGGAATGGTTACTGCTATCTTCCATCTGTGCAGTGGTTTGCTCATATTGCATGTCTCATCAACACCTCGATGCTAAGATAGTCAAAAATTTCACATAGAAATGTACGGGTGGGAACCTACTTTTGAATCGCTTGGTAAACCCATACCAAAGCAGGTATCCTCGGGGTGGCATTAAAAAGAGATCGAGGAATGGTTATTCCTATCTTCCATGTGTGCAGTGGTTTGCTCAAATTGCATGTCTCATCAACACCTCGATGCTAAGATAGTCAAAAATTTCCCATAGAAATGTATGGGTAGGAACCTACTTTTGAATTGCTTGGTAAACCCATACCAAAGCAGGTATCCTCGGGGCGGCATTAACAAGAGATTGAGGAGTGGTTACTGCTATCTTCCATGTGTGCAGTGGTTTGCTCATATTGCATGTCTCATCAACACCTCGATGCTAATATAGTCAATATTTCCCATTGAGATGTATGGTGGTTTCCCATAGGATGTTTGGGTGGGAAACTACTTTTGAATCGCTTGGTTAACCCATACCGAAGCAGGTATGCTCGGGGTGGCATTTATAACAGATAGAGGAATGGTTACTGCTATCTTCCATGTGTGCAGTGGTTTACACATATTGCATGTCTCATCAACAATTCGATGCTTAGATAGTCAAAAATTTCCCATAGAAATGTATGGGTGGGAACCTACTTTTGAATCTCTTGGTAGACCCATACCAAAGCAGGTATGCTCGGGGTGGCTTTTAAAACAGATAGAGGAATGGTTACAGCTATCTTCCATGTGTGCAGTGGTTTGCTCATATTGCATGTCTCATCAACACCTCGATGCTAAGATAGTCAATATTTCTCATAGAGATGTATGGGTGGTTTCCCATAGGAATGTATGAGTGGGAACCTACTTTTGAATCGCTTGGTTAACCCATACCGAAGCAGGTATGCTCAGGGTGGCATTTAAATCAGATAGAGGGATGTTTACTGCTATCTTCCATGTGTGCTGTGGTTTGCTCATATTGCATGACTCATCAACACCTTGATGCTAAGATAGTCAAAAATTTCCCATAGAAATGTATAGGTAGGAACCTACTTTTGAATCGCTTGGTAAACCCATACCAAAGCAGGTATCCTCGGGGCGGCATTAACAAGAGATAGAGGATTGGTTACTGCTATCTTCCATGTGTGCAGTGGTTTGCTCATATTGCATGTCTCATCAACACCTCGATGCTAATATAGTCAATATTTCCCATATAGATGTATGGTGGTTTCCCATAGGAATATATGGGTGGGAACCTACTTTTGAATCGCTTGGTTAACCCATACCGAAGCAGGTATGCTCAGGGTGGCATTTAAATCAGATAGAGGGATGTTTACTGCTATCTTCCATGTGTGCTGTGGTTTGCTCATATTGCATGACTCATCAACACCTCGATGCTAAGATAGTCAAAAATTTCCCATAGAAATGTATGGGTGGGAACCTACTTTTGAATCGCTTGGTTAACCCTTACCGAAGCAGGTATGCTCGGCGTGGCATTTAAAACAGATAGAGGAATGGTTACTGCTATCTTCCATGTGTGCAGTGGTTTGCTCATATTGCATGTCTCATCAACACCTCGATGCTAAGATAGTCAAAAATTTCCCATAGAAATGTATGGATGGGAACCTACTTTTGAATCGCTTGGTAAACATATACCAAAGCAGGAATGCTCGGGGTGGCATTAAAAAGAGATAGAGGAGTGGTTACATCTATCTTCCATGTGTGCAGTGGTTTGCGCATATTCCATGTCTCATCAACATTTCGATGCTAATATAGTCAAAAATTTCCCATAGAAATATATGGGTGGGAACCTACTTTTGAATCGCTTGGTTAACCCATACCGAAGCAGGTATGCTCGCGGTGGCATTTAAAACAGGTAGAGGAATGGTTACTGCTATCTTCCATGTGTGCAGTGGTTTGCTCATATTGCATGTCTCATCAACACCTCGATTCTAAGATAGTCAAAAGTTTCCCTTAGAAATGTATGGGTGGGAACCTACTTTTGAATCGCTTGGTTAACCCTTACCGAGGCAGGTATGCTCGGGGTGGCATTTAAAACAGATAGAGGAATGGTTAATGCTATCTTCCATGTGTGCAGTGGTTTGCTCATATCGCATGTCTCATCAACACCTCGATGCTAAGATAGTCAAAAATTTCCCATTGAAATGTATGGATGGGAACCTACTTTTGAATCGCTTCGTAAACACATACCAAAGCAGGAATGCTCTGGGTGGCATTAAAAAGAGATAGAGGAGTGGTTACTGCTATCTTCCATGTGTGCAGTGGTTTGCTCATATTGCATGTCTCATCAACACCTCGATGCTAAGATAGTCAATATTTCCTATAGAGATGTATGGTGGTTTCCCATAGGATGTTTGGGTGGGAACCTACTTTTGAATCGCTTGGTTAACCCATACCGAAGCAGGTATGCTCGGGGTGGCATTTAAAACAGATAGAGGAATGGTTACTGCTATCTTCCATGTGTGCAGTGGTTTGCGCATATTCCATGTCTCATCAACATTTCGATGCTAATATAGTCAAAAATTTCCCATAGAAATATATGGGTGGGAACCTACTTTTGAATCGCTTGGTTAACCCATACCGAAGCAGGTATGCTCGCGGTGGCATTTAAAACAGGTAGAGGAATGGTTAGTGCTATCTTCCATGTGTGCAGTGGTTTGCTCATATTGCATGTCTCATCAACACCTCGATTCTAAGATAGTCAAAAGTTTCCCATAGAAATGTATGGGTGGGAACCTACTTTTGAATCGCTTGGTTAACCCTTACCGAGGCAGGTATGCTCGGGGTGGCATTTAAAACAGATAGAGGAATGGTTACTGCTATCTTCCATGTGTGCAGTGGTTTGCTCATATTGCATGTCTCATCAACACCTCGATGCTAAGACAGTCAAAAATTTCCCATAGAAATGTATGGATGGGAACCTACTTTTGAATCGCTTCGTAAACACATACCAAAGCAGGAATGCTCTGGGTGGCATTAAAAAGAGATAGAGGAGTGGTTACTGCTATCTTCCATGTGTGCATTGGTTTGCTCATATTGCATGTCTCATCAACACCTCGATGCTAAGATAGTCAATGTTTCCCATAGAGATGTATGGTGGTTTCCCATAGGATGTTTGGGTGGGAACCTACTTTTGAATCGCTTGGTTAACCCATACCGAAGCAGGTATGCTCGGGGTGGCATTTTTAACAGATAGAGGAATGGTTACTGCTATCTTCCATGTGTGCAGTGGTTTGCGCATATTGCATGTCTCATCAACAATTCGATGCTAAAATAGTCAAAACTTTCCCATAGAAATGTATGGTGGTTTCCCATAGGATGTTTGGGTGGGAACCTACTTTTGAATCGCTTGGTTAACCCATACCGAAGCAGGTATGCTCGGGGTGGCATTTAAAACAGATAGAGGAATGGTTACTGCTATCTTCCATGTGTGCAGTGGTTTGCTCATATTGCATGTCTCATCAACACCTCGATGCTAAGATAGTCAAAAATTTCCCATAGAAATGTATGGATGGGAACCTACTTTTGAATCGCTTCGTAAACACATACCAAAGCAGGAATGCTCTGGGTGGCATTAAAAAGAGATAGAGGAGTGGTTACTGCTATCTTCCATGTGTGCAGTGGTTTGCTCATATTGCATGTCTCATCAACACCTCGATGCTAAGATAGTCAATATTTCCCATAGAGATGTATGGTGGTTTCCCATAGGATGTTTGGGTGGGAACCTACTTTTGAATCGCTTGGTTAACCCATACCGAAGCAGGTATGCTCGGGGTGGCATTTAAAACAGATAGAGGAATGGTTACTGCTATCTTCCATGTGTGCAGTGGTTTGCGCATATTCCATGTCTCATCAACATTTCGATGCTAATATAGTCAAAAATTTCCCATAGAAATATATGGGTGGGAACCTACTTTTGAATCGCTTGGTTAACCCATACCGAAGCAGGTATGCTCGCGGTGGCATTTAAAACAGGTAGAGGAATGGTTACTGCTATCTTCCATGTGTGCAGTGGTTTGCTCATATTGCATGTCTCATCAACACCTCGATTCTAAGATAGTCAAAAGTTTCCCATAGAAATATATGGGTGGGAACCTACTTTTGAATCGCTTGGTTAACCCTTACCGAGGCAGGTATGCTCGGGGTGGCATTTAAAACAGATAGAGGAATGGTTACTGCTTTCTTCCATGTGTGCAGTGGTTTGCTCATATTGCATGTCTCATCAACACCTCGATGCTAAGATAGTCAAAAATTTCCCATAGAAATGTATGGATGGGAACCTACTTTTGAATCGCTTCGTAAACACATACCAAAGCAGGAATGCTCTGGGTGGCATTAAAAAGAGATAGAGGAGTGGTTACTGCTATCTTCCATGTGTGCAGTGGTTTGCTCGTATTGCATGTCTCATCAACACCTCGATGCTAAGATAGTCAATATTTCCCATAGAGATGTATGGTGGTTTCCCATAGGATGTTTGGGTGGGAACCTACTTTTGAATCGCTTGGTTAACCCATACCGAAGCAGGTATGCTCGGGGTGGCATTTATAACAGATAGAGGAATGGTTACTGCTATCTTCCATGTGTGCAGTGGTTTGCGCATATTGCATGTCTCATCAACAATTCGATGCTAAAATAGTCAAAAATTTCCCATAGAAATGTATGGGTGGGAACCTACTTTTGAATTGCTTGGTTGACCCATACCGAAGCAGGTATGCTCGGGGTGGCATTGAAAACAGGTAGAGGAATGGTTTCTGCTATCTTCCATGTGTGCTGTGGTTTGCTCATATTGCATGACTCATCAACACCTCGATTCTAAGATAGTCAAAAATTTCCCATAGAAATGTATGGGTGGGAACCTACTTTTGAATTGCTTGGTTTACCCATACCGAAGCAGGTATGCTCGGGGTGGCATTGAAAACAGGTAGAGGAATGGTTACTGCTATCTTCCATGTGTGCAGTGGTTTGCTAATATTGCATGTCTCATCAACACCTCGATTCTAAGATAGTCAAAAATTTCCCATAGAAATGTATGGGTGGGAACCTACTTTTGAATTGCTTGGTTGACCCATACCGAAGCAGGTATGCTCGTGGTGGCATTGAAAACAGGTAGAGGAATGGTTTCTGCTATCTTCCATGTGTGCTGTGGTTTGCTCATATTGCATGACTCATCAACACCTCGATTCTAAGATAGTCAAAAATTTCCCATAGAAATGTATGGGTGGGAACCTACTTTTGAATTGCTTGGTTTACCCATACCAAAGCAGGTATGCTCGGGGTGGCATTGAAAACAGGTAGAGGAATGGTTACTGCTATCTTCCATGTGTGCAGTGGTTTGCTAATATTGCATGTCTCATCAACACCTCGATTCTAAGATAGTCAAAAATTTCCCATAGAAATGTATTGGTGGGAACCTACTTTTGAATCGCTTGGTTAACCCATTCCGAAGCAGGTATGCTCAGGGTGGCATTTAAATCAGATAGAGGGATGTTTACTGCTATCTTCCATGTGTGCTGTGGTTTGCTCATATTGCATGACTCATCAACACCTCGATGCTAAGATAGTCATAAATTTCCCATAGAAATGTATGAATGGGAACCTACTTTTGAATCGCTTGGTAAACCCATACCAAAGCAGGAATGCTCGGGGTGGCATTAAAAAGAGATAGAGGAGTGGTTACTGCTATCGTCCATGTGTGCAGTGGTTAGCTCATTATGCATGTCTCATCAGCACCTCGATGCTAAGATAGTCAATATTTCCCATAGTGATGTATGGATGGTTTCCCATAGGATGTTTGGGTGGGAACCTACTTTTGAATCGCTTGGTTAACCCATTCCGAAGCAGGTATGCTCGGGGTGGCATTTAAAACAGATAGAGGAATGGTTACTGCTATCTTCCATGTGTGCAGTGGTTTGCGCATATTGCTTGTCTCATCAACAATTCGATGCTTAGATAGTCAAAAAATTTCCCATAGAAATGTATGGGTTGGAACCTACTTTTGAATCGCTTGGTAAACCCATACCAAAGCAGGTATGCTCGGGGTGGCATTGAAAACAGATAGAGGAATGGTTACTGCTATCTTCCATGTGTGCAGTGGTTTGCTCATATTGCATGTCTCATCAACACCTCGATGCTAAGATAGTCAATATTTCCCATAGAGATGTATGGGTGGTTTCCCATAGGAATGTATGGGTGGGAACCTACTTTTGAATCGCTTGGTGAACCCATACCGAAGCATGCATGCTCGGGGTGGCATTTAAAAGAGACAGAGGAGTGGTTACTGCTATCTTCCATGTGTACAGTTGTTTGCTCATAATGCATGTCTCATCAACACCTCGATGCTAATATAGTCAAAATTTTCCCATAGAAATGTATGGGTGGGAACCTACTTTTGAATCACTTGGTAAACCCATACCAAAGCAGGTATGCTCGGGGTGGCATTTGCAAGAGATAGTGGAGTGGTTACTGCTATTTTCCATGTGTGCAGTGGTTTGCTCATATTGCATGTCTCATCAAGACCTTGATGCTAAGATAGTCAATATTTCCCATAGAGATGTATGGGTGGTTTCCCATGGGAATGTATTGGTGGGAACCTACTTTTGAATCGCTTTGTGAACCCATACCGAAGCAGGTATGCTTGGGGTAGCATTTAAAAGAGATACATGAGTGGTTACTGCTATTTTCCATGTTTGTAGTGGTTTGCTCATACTGCATGTCTCATCAACACCTCGATGCTATGATAGTCAAAAGTTTCCCATGGAAATGTATGGGTGGGAACCTACTTTTTAATTGATTGTTAATGCCCCACCAAAGCTTATATTGCTGAGGTGACATCAATTATAGACGGAGGGATGGTCCCTGCTATCATCCAAGTGTGCAGTGGTTTTCTAGTATTAGAAGCCTCATCAACACCTTGATGCTAAGATAGTCAATATTTCCCATAGAGATGTATGGGTGGTTTCCCATTGGAATGTATGGGTGGGAACCTACTTTTGAATCGCTTGGTAAACCCATACCAAAGCAGGTATGCTCGGGGTGGCATTTAAAAGAGATAGAGGAGTGGTTACTGCTATCTTCCATGTGTACAGTGGTTTGCTCATATTGCATGTCTCATCAACACCTCGTTGCTAATATAGTCAAAAATTTCCCATGGAATTGTATGGGTGGGAACCTACTTTTGAATCGCTTGGTAAACCCATACCAAAGCAGGTATGCTCGGGGTGGCATTTAAAAGAGATACAGGAGTGGTTACTGCTATTTTCCATGTGTGTAGTGGTTTGCTCATATTGCATGTCTCATCAACTCCTCGATGCTAAGATAGTCAAAAATTTCCCGTAGAAATGTATGGGTGGGAACCTACTTTTGAATTGATTGTTAAAGCCACACCAAAGCTTATATGGCTGTGGTGACATCAATTATTGAAAGAGGGATGGTCCCTGCTATCATCCAAGTGTGCTGTGGTTTTCTAATATTTGAAGCCTCATCAACACCTCGATGCTAATATAGTCAATATTTCCTATAGAGATGTATGGGTGGTTACCCATGGGAATTTATGGGTGGGAACCTACATTTGAATCGCTTGGTGAACCCATACCGAAGCAGGTATGGTTGGGGTAGCATTTAAAAGAGATGCAGGAGTGGTTACTGCTATTTTCCATGTGCGTAGTGGTTTGCTCATACTGCATGTCTCATCAACACCTCGATGCTATGATAGTCAATATTTCCCATAGAGATGTATGGGTGGTTTCCCATGGGAATGTATGGGTGGGAACCTACTTTTGAATCGCTTGGTGAACCCATACCGAAGCAGGTATGCTTAGGGTAGCATTTAAAAGAGATACAGGAGTGGTTACTGCTATTTTCCATGTGTGTAGTGGTTTGCTCATATTGCATGTCTCATCAACACCTCGATGCTAATATAGTCAATATTTCCCATAGAGATGTATGGGCATATAGACACATATCAAGTTCTATTTTAAAATGTATATATAGATTTTTTTTTATAATTTTAGGTCTCCAACCTGCACTAAATATATTTGGTGTTCCTATCGCAGTTTAGTAGTTGCTTTGGCTATTATAGTGAAGTTGCCAAAAATGCCGTCGTGTAAGAAGAGATCTATAAGCATCGAGCGGAATACCCCTGAAGCAAGACTACAACAAAGCTAAAGCCAGAGCGTTCTACAAGGCAAATCAGAATGCCTCTGTTAGCGACAGCTACAAGGCCGATCCCGAAAAGAAGAAGGCCTCTGTGCCCGACAACTACAAGGCCGATCCCGAAAGAAAGACTTCTTGTACGCGACACCTACAAGGCCGATCCCGAATCGAAGAAGGCCTCTGTATGCAACAAGGACAACGCAGATATTGAATCTAAGCGATCTGCTAAAAGGTGTGGAGTGATGAACTATGGACACATTATTACGCATACTATGTTGTATTAATGCACGTGATGTGTGGTGATGATTAATTAGAGTTTTGAGTAACACGCGCGCTACATGGTGGCAGCTTACTGGGATTGAAACGTGAACGACTATCCTTGTTCGGGTGCGTGGAAACATGGCTACATATCAACTACCGGCAGTTGAGTGCTTCGATTTTGGAAAACCGGGAGACTGGCCTAGTTGGGTTCGCAGATTTGAGCGTTTCCGGGAAGCATCGGGTCTGAAAGAAAAGGAAGAAGAGGCGCAAATTAGTGCTCTAATCTATATGATGGGAGATAAGGCAGAGGACATTTTATGCTCTTTCGGTTTGAAGGATGAAGACAAAAAGAAGTACAAGGTAGTGCGCGATCGATATGACGCTTTCTTTGTCAAGAAGCGGTGTCATTTACGAGCGCGCCAAGTTTAACTTACGGAAACAGGAGGATGGAGAGCCTGTGGACGACTTTGTTACATCTTTGTATTCCCTCGTCCGGTATTGCAACTTTGGAGACCTTCATTATGAAATGATCAGAGATCAACTGGTGGTAGGTCTTAGGAATGCAAACCTTTCTGAAAAGTTGCAGCTGGATTCAGAGCTTACTCTGGAGAAGGCCATTGCCATAGCATGCCAGTCTGAAAGTGTTAAGCTACAGCAAGCTACAGTAAGGGGAGAACAGAAGATTGTAAATGTGGAGCTGGAAGCTGTATCAGCCAAACAACGTTTATCAAAACTACAATCACAAAGTGGGCCCACTTTGTGATCGTAGTTTTGATAAACGTTGTTTGGCTGATACAGCTTACCAGATGGGGACCCAGTTCCCCAGGGAACTGGGTCCCCACATGGTAAGCAGTGTTTTAGGTGTGGGCGATTTCCACCCCATGCCTTTCACCAATGTCCAGCTAGAAATATCATATGCCATCGCTGTGGTAAACGGGGGCATTTTCAATCTCACTGTCAAACTCCTACAGATATTAGTACAGTTAGTAAGCAGAGTGGCACTGGTTTTGTTGGTATTTAAGATGCTGGCGAAGAAAGACCCTGGTTTGTCACTCTTCAGCTTCAGGGCATAAGTGTGTGCTTCAAAATAGACACAGGGGCAGATGTTACAGTTATCCCAGAGTCAGTGTTTAAGAGAATAAAGGATGCAAATCTGATGCATAGTGATAGGATACTGTGTGGACCTGCCCAAATTGCTCTCCATGTTATTGGCCAGTTTACTGCTACATTGAAGCACCGGGGTGTGGTTATTAGTGAGGGAGTGTATGTAGTACGAGGCTTGCAAACACCTTTAATTGGCCTTCCAGCAATTAAAGCTTTGGGATTGGTTGTCGAGTGTGTGCTACTGAATCGAAGGATTATACCACAAAAATACTCAATAGTTATCCTGAGTTGTTTACTGGCCTTGGTACACTGGGTGAAGAGTACACAATACGTCTAAGGCCTAATGCACAACCTTTTGCATGTCATACTCCACGGAGAGTTGCCCTCCCACTCATGAATGCTGTGAAAGAAGAGTTAGAGAGAATGGTAGAGTTGGGAGTGATTAGGCCAGTACAAGATGCAACAAAGTGGTGTGCAGGGATGGTTGTGGTTCCCAAAGCAGATGGCAAGATACGTATATGTGTGGACTTCACTAAATTGAATGAAAGTGTATGTAGAGAGCTACACATGTTGCCTTGTGTGGAGCAAATATTAGCGCAGCTTAGTGGAGCAAAGTTGTTTTCTAAATTAGATGCAAACTCTGGTTTTTGGCAAATCAAGCTGTCAGAGTCATCGTCTCCACTTACAACTTTCATAACTCCATTCAGGAGATTTTGCTTTCAAAGACTTCCATTTGGGATCACTTCTGCACCAGAGATATTCCAGAAGCGAATGACTGAAATTCTTCTTGGTCTTGACGGAGTTGTGTGTATGATGGACGATGTCTTGATCTTTGGGCCAAATCAAGTAATCCATGACATGAGGTTAAAAGCTGTGTTGCAGAGGGTCAAGTCTGCTGGGGTTACATTAAATAAAGACAAATGTGTATTCTCTCAGAGCAGTGTGAAATTCCTGGGACAAATTGTAGATGCACATGGGGTGAGGCCGGATCCAAACAAAGTGACTGCTATCAGAGAGATGGCTGCACCGACAAACACAACAGAACTTAGACGATATCTTGGGATGATTAATCAACTTAGTAAATTCACTCCTAATATAGCGAAACTCACCAAGCCACTTTGAGAGTTGCTGAGTAAGAGGAATCAGTGGACATGGAATGAAACCCATCAGAAAGCATTCTCTAAGTTGAAGGACGAAGTCAGTACGCAACCTGTTTTAGCTTTGTACTCTCCCAAGTTGGATACTATTGTGTCAGCGGATGCTTCTTCATATGGCATTGGTGCTGTTTTGCTCCAAAGACAGCTTGATGGATCTGTAAAACCAGTTTCATATGCCTCTAGATCCTTAACTCCAACTGAACAGAAGTATGCTCAGATTGAAAAGGAGGCTTTGAGTGTAACATGGGCTTGTGAGCGCTTCAGAGACTATCTTACAGGACTTCAATTTCAAATTGAGACAGACCATAAACCTCTTGTACCACTCCTGGGGTCGAAGAACCTGGAGGATTTGCCATTAAGGGTTCAGCGTTTTCGACTAAAATTCATGAGATTTAAGTACACAGTTTCACATATACCACGAAAAGAGTTGGTCATTGCTGATACATTGTCACGAGCTCCAAGCAATGAAGTATGTCAAGAAGACAAAGAGTTTAGAGCAGAAATTCAAGCTTATGTCGACCTGGTAGTTAGGAATATACCTACTTCTGAACCAAAGATGCTGGAAATAAAACAAGCTCAGCAGAAGGATGAAATATGTCAAAAGGTCATTCTATACTGCCAAGATGGTTGGCCTGATAAGAGTCTTGTTAAGGGTGAATTGAAGCAATTTTTCCACGTCGCATCAGAACTTTCTGTGGAAGATGGCTTGTTGTTGAGAGGCAATCGGATAGTGATACCGATGGCTCTACGTGCACCAGTTTTGAATAGATTGCATGAAGGACACTTGGGAATCAACAAATGCAGGGATCGTGCAAGGGAATCAGTGTGGTGGCCTGGTCTAGACAGAGAATTGGAAGTAAAGATTAGTATGTGTACCAAGTGTATAAAATTGCATTCTCAGAAGCCAGAACCTTTGATGATGTCAAAGCTACCTGACTTGCCTTGGCAGAAAGTTGCGACTGACCTGTTTAGTTGGAAAGGTTCACAGTACCTTCTTGTCATTGATTATTTTTCTCGATATGTGGAGCTCTCCAAACTTTCTGCAACTACATCTCAGAATGTAATCAACCAAATGAAATCTATTTTTGCAAGGCACGGAATCCCAAATGAAGTGGTCTCGGACAATGGTCCTCAGTTTTCATCAAAAGTATTTCACTCTTTTGCTGGGGAATATGGATTTGTTCACACCACCAGCAGCCCTAGGTACCCTCAAGGAAATGGTGAAGCCGAACGGGCAGTGAGAACCATTACAAACATCCTTGACAAAACAACAGACCCATACCTTGGCCTTCTTGCATATCGTTCCACTCCGCTCCGTAATGGTTACAGCCCGTCTGAACTTTTGATGAATAGGAGATTGAGGACCACAGTTCCTACATTGGGGTATAATTTACACCCATCAGTACCTAACTATCCTCAGCTCAGAGCAATGGAGGAAAGAGATAAACAAAAACAGAAGAGTGATTTTGATAGACATCATGCCAGTCGATCTCTTCAACAATTGATGCCAGGTGATCAAGTGTGGATTGATGACCAAAATTTGAGAGGATCTATAGTGAAGGAATACTCCCCAAGGTCTTATTTGGTTGAGACGGAAAGGGGTACACTGCGGAGGAACAGACAACAGCTGAAATTTCTCCCAGGGGAAAAGGATCATAGTCGTAGTACACAATGGTGGAGGTGTTAGCAGTGCTGATCCAGTGCTCCATAATGTTGTTATCCTTCGAGATGAGGAAGAGACACCGAGGGAGCAGCAGGAAGCAGCAATAGACCCACAAGAACAGGAAAGGACATTACAAGTGCCGGAAGAATCAGTTGAATCACATGAACATGAAGCGGTTGGAAAACAAGGACTTGAGGAAGTAGCTGAACCACAAGTGCAAGAGCATGAATCAGAAGGGCAATATGAGACCCCAAATCTAAATAATCCCAATGCATCTGGTTCTCATAAGCAACAGGAGTTAGCTCAACCAACACCAGTCATTACAAGGAGCGGTCGTGTATCTAGACCACCAAATAGGCTCTAGAAAAGGGAGATGTGGAGTGATGAACTATGGACACATTATTACGCATACTGTGTTGTATTAATGCACGTGATGTGTGGTGATTATTAATTACAGTTTCGAGTAACACGCTACAAAAGGCAGCGATATGAAGAGGACCTCGAGCAGAACCGTGCTGCTAAAAGGTGGCTATATGAAGAGGACCTTTAGGAGAACCGTGCTGTCAAAAGGCGGCGATATGAAGAGGACCTCAAGGCAAACCGCGCTGCTAATAGACAGAAATACAGCTGCCACATTAAAGCATCTATTTAAAATGAGTCGGTATTGGAATGACCCCGCTGTCCGATTGGCTAAATGTGCTTCCGAGAGGACGCGGTACCGCAGGGGTCACAGAACTATCACTACCACCCAAAGGTATGTTATGGCATGTTGTATTGACATTAAAAAGCTGTGTATGCAACATTTGTAGAGCATAGTCGGGCGGTGTTTGGTCGGGCTTGTCACCCTACTACCTGACCAAACGCGGTAGTAGGGCCCGCCCGACTACGTACAGCACGGATCTGCACAAAACCATTCACTAAAGCATGCATGGTGACTCAACTGTGTTTACAGTAGATTGTTTTAATCTCCTTACTTATCGATCTACACTGAGCCATGTACTGTATGTAGTTCACTTCCTGAGTTCCCACACTATCCATCTATATGCAAGTCGGGCTAAACCTCCATGTTTAGATGGGAGCATTATTACTGGATCAAATTTGACCAATAGATTTTTAGCAAAACTGATACACATACACATACACCCCTTCCCTCTCTCTCATTTATATGATGGAATTGGACCAATAGAATCATAGAACAGTCTACACGCGTGTTAAGGCTTTGCAAGGTATAAAAGTCATTCACCCACTGAATAGTGCATGCACTTTGCAAAAAGAGGTAAATATTTAATAATACTCCGTGGATTTAAACTAAAAAGAAAGAGGTAAAATTTAATCATACTCTCTGTCACGTACATGTAGATGGCAGCTGAAGACCTCAGAGGTTTTTTCACCAAGGGGTCAGAGGAGGAAGAGGATGACTACATTCATCCTCCGACTCCTCTCCCCTTCACCCCGCCCCCTCCTGAAGCAGAGCTGCCCCCACCACTACCACCAGTGTTGCCACCGGCACTCCCGCCAGCACCACCAGTGCTGTCCCCACCACCACCACCCACCAGCGCTATCCCCACCACCACCACCAGCACTGCCCCCATCACCACCAGCAGTGCTGCCCCCCTGGCCCGCCTGGCCAGAACAAGCATGGCGAGGAGGACGGCCCCGAAGAAGAAGACGGTGTGGGCGAGAACACATCATCATACATTCTACTAATTCTTATAATTATAATAACTATCAAAGACATTTCATTACTGACTACGATAGGGCGAAAAAAAACTTATGGAACAAGCAAATAAAAACATTCTCTAACGAGAGAGTTGTTGGTATATAGGATTGACCAATGGTGGTGTAAAAAGCATGGAAACAAGAGTGACAGAAATTTTACTGGAAAATTGAAATAGGCGGCAGGCCTATGTTTAGCACACTCACATTATAACAGTGCATGCCTGACTAATGGGCTAAATATAGGCCTATTTCAATTTTCCAGTAAAATTTCTGTCACTCTTGTTTCCATGCTTTTTACATCACCATTGGTCAATCCTATATACCAACAACTCTCTCGTTTAGAGAATGTTTTTATTAACTTGTATCATTTCAACCAAAGCGTGAATAGATCCCACTCACTAGCTTTACCATATAAAGCCAAAATTATTACTAACAACTTTCAACCACAAGAAAGCGACTGTTAAAGTGTACACTTTGTATCGTTTTAACGAATACATTCCCACTGTTGCTCTCTGGTTAAGATGATTATCATTTCGAGCAGAAAGTGGCAGTTATGTTTCAGTAATGCAGCCTATTGCATACTGTAATGCACTTTTTACACATGCAGTACATAGTACTTTGTCATATGTTAAAAGGAACAATTTAAATCGGATAAGATTGTATGTAAGAACAGAAAACGTGTGTGTGCGTGTGTACATGTGTGCGTGTGTGTATGCGTGCATGTGCGTGTGTTGTCATGCAATATAGGTCTATATCTGAAAGCTGTATGGTTCAGCACATGCTGGATGGCAATTGAGCAATTAAGTTGTTTGGTTGCATTCATTTCCTTATTGCATGCTTCTGACTCCCACTATAAGTCTAGCACTCATACAGTGTGACGTAACACATGCAGAAATTAAGATAATAAAACATTTCAGGTATAACGAATTCATGAGCAAAGATTTCATCAGTAAGCTAGTACTGCATCACACTGGGTACTTTTTGAAATAGCAAGCTAGATTTATTCAACACAATATAAAATTAATAAGAGCAAAAAGCCTGAATAGAAAACACCTGCATACAACAGTGAATACTTGTTCTGAAAACTACTGAGCTCCAGTTCAATATTCTTCAGAGAGTGGTTCACGAAGACCAACTCCCAATAAATCTGGCAAATTCCTAACTGGATTAACTGAAACATGAGGTAGGGCATCAGGTAGCAGAAGTGACCGCGACCTCTCTTCATCACTGTCAGAATGAGTGACAAACAGCACACATGTGCTTACAAGTTTTTTAATGCCATGATATCCAAGAATACCCAACATGACAAAAAGTGTTATGACAACCACGGTGATGACAATATCAAAGCCAATCACTTTAAAGGAAGGATTATTTAGTACTGCAATACAGAGTGTACTTAAACTCATTAATAGCAAAACTTCCAAGAATAAAACTACCCACTTTCTATACACAGAGAGGGACATTAGAGCAACCATATACATATAAGTAACAATGATGATAACCCAGAGCTTAAAAGTAGTGTTCTCAGACAGTATGAATACTAAGTAAAGAGGAAATCGTGTAACTGGTAGGACACCACTCCAAAATCGGTAACGATCCTTGAATGGAGCATAATAACAGTCTAGAAATGGTTTGAATTTATTTATCCAATGACAGCCATACCAATGAGACCTTGACTGCAGAAATGGGGCCAATAGTAGTAGGAAAGTGTAAGGAATAATGAATACAATTGTCACAAATTATCCAAACATGAACAGTGCAAGATGAGCTCCTTCAAATGGCCTTACATTTCCATCATACATCCATACATAGCTAATGGAAGAGTTTGGTGCATTAAATTGAATATATGAGAATATTGTGATAATGGTTCGCACTACCTTTGAATAGGAGAGCTGAATAAGTGTTGCAACAACAGGAACAGCTTTTAATTTAGCTAAAGTTGTAGAGTATCTTCCAAATAAAATGACCACACTAAATATAGGTTAGACACTGAAACCGAGGGATCTATGTGATTTAGAATCCCCGAGGGCCCTGGGCTGTAGCGTCCCGAGCGGTAGCGAGGGCGCTACTAAGGGCCCGAGGGGATTCTAAATCACGTAGATCCCTCGGTTTCAGTGTCTAACCAATTTAGACAATAGCGACGCGTACGTAGCAACCAATACATTATCGCGCAACGCGATAACGATAACGGGAGGGATTCTAAGTGCCAGTGGGGGGGATTCTAAGTGCCCGGGGCACTTAGAATCCCCCCCACTGGCACTTAGAGTCCCTCTCAAGGTTTCTACCGCGTTTAGATACCTGCAATTGACCAATCAGATTGCGCAAATCACTTCCGCTATTGTCTAACTAAAGATAATAAGTAGAAAGGAAATACAAACTGAAGCCATGTTTTAGCAACACTGCCCATGCCATTGTAGAAACACGTTTCTATGCCAAAGTCTAAGTTCAACCAGGCTATAATAATGACAGAGGCTTGGCTAATACCAGTTCGTTTAATTACAGGAATAAATATGTTGTCATTTACCCTGAATACATTTGCATAGAAAATTATGCCATTAAGTGTTCCTGATATTACAGTGACGTTTAGGATAAATAACAGAGCCACCAAAGCCACACCCAGAATAGCAAATGGAACCATTAGAAAGAGGTAATAGTTCGAACATTCAGCACATTGAGATGTCCCAAATATCATACTGAGGTTTCCCTTACACTGACCACACAACACCTTACTTCTGTTGTATTTACACTGGCTGTCAAATCCATAACCCATGCGGACATCAACAACTCTGCTATCATAGCAATAATCAAATGGGCATTGTGTAACTAATCCTATGGCATTGTCTGGAGCGAATCCAATCCATTCATTTCCTGGTTTAAGCAATATTTCTTCCTGTATACTACACTTAAAGCCATAACCTTGTAGCAGTGAGCTGCAAACACATGAAGGGATTGAAGTATTCAAGTCAAACCCTTCTGGACAGGGTAGTTTAATATTAATTGTGATCATTGCTTCATTCCTATTTGGTAGATTTTCAGAGAGTGCAAGTTCAGTGGTGAATTTTATAGTTTTCCTTGTGCTACCAATTTTTGTGCTGTAATGATAACATTGCTTAGATGTGTACAAAACTTCAATGATCTTTTCAGATGGGATTATTGTGTGTACAATTACTACAGCTGGTGTTGTGCTGTTTCTCTGGCCCATTGTGAGGAAAGATATGTTAACTGATTGCCCTGGATAACCTGTGGCTGTCCCTGCAGTTGAAGAACATGTATGATTACATAGGCAAACAGACTCTGGATCTGAGGAAATGAGAGCTGATGAATTGTCATTGGGACCAAATTCAGAAATATCGTTAAAAAGCTCTCCACTTGTAATATCATAAGGTATTATGGCATTGTTCAGTGAGCAGTCATCAATGTCTCCCCCATACAGCACACTGCCGGCTTCACCTGCAAAATTACCTTCAAAGTACATATGGACACTTGAGTAATGACTGGATGTGGCATTGACTTTGAAGAAACATGGTTGGAGTTGACTATAATGCAAAGTTTGCATTTTTCGTTTAACATACAGACCCCCACCATACAGAAGAGCTGTATTGCTAATAAAGGATACATTGCACGGTGAAATGAATAAGAGTGTAGACTGAGAATCA
Source organism: Eunapius fragilis (assembly GCA_963681505.1). Lineage (NCBI taxonomy): Eukaryota > Metazoa > Porifera > Demospongiae > Spongillida > Spongillidae > Eunapius > Eunapius fragilis. Next base: position 9,700,752 of record OY811977.1, on the reverse strand, counting down.
ATGAACATTGCTCCTCCATATAAAGCTGTGTTGTTTATAAACATCACATTTGAGTTTTGTGCTATGACTGCTGAGGAAGATGATAAATACAGTGCTCCTCCATTTTCAACACTGGATCGCCCTTCAAATGTTATATTTCCATGAAACAAAATTGTACTATTGTTCATTGCCCACAATTTCGAACCGAAAAATATCACATCTCCAAAGATAAGGTCAACACACTCAAACCAAAAATTTGAATTCAAAACAGTAGAATTATGCATTGATACTGAAGGATTTGTAGCATCACCAAATACTTTATAAGCACTAACAGAGAATCTAGTGTTGAAGGGATAAGCATCCAAGAAAGTACTATCAAAGACTTGAACAGATGAATTGGGTAAATTTTTGGGAATAGTTGCTGCGAAAACAATACCCAATGAGCTATAACCTTTACTATCTTGAAAGATACATGAGTGAAGCAGAATTAATGAGTGACTGTTTACAATGTCTCCATCGTAATTGTCAAATCGAGTATTTAGAGCCACTCCAGGTTCAGGACTTTTGGTTTCTTGACAGTGATTGCACTCAAATATCAAACCTGTAGCATTGATCATTGATACTGTGCTGGATTGTTCATATATATTTACATCCATCCCAGCACCCCCACTATAAGCTAAACCTCTTATTATTGATACATTCGTCAGAATGACCTTGTTATTGGTCAGTGTGTTAAATAAAATGTCAATGCTAGCTCCCTCGTGAGCTTGATGTCTGTAAAATGTTGAATCCTGAATATCGAAAATCACAGTGAATGTGGTTTGTTCCAATGTAATAGACAAACCAGTACCTGGGTACCTGTCTGTATAATCATCACATTGAGATCCAAATGTTCCATCAACGCCCAAGCTGAACACAAGATTTGAGAAACATAGCTGATTAGTTTCCTGTGCTATATCATTATAATGAATCACCATATTTCCACCTTTTAAAGCAGCGCAGTTCACTGGCCCATCGTTCACATAAGCAGTGTTGTGATCATAGACCACACCATTACACTGCAGGCTACCAACATTAGTCTTTAGAAGCATGTCCTTTACATATTGGTTGTTGGCAATAAATGATGACCTCACAATGGTGGATTGACCTAAAAGATTGCTTCCAAAAAATCCGTAACCTGTGCTGTTCTGAATTGACACACCATCCATCAACAGATTGAAGACATTGGACATGTAAATGCCTGCTGGAGAACCATTTCCACAGTTTAATAGAGAAATATTGACCAATGACAAATTGACCATGCTAACAAAAGAAAATCCTGATACTTTAGAACAAAGAATGATAGATGGGGACTGTAAAAATGTAATCCTTTCATCTTCATGATATGGGTCAAAACCATATTCCATAACCTTTTCAGCCACTGAATGCTGTGTCAAATTGTTTGAACCCACAAATCTGATGTTTTCCTTCTCTGTAATTTCAAGTTGGATACCTGTATCAAATTGGTGGATACCTGGTAGGAAGATGAATTGTGTGTCGGATTGAAAGTACTGTGATGAGTTTTGGAGATAATATGTAAGCACATGGCATGGATTTCCTGGACATGAAGTAATGGAAACATTTGGAGTGATATAAAAGGTGTTTGCATACTTTGCAGTACTTAAGGACCACCAGCACATTAGGGTGACCAACCGAAGGCTCCATACATTCATCATTGAATAAGCAATACACCTTCAAAATTGTGCAATGAAGGGTATATGAGAAACAGTAAATTAGATGCTTCAGTTAGTGAACGAATTTGATATCTAAAGCAGTAAAGTAAATGTAAAAAGAAACACAGTAAGATATGAATTTTCACAGAGTTAAATGCATGCATAAAAGCAGCATACGGATACAGCATGCAGAGGCAATTGACCTTGGAATAGGAATTTATATAAACATGACAAATAGCCTATATTTAAAAGTCTCCACAGACAACTGCATGACTTTTACCATTTTTCAATGCATAGAACATGTTGCTCCAAAAGGAACAGTGCATTTCAACCTACAGCATAGCTGTTTCCCTCATGTATCTAGAGCCCGCGAGATTTGTGTAATTTCATACCCGTCTAAATTTAGAACAGTGTGTAGTGGTGCGGCCAAGACATATAGACAAAAGCGAGCCGGCCCATTGTGCTACGGACGCAGCGTGGGCCGACCGGACAAAGTTAGCATCTTACAGGTTGTATGTTGCGAGCCAGATGTACGTACAGCTGTGATTGTGCTGTTGCTGAGGTTGCTGTCACGATCAGCGCAGGCCGTACTCGATCGAGCGACGCATGCCATAGGTCTACACGTCACTACACAGTGACGCCAAAAGGCTTTATACGACAGAGCCGCACCTGGATCACCTTACGCAGTTGGAGAACTGGTATGACTTCATTGTCCTGCCGTACCGAAGGGAAAGTCAGAAAAACTTCACCGCTGATAGCATGCAAGGCTCGTACAAAGTTCCTAATATACTGTGTAACGTACTCCGTAAAATCCAACACAGTGAATCTTGTGATCATCCCCAAAAGAAAATAGTCTCGTACCCAGACCCAAATGTACGTAAGTGTTGCCGCTTGCAGTATATAGAGCTCTTTCATGGTCACATGACGCGTGGGCTTTAATTGCTTTATTGTCCCCCATATTGGTGCTCGGTTTACTATGGACTTATGCTCGGTTTTGGTACTTTTGATACGCGTAACTCGCGCTCTGAGGGCACAAGTAAAAATCATATTTTTACAAATGTTAGTTATGTGTTAGACCATAATAATATATATCTAAACGAGACTCTGAAGTAATGTTACGTACCAAAACCAAGCATAAGCCCATACTTCTCCATTGTAAACGAGCACCAATATGGCGGAATAATTAGATGATGAATGCTATTAAGTCACGCGATGAAAGAGCTCTATTGACGCAAGACCCACGTACGTCGTACGTACATTTTTAATTTGCGAATGTGACGTAGCAATTACGTATGACGTCACAATTATTACATAACATTTTAATAGCACGGAACAACTTCGCTTGACTTATCGTCCAGACCCACTGTACGTAGTGTTAAGCCTAGTTCACAAATTGACGCATGAGCCCGCGATGCGTGGCGATGAATGAAAAAAAGTTCTTCACTAGGCTCGGCCGTCACTTTTTAATAACGTACCAGTATCGGGCGTGGTTTAGGTGTGCTTTATCGCTGCGACGAATCGCTACCGGTGTCACGGAATTGTTTATCCCCCTATAATTTCATCTCCCCCCCCCCCCCCCCCCCTTATACCCCAATCCCAAACATCTATTAAACATAACCACTTGAACAGTTATTGTAGTATACCGCACACAAAGCACAGCAGCTGTCAGATGGATGGTGAAGAATACAACGATATGGTTCGTTTCCTTGAGAGCAAATACGATAAGCACCGAACTTGGCCTCGCGGAGGGTAGAAGAATCTAAAGATAAGGGCATATCGCAAGAAATGCGAAGACTATGTCACTCGACGGTCTTCTGTTTAAGACGAACAGGCGGAAGAAGTAAGAGACTGAAGCGTTGTCGTCTATGCGAGCTGAGGATCAAAGCAGGTGCCGAGTGATTAAAATGGATGAAAAGATGCGCCTGCTCGTGAGAGCGTCCAAAAGGTCCAGCAGGGGGTCATGCACTTTCGTGTTCATGAAACGTAAGCACCGCATGCACTGCTGCTAGCGCTTTTGATTTGATCAATTACATTTAAGTGCCTGTATATCTAAAGTTTCCTCTGACTGCGTGTACATGGGTTCTTATTACAGGCAAGTGAAGGTAGCTGAGCGGTATTACTGGAAAGGCATGACTAAGGATGTAGCTGAATATTGCAAGAAATTCTACTCTTATGCAAAGTAATACCTATGTCTGTGGTGTTTACGTCTGCAAGGTAATCTCTTTGACGTAATATAAACCCTACAGTTTGCAGAATGTATTTCAAATAAATTGACTCTGAACTTTGTAGTAAGTTATTTGTCCATTGCAGTTACTACAGCCACATTGAATTCTAATATAGACAGACAGCATTGAACTTCGCTCTTTGCTAGCTGTGCATGCTGTTGCTAGAATGGTATTATAATAAATGTCCAAATAGTTTCCCATTTGTTCATGTCTCATACAGTTCAATGTCATCAGTTTACATCAATGCCAAAGCTGTACAGTCAATTAATGTTATACATGTACCTGTGCTCTGCAGAAGTCCTGCCTGTTGTGAAAACAACAGTAGACAAGGTACACTTGTACACATGTACAAAGTGGGTCAGTATATGCACTATAAATAATCTCTTCATGTATACAGTTTACAAAGAATGGGGTTTTCATAACCAATGGTGAAAGAGTGCAGAATTTTCAGTGCAGGTAGAGTATAATATCTTCATATAGTTGAACAATATACATACAATGACTTATTGCCACGCTTCAAGTCGCCAATTCCTGAAGTGAGCCCAATTGATCCTCTACCCGAGATATGTAGTTATGAAAGACAAGCAAAGCCTTAATGATTAAGGCTTTGGAAAAAGCCCATTCAGGCATTTGTTGACAGGTAACATGGTTTAATGAGTTTTTGTGGGTATGATGAACTATAGATGTACATTCAGGGATCAACACATATCATTTGCCACTTTACTTGAGACATGTCACAAAAATGAGGTCAGCCACAAATGTTTGTAAAACCATTTGTCATGAGTTATTTCCTGCAGGTACATCTGAAGTTGATTTGTCAGAAAGCCATTAATTCTATCTTTTTCAATGTTTACATTGATGGAAGATGTGACAAAGTTTTCAAAAAAATTAACGTTAGTGAACTAAAGTGCTTTTCTAGAAAATGGCCTATTGATAACTGTCATCAGTGTTGTAAGTTTTAAATTGCACCCTGGGTAAATGAGATTTGTACTCTGTTTATGCAAATAGGTAGACGCAGTCGAGCATTATCTGTATGGTATTGCCATTGATGAGGGTTATGGAGGCAACAGAGCAAACATCCTTGCCTTAGATGTTTTGTACCCAGAGGTATGTAAATTGTGTGAGTTAAAAATAAAATTACATCAGGCGTCTATTATATTAATGAAGTTGGTGGCGGTCTGTTGATTTCAAACGAGCAAGGGATGAAACGGGAAGAAGCAACAAATTAAAACGTTCTGCCCTGATTGTTATTTGTGTTTTTGTGTAATGAAATGATACATGGCTGATAACTTTATACTTTCAAAAGGCTAGTCGCACAACCAAGAGGGACGGGGCCAATGCAAATTGGCGCGATTTGTAATTTCACTCATTTTTGCATGTTGCATGCATGTGCCCGTCGTGATTCACAGCACAACTTCCTGGCTAATAGCTCCCCATATTCCAGCATTTATAGATCTTGAGCTCTCACGGCTGTTTGCGGCTGGACATTTAGTATGATAATTAGAGCGTTACGGTATATGGTGTAGAAATCATGGCGGGTAGCCTCATTATCGACACCATATGTTCAACGATGTGCCTTGCAAGATGCTTACATCTGGTGTTATTATAAACATATGCAGTAGTACCAGCAATCATCTGGCTTCAAGACACACACCTGAAACGATAAATTACGCTTTCCAATTAATACACGCGCCACGTTTTCATAGGCATATGAGGTACGGCACGATCGAATAGGTATGAAAGATGCGCGAATTGCACGTAGCTGCCAATTTTCCCACATGTAAGTTTGACATACAGGCAATTTGAAAGCTTCAAGTAGTTGGTTTATGTCACCCACTAAGCGCGGCCGGCTGTTTTCGGCCTGAAAGGGCTGCCTGTTTTCTATGAATAATCATGACTCGTACAATGGAGTACCATTGCCAACACGTTCAGCTGCATTGCAGAGTGTGAAAAACGCATGTCTTATAAGAGAGCAAGCAAAAAGGACACCATATTCAAGTATTCAGGCCTTGCATGGTGTGGCATTTCACTCTGAGGAGGATGCAGCCATGTATTCCCGAAGCCCAGCTAATAGTGTAGCTCCTGCAAGCAATGACTTCTAATGCTAGTATCAAATAGTTGTTAATACCTAAAACATAAGAGTAATATGTTAATGCATATTGACCAGTAATATGATGCTATGCTTATACGCTGGTTTTGTAACACTTCATGCCCTCAATTGAAGCAAGCTAGTGGAAAGGTGTGGTTCACCAGGCCAGTTAATTAATTAAGGGCATACTATTAAGGCTTAGAAGTACAATAGCAATATTTCACACCCCCACCATTTAATGCTCTTGTCAATCTGCACGATGCACTCACATACATCGTGCAGGCGACAAACTTTCATGTCAATTCTACAGTATTTTTTGTGCCCTCTCTTTGCTTATGTTATAGAACGGTATAGGCAGCCTCTGGAGCTGCATCTTTGCAATTGTATTATATATCCCTATTGTTATGACACAGCACTATTACCCCCTCGATACCTAGCTTGGTATTAAACATCATAGCAGAGTGAATGCTCCAGGGACATCAGGGCTTGAAGTCAAAAATCAGCTATAGCTGGATGTTCTGATATGTATATGGCATCTGAGACCCTAGATTTTTTATATTGACAATGGCACAAACCTAGTCAAAGAATAGCTTGACTCTTCATTACATGCATGTCTGTTAGGGAATATCCACCAGCCTTAGCAACCACATCAGTCAGCATGACAACACTGGAATGAAGGTCTCCAGAGTGAACCTTGTGCATAACTTAGGAACTAACTACCTGAGAATTAAAATCTATTAAGTGATCAGTGATCAAAATAGGAAGCATTCATTAGTGGAGTCAGGGATTACAGTGAGTGCAGAACAAGATTCACAACTGGCCTAGCAATCATTTAAATGGCATTAGCTGCACAAACACCCATAAAAATCAACTACAAAATAATCTAAAACAACTTTGCTTATACATTCATGCATGTAAATGGCGCGTAAGGCTTCTACTACAAACTATATCTCCAGGAAGAGGTCAGAGGCAAGAAACCTCATAGGGGCCGGATTGAGATAGCTCTCCATTTTTACTGCCATTGTTCTAGCAGAAAGAAGATATAAGAAGACACCTATATGTGTTCCACTGGATCTTTCCACTTTAAGATGTACGTTCGAGTGGAATCAGAATTGTCCTTGAGATTGCATGGTAAAAATTTCATAACGTTGATTATTTTATACTGGGACATTGTGATAGCTGATGTAATGCGCTATTTGTAGATCAACACCAAATAAGGTACTACTAGCTTCAGCTAATTGCCGATCTAACCAGGATATTAAATACATGGATTGGAAACGGTTCCGTAATCTACCGGAAAACCATCCGCGTTGCGCTTATCATGGATTCTGAATTGAATAAAATAGTTGGAGCACCAGATGGAATGGAACATAATTGGCACAGTTGTATCTGGCTGTCACTGAGTAAATTTGTCCATCCAGCTATGTTAGCAACAAGGTCTTTCAAATCTAAAAACAGTGTTGTAGGAACGCAATGCAGGTGTGATTATTTCTGGAACCCTTCAAATACCTTTCTTCTGCTCTTTTTCCTCCACTCTCCACAACGATTGTTTACCTCCTACAGTAGTGCTTACATAGAGACGCAAGCAGACCGCCCACCTCAGTAAGTGAAATTCCAGACTCTCTGTTGTACAAATAACTAGTGATCCCAGTGGACGGGTTTCAGGGGTGTAGTTCAAAGTTTTCAGATCTGTTGCACGGGAAGTTTTTCGTGAGCTTTCGTTACTCAAAGCTTAAGCAACCCGAACGCTATAACAGGCTTATACATTGCTTTCAAAAGTAAAGCTTGAATGATCCCATTAGTAAAACCTGCCTCCCAACTTACCAAGTGTAGCTTTTCGTTTCTGCGATTTCGCGACTCGAAGAATAACCCTCAAGCGGTTTGAATACTGTAATTCAGCCGTATACCAACCTCGTTTCCAATCCATGTATTTACTATCAGACACCTGAAGATAACCTGCGGACACATCCTGAAACGATCGGTACACTTGGCGTGCTTTACAAACGTTCCTGTCGTAAGTTATGCTATCCCGAAGAAAAGTCGACGACGACGGGGGGAGGGGGGGGGGGGGGGAATTTTGGGTGGGACTGGGTACGGACGATGGGGACAAGTATTTTTGTTCTCTAAAAGTACACCGTCTTGTGACACAGATACCAAGCAGAATTGGTCTCCTTTTTGATATCGCTCGATTGCCACTAACAGCGAAGTAACCCGACTCTTTGCTGTCCCGCTAGACATTTTTTAATGACATTGCAGGATTATACTATGTGGAACCTATACCCGCGTAGGTTTCAATAAAAGTTTTGTGATAAAGCACTAAATCAAACGGATCGTTCCAGCGAAAAGGGCCTAACGCATATTTTTTCTATACATATCAAATATATATAAGAGTCACTTATGTCCTCTACAACTTCTTTCTAACGCACTGGAAATTAGTCACTCCATCTTGGAGTTACAGTTGCCTGAATTTTTTGATTTACTTCTAGAAAAGCTTCACAATATCACGTTGGGCCCCTTTTTGCTGCTACGATTCCGGCTATTCTACGCAACCGTACAAAGCTTTCTCTTCCAATCTCGTACACCATTTGCTGAAATAAAATCGATTTTGGTTGCTATGAGTACAAAGGTCGTTAACCCGTTGGGTTCGAATTTCACGCATCAAAATAGGTGTGTCGAGGTCCGATTACAAACTGTTTTAAAGCGGTTCAGGTGGACCGCTTTAAAATAACATGCGAAAGTAGGAACCTAGTTTCGATTTGTGATAGGTATCGCACGTTTTAGAGGTGAGCAGAACGTCAGCAGCGTTAAATCGGGCTGGCTTGCTCGATTCTAAGCCGGTCAGCATGCGCATGCACATCAATGGAGTAAAATCCCTCTTGCTTGTACGTGGCAACCTCTGAGCGTGCGAGGTGTCAGTCATTAATTAATTGTTGTGCTTGAAATGTGAAGTACAAATTCGAGGAGTATTTGGCCAGGACCTCCCCTGACGACAATAAGAGATCTACTAGTGGTGTTATACTGATGTCAGAAAACCAAGCATTGTCTTCGTGGAAACAGGTCTTTTGACAAGGACTTCAGATGCATGGTAAAGTGAAGTGAATTTAAAAGATGAAAAGGTACAGTTTGACTCTAAAGGAATACGCTGCAAGACTTTAAAATACCATCTATGATTGAGGATAACTCGCTTCATATGGAGAAATCGCCCATACATCGGCGGTCATCTTGCTTTTTATTTTATATGTCACCTCAGCCCGACCCCATCCGACACACCGTATATACTATAGCTATAGTGTGTATTTGTGTGTACGGACTGAAGAACAGTGCGATCCAACTTAATATTTATATTGTAATACTTCTGTGAAAGGTATGGAACCGAATCTTCAAATTGGAATGTATATTGATTTAAAAGCAGACAATTGTTGTTTGATGAATCAGCTCTAGGTTTCTTTCGGGAGCAGACAACAGATATTTCATAATAGACAGTGGAATACTATAATGAGAAACGCGACCCGAGTACATTAGAAAAAATGGCCCAACTATTCAATGGAACTGATACCTTAATGGGTACAAATCTGGTGACGTACGTAAAAATAATGTCAAATGTGAAAATCTGGTATGCCTAGTATTGAGCAGTCCCATACTTGTCTATGGTGATCCCGCAAACCGCGAATAAATTCCTGACTTCCATACGTTTTGGGCATGGTAATTTATATGTTCAAGACTTATGAAAGTTCATGATGAACTGCAAACAATTGTTTCATGCTGGCCGCTACAGGAAACCATGCCACGGTGATGAGATATTGTGATTTAGGCCATAATGGTACTTCTATTGTTGCATGTTTTGAAGATGGCGCTTGAACTAATTGTCACGTTCATGCACGTATACATGCAGGTATAAATAAAAACATTCTTTAACGAGAGTGTTGTTGGCATATAGGATTGACCAATGGTGGTGTAAAAAGCACGGAAACAAGAGTGACAGAAATTTAGAAATAGGCCTATATTTATCACTCAGGCATGCATTGTTATAACACTAGTGTGCTAAATATATATAGCCTATTTCAATTTTCCAATCAAATTGAAAGGTGTGGTCCACACTATTATATCGTACAAGAAGGCACCGGATAGCGGAAAACCACACAAAGTGCGTGCAATGATATTTGCTAGCTAGACATTACACATGCAGTGACAATTTATGTGCGGCAGTGTGTTGGAGCAGACTAGATCCACATGTAAGTAACTCAACTGGGCTGTTGTGGATTTCCTGACAAAGTGAACCCAAGATGCTGGATTTCCAAGTAATATGGGTGGGGGTTCTAATTCAATATATTGACCAAATTCCTAATAGGAGTTCCTGGAGGCCTACCATCTATCTCATCTTCTTTGGTCCTTTCCTCTTTTACATTTCCCGCTGTATCCTTACATAGCACTCTATATCCTTATTTGGTAACCCCTAAATCCTTATATAGTATCTATATGCTATGTTGTGCTTAAAGGCTTGTGTGTCTCTGTTGTTATGGGGATCACTTGAAAGATGCTGCTAAAAATAACATTATACTTTACAATGGTATTTGTGTGGTAGTAGCACAAGTACGAAAATGAGGCTGGGTACAACTACGCGAGTTAAGTAAGAAAATGAAAACATATGCCTTGCTAAAGCCTCATTATACTGGCATGCTTACTTTAAACTGATTCTATACGTGTTTGAGTATAATGACTCAGGAAAGTAAACATGAGGCACTTGAATAATTAATAAAAGACCCATGCACACTGCGCAAACCGCGCCCCTAGATGTAAGGGCATAGAGATGGATTGGAAGCACGGTTTATTATCACCCACACTCCGTGATCTGCTGTATGTACGCTTGTAGTTGATGAGTCATAAATCGTTCAGATACTTATTTATGGCTGAGGTATCGACAAAACGCTGTTGAAAATGTTTTCTACTCGGTCACGGATGTAGTGCTAGACGTAGTGAAAACATTGCATATAAATCACAATATTAGCGCAGTTTGAGCCTGTGTTGTTTTATTAAAGTCCCCCCAGAGCATTCACTGAACACTTAGTATTCGTCCACAGACGAAGTATACCAATTTATGCCCCGTACACACGATCCTACGGAGATAGAACAAAACTTTTTTAAAAAATCCCTCTTTGCGAAACGACCTCTATAAACATAGTAAACCTTTGTAGACTTTCACAAAAGGTACATAAGCATGCGACAGGGGTGAAATTACTGCTGCGTGGCTTTTTAACGGTCAATACATTCAATGTTGCCGCGATATATCACGAAATGCGATTAAACCTTTATATCGCGTTTCGCGATTAATCTTTACTTATATCGCGAAATAAACGTGTACGGATGTCACCATAGGTATACGGATTTTGGAAACCTTAATTTAGATACGAGCAAGAATACATTTAGGTACGTAATGAAATTAATTTACGGAAAGTTAAAACAGTTTCGAATTTTGCCTGAGAAAAATACATTTACCCAGCCTTTCAGGTAAGATGCACCACCTTTTCTTTCCGTGTCTGAAAACCCATCCATAGCACGTGCTGCAAACTACCCAGCAAGAACAAATTGCCTATTTGTGCCATCCAAAGTACTAGTTACTCCCAAACGGTACTCAGTTTTAAACACTTTGCGGTCAACCCTCATGAAGTCATCCTTGGTAGCAAGTAGCGGGATACATTATCCTTCGTGGTAGCCATAACTATAATTTCACCCCAACAGTCAATTAATAATCGAGCGATAATTGATCTTGAATAATGTAATATATCGCGACATATCGCGATATATCGATTTTTTTTTTTAAATGAAGGTTATTCGCGGCAACAATTAATACATTATAGAACGCTTATCTTTCAATAGGCGGTAAAAAGGTCCACAAAAAATCAGGATGGTACGCTTTGACAACTTTTGTCTCGATTTGTCCTCTGGAAAGGTGATTCGCGCGATCACGGAGTGCGCGCGTAGTCTGAATGACTCACGTGACGTGCTTCCTAAACTATCCATGGTAAGGTAACGCTATCAGTGTATACGTGCGCAGAAGATAGGAACCAAAAACGTAGTTTTGTGCGTTTGGGACATGAAATCCACCTACGATAGCATATCGTCCTCCCACACCCACCCCCTTTCGGTGAACCACGTCCATTTCTCACATAATTTTCACTTTTCATTATTGGTGCCCCCCCCCCCCCCCCCCCCCTTTCAAAGTTCGATCCGCCCCTGATAAGGTCATACCTTGGGAGGTGTTGATACCAATGAGAGTGTTTAATGCTTCTGACAACGATCAACGGTTGTATGTGCCCGTATAACACGTTCTTCTGCCTCTGCCAAGAAGCGACGACGCATTCTGGCACTGCATCGCTCATTCCGCGTATGTCTTCATTCAACCTACGCATATTATTATAAAATATTCTTACCCTAATGAACGGTAAAAAATAAAAACGATGGCTACTCCTGGGTGTTATTTATATGTTTTTCAATCCGTGCTGATGATTATTTCTTAAGATTGGTTCCAGCACTAGTAGCGCTGAAGTGCACTCCATTTTTTCCCGCTAGAATTGCATAGTTCTGAATAGAGGCTGCGCAGAACAGTAAGTAATAACTCAGCCCTGGTGCATTGATAGTTTCGTGTATAGCTATATGGTAGGGTATTTGAATAGCCTTTATATGTGGCTCTCAAAACACACGTTGCTTAATGGGATGCGGCTAGACAAATATTTGGTTGTTCATCGTTAATGACTGCAATTGTTATTTAATCAACCGTCAATGACTGCAATTGTTAATTAATCAACCTATGTTGCCTACCGAAAGCAGCCGTGCCCTTCCACGACCGATGTTGCCTTGGTATAATCATTTCGCACGCTACAATTGAGGTAGTGAGAGCACGCGCGGAGCTTACAGTGGAACATGCAATCAATACCAGCTAAAATATTTGTTTTAGTAGCTCTAAATACATATAGCGCGTGCAACACAAACATATTCGATTTATTACCGTGTTCAGATGGTAGTTGATCAGAAGCTTTAGCTCGAGGCCTATATGAACTGCACTAGCTCCTTGTAAATTGTCGCAGGCTGTTTTAACTTGGCTTATAAAGAGACAAAACTGGAGAGGGTATTGAGAGCCTCCAATTCAGATCACGTGAAGAACTCGATGACAGATATAAAAAGCCTGCTACAACCTGGTACATGCTTTGGTATATTTTAATTTTCAATAAAAACACCGAAACCTATACGCATTTGTATTGTATACATTCATTCGTGTCTTCCTGGGAATATGACTAAAGAAGAAGAAAAACATATTCGAAAGAGGAAGGCATCTACCACAACTAAATATCTATGCGTTTTTGTACCCAATAAACAGTACGATATTATAATGAAGATATATATATAAGTTTGAACCTTATAGGGGTACGCAATGCCTTAGAGGAGGCAAAAAATCAATCCTACCATCTAGAAATGGTGTGGTATGATGTGAATACGATGGGCCATTTATTGACACCTATGTTTCATTTTGACGAAACTTTTGTCAGTGGTATACTTGGTCATTTCATTTATCATCCCAAAACTTCTGGCACCTGTTTTAATATGCAGCAACCATACACAAAGTTGGACTAACATGATTCACCCTCCCCTTTAGTGATGACCAGTGTAATTATGTTTACCTGCCATAACTACAAATTGCTTTGCTTTTTCAACACATAGTGGTTTGAAATATCCCTTGGTTCCTCCTCTCCTCTGATGCCTCTCCTAGCTCTCTCTCTCTCTCACTCTCTCTCTCTCTCTCTCTCTCTCTCTCTCTCTCTCTCTCTCTCTCTCTCTCTCTCTCTCTCTCTCTCTCTCTCTCTCTCTCTCTCTCTCTCTCTCTCTCTCTCTCTCTCTCTCTCTCTCTCTCTCTCTCTCTCTCTCTCTCTCTCTCTCTCTCTCTCTCTCTCTCTCTCTGGTACCTACGTCTAATCTGGTGCCTACCCCTCCTCTCTGATGTCTCCCTCTCCCCTCCTTTGGTGTGTCCCTCTCCTCACCTCCGCCTGGTGTCTCCCTCTCCCCTCCTCTGCTGCCTCCCTCTCCTCTGGTGTATCCCTCACCACTCCATTGGTGTCTCCCTCTCCTCCCTGCTGGTACCACCTCCCTCTCCTTTCCTCAGGTGCTCATCTCTGGTGGCCAATTTTGCTCTCCTGTGGTACCTCCCTCTTCCTCCCACCGTGCCTCTGTATGGTATCTCCCTCTCCTCACCACCTGTTGTGTCTAACTCCCCTTCTGCTACCCTCTCTTCCCTCTCCCACCCACTCTCTCCTCTGGTTCCTCCTACTCCTCTCCTCTGGTACTTCCCTCTCCTCTCCTCTAACTGGTACCTCCCTCTCCTCTCTCTGGTACCTCCCTCTCCTCTCTCTGGTACCTCCCTCTCCTCTCTCTCTGGTACCTCCCTCTCCTCTCTCTGGTACCTCCCTCTCCTCTCTCTCTGGTACCTCCCTCTCCTCTCTCTGGTACCTCCCTCTCCTCTCTCTGGTGCCTCCCTCTCCTCTCTCTCTGGTACCTCCCTCTCCTCTCTCTGGTACCTCCCTCTCCTCTCTCTGGTACCTCCCTCTCCTCTCTCTGGTACCTCCCTCTCCTCTCTCTCTGGTACCTCCCTCTCCTCTCTCTGGTACCTCCCTCTCCTCTCTCTGGTACCTCCCTCTCCTCTCTCTGGTACCTACCTCTCCTCTCTCTCTGGTGCCTCCCTCTCCTCTCTCTGGTACCTCCCTCTCCTCTCTCTGGTACCTCCCTCTCCTCTCTCTGGTACCTCCCTCTCCTCTCTCTGGTACCTACCTCTCCTCTCTCTGGTACCTCCCTCTCCTCTCTGGCTATAACTGGTTTTGTATAAGGAAAACTGCAAGAAATGCAGTTTCAAATAAATGAGTTTCCAGTTGATAATTGGTGTTTGAATGAGCAATCTGGAGAATCAGACGCGCACAACGCGGAAGTATTCGAGGTATGCTTTATACATCACAAAAATTTCAGGACGTGGCTACAATCGCACGCGCTGTCATATTTAAGGACGTTGAAAGTAATGTGTGTTCAAGGTATATTCCAAGGTAGTTTTTCACGGGCGTTACCTGCCAAGTCACTGTTCATGTAACCATACATTAATTCCCCTATATACAACGAACGCTCCAGTCGGTACATAACCCATTGGAACGATTGACCTTGTTTATGAAGGAGCACCTGCTTCAGTTCTATATCATGGCAGCAATTCCCTCCCCCCCCCCCCTCCCCCCTCCCTCCCCCAATAGCAAAATGATGGTGGATGAACCCCTAATATGTCTTGGGACGTGTTTATTTCTCTTCAGTTGTATGTATTCCTTTTCTTTCTGTCTCTAGATTCTACTAAGGAGGGACACATGCAGACTCTGCACCTCTCGTTCCACTATTAGAATGCACACATGTACACACACAAGCATGTACACACCGACACATACGCATGTACACAAACACATACACACATCAGGTCTTGTAGATAAGAACCACGTTATAATTAATCTCTTTCCTCCCTTTTGAAAAAAAGTAAAGTTAGTGCCTGTGTGTATGCGTTTGTGTACATACGTGTGTGTCAGTGTGTGCAATGTGTGCAGCCAATATCCAATACCAGCCCTTCATTTTTTCCTACTACATGTCTCCATATTTGTTACACATACATGCATGCACACTTTTGACAACACCATACATCCCCAAATACATATAATTATATACCATATGCACACCTATATAAATTCTGCAGAGTCATGTAGCTACATCGATGACCACATATCCGTTTCATTTGAGTTGTTGCTGAAGCTATTGTCATACTGCATGCATGTCTATATCGAAATGCAGCCCCTTGGGTTCCTGTACATATGGGTAAGATTCATATAGAACTAATAAATAAACTGGTATTGTTCTTAGCTGTCCTGTTGATCATTATTTACCATGCAGTTGCAGATATAGTTCATTGGTATAAGAAGCCTATAAAAAGAGCGTCCATCATCGATATCTAGTTTTCTGGTAGAAGCCTTATAACCTCTTCTTTCGTAAATGTAGTTTTTCTTTAGATCTATACTTTAGTTATGTTCCCAGATAAATGTATGAATAACTGTATATAATGCAAATGTGTTTATGTATCCGAAAGCATTCGTTTTTGTTGACAAACGCGCCCAAGCGTACCGTGGAGGTTGTAGCATAAATGTGTTTATAATATCTGTCACCTAGTTTTCACGTGATCTGAATTGAAGATTCTATATAACCTCGCCAGTTCATAAGCAAGCAGTGTGCGACGAGTACATGCAGATAAGTGATATATGTTTCTCTTCTGATTTAAACACGGTATGTATCATATCGAGAAATTGGCGGTCAAAAGGATTACGCGGTATTCGGTCATTGCGTAATTTGGTGTCCATAGAAAATGTATTGACGCATTCATAAAACTGCAGCTTACTGCAGAACAAAACAAAATATTGACTAGGTGCTCTCGGATTTGTAATGTGGGGACTATTTGGCATATTTTGAGTAGTTTTTCGCACCTTAGGTACTTATATCCGCACTTCCACATTAATTATGCAAGGTTTCCAATGTCCATTCATTTTATCTCATTTCGTTATTCAGTCATCAATAGTTTCCCAACCAAATGATAATTTCCTTAGGTGCTAATGGATTATATGAGAGCAGTCAGTGTACTTATTTATCATCATTTTTTCAGAGCTTAGGGTCTTCAAATCGCACTTCCGTTGAATGGTTAGTGAGATACACCCCGCATACAAGACGATCATCACGTGCCCCTTATCATCAGTCGGCCGTGCCCAGACCTAGCTGTTTTTTGATGTTGTAGTTAAATGACCAATAATTATTGCTATGTACTGACTTAGCATCATGACCACATGTAGGAGTGGCTAGGTGGCACTAATTGGGAAAGACGGAGGTTGCGATTACACAAAGGAGTTTGCCACTCAGAGAATCGACATGGGCATACAACCAGACTTATTACGGAAGGATCTTGTAAGTCTCAGAGTACTAGTTAAGTAGCATGAATGCAAAACGTATTTTGGATGGTAGTGACTGTTCGTAATACGCTAAAAGGTTATATACCGGAGCGGTAGTACATGTAAGAGCATACACGTAGAGGTATCGTCTGGTACAAACGGCGGGAGCATCAAATATACAAGAGCTGCCATATTTCTATACGACTGACGGTACGCACTTAATTGACCTTTCCCATTGAAAATGAATGCATCATAAAAGATTCAATACTTCTAACTTTGCAAAAGCTAGTCCGACTTTAAGTTTAGGTGCATTAGATTTCTGCCAACTGCAACATTTGAAAACTACCATGTTTTCTCGTACAATGTCCCATGTGTGAACATACATGTACATGTATATGTACATGTATGTATAGATGTATATATGTATGTGTGTGCGTTTATGACTATGTATGTGTGTGTGTGACAGTGTTTATGGCTATGTGTGTACATGTGTGTTTTATGTGCACGTATGTGTGCATGTGTTTTATTTGTATACGTATATGTATATGTGTGTATATGTACATGTATGTGTATATATGAATTAGTGTTATCTATGGCAACACCTCACCATAATAAAAAGTCTCCCGTGATCCTCCACTTCACTATACCAACTGCCTCATTCCAGGCCAGGTATGTGTAAAAGTCCGTACTTCCCTTCAGTACCTTATCGCTCATGTGTGTGTGTGTGTGTGTGTGTGTGTGTGTGTGTGTGTGTGTGTGTGTGTGTGTGTGTGTGTGTGTGTGTGTGTGTGTGTGTGTGTGTGTGTGTGTGTGTGTGTGTGTGTGTGTGTGCTACCCCTTATACCTACTTCACGAGCCTGAAATGAATTGTAGTGTAATTGGGGGAAGGAGGCTAGGGACACATTTTCCTGTCTAGCCACCCAGCTTTGCCATATTGGGTCTCCAAAATCAAAATGCAGCTTTGTGTATGAAACATACAGTAGGTTTAACCTCACCTTGACTAGGTCTCTTGTAAGAGCAATAATGGCCTGGACTCTCGTAGCTTAAAATTTTTTTACTGTAGGTGTATAATCCATGTTCATGTATCTTAACTGTAGTAAGCCATATTACAGTACCTTAATTATGATTATGAAAGTACAAATTTATTTACATATCTTGTGAAACCGCAAGTTCATTTACCACACTGCTGTTTTTCCACTCTTCTCCTCCACCTCTTTCTCCTTCCCTCCTCCCATCCTCCTCCTCCCTCCCCCTCCTCTCCTCCTCCCCCTTCTACTTATACCCATCCTCACACTTCTCCCTCTCCTGCCTCGAAGATGTGTGGTCTGTGAGCTCATCACTGTTGCCATGGCAGCTCTACAGGGGATGAGCCTGTCCTCTGCAGTACGGAGTTTATTAATTACCATCATTTGGAGGTATGTCTCCATTGGCGCTACATGTATGTGTCCATTGGTCCTACACATATCATGGGTGTACACGGGGGGGGGGGGGGGGTCATTGGGTTCGAACAACCCCCCGTCCTATCCCCAAAGCGAGATCGCCTTCATCATTGAGTCTAATCAGTTTTATTAAGAACAAAATATATTGTATGATGCGTGTATGTTATTGTAATTTCACCTATTAACCAACCCCCCCCCCCCCCCCCCCCCTCTTTCTGATGGCTGCGTATCCTACATGTATTGGTCTTCACTCATTGGTCCCCACTCATAGTGTTTTAAACTCTCCTCTAATCCCTGACCCTGTGGAGTCATTTAGTTACAGGAAGTAGGAAGAGGTGTGGTTTTAGTTAAGGGAGATGAAATGTCCACCCACTCCCCCCATTGGGAGCACACACATCTCCTACACTTTACCTGTATCCCTACACTGAGCATATGTTGGCACATTGTCACTGCAGTAAGAATGGTGGAGCCACCTATGTGCTCCTAGATAATAACAATGTGGAGAACATTGCTCAAGAGATGGTCAGGCTTTTGTTTGTGCTGTACTGTTCCCCTCTTCCCCATCAGTCCCTCCTCCCCATCACTGTGAATTGATGGGGAGGAGGCAGCAGTGATGAGAAGACATCCAGTCAGATTTTCTGGTAAGCTCTCTGAGCTCCTCCCCCCCCCCCCCCCCCCTCTTCCCATCAGATTGGTCAGAAAAACTCCTGATGATTGAGTGGAGGTATACCCAGGTGGTCTGCCAGCAGCTCTGGTTCCAGGCTCAGTGGGCTACCTACATGGCTGCCTGGTATGGACCAGGGACTGAACCCATCATACCGAACAATGTGATGTAGCTCATGGACTGTGCCAGTCACCCTTCCAACCTCCACCAGGAGAACTACTACTCAAATGTAAAGCGTTGTGTTTTCATCATATAATGCTTGCTAGCAGACTGTAAAGTTGTTCAGTGGTGTTTTGTATTGTGCTGACATAAGTTTGTATGTTTGTGTACCAAATGTATCAAATGTTGAAGTTGAAGGAGGGCTAGTAGTTCTATTAGCTGCTGTCTGAAACTCACAGGTCTTTGTGGTTTCATAAGTATTGCCTCTTTAATTAGGAATGGTGACATGTGGAAGAATTGTTATTGGTTGTGGGTTTTATGTAAACTTTTCAATTAAGAGGTCAGATAATTCGTTGTTTTTCTTGCTCGTAGCTCTGCAGGAGTCATGCATTGAGATACTTGACTCCTGGAGGGTCATGCATAGAGATACTTGACTCCTGCAGCAGTCATACATAGAGATACATGACTCCTGCAAGAGTCATACATATAGAGATATACTTGACTCCTGCTCGAGTCTTACATAGAGATACTTGACTCCTGCAGGAGTCATGCATAGAGATACTTGACTCCTGCAGGAGTCATACATAGAGATACTTGACTCCTGCAGGAGTCATGCATAGAGATACTTGACTCCTGCAGAAGTCATACATAGAGATACTTGACTCCTGCAGGAGTCATGCATAGAGATATTTGACTCCTGCCGAAGTCATGCATAGAGATACTTGACTCCTGGAGGAGTCATGCATGGAGAAACTTGTCTTCAGCAAGAGTCATGCATAGAGATACTTCACTCCTGCAGGAGTCATACGTAAAGAGATACTCTACTCCTGCAGGCATAGAGATAAATGACTCCGGCAGTACTCATGCATAGAGATACTTGTCTCCAGCAGGAGTCATACATAGAGATATTACATTTCAGCAGGAGACATACATAGGGATACTTAATTGACTCCTGCAGGAGTCATACATAGAGATTTTTGACTCATGCAGTAGTCATGCATTGAGATACTTGACTCCTGCAGGAGTCATGCATAGAGATACTTGACTCCTGCAGGAGTCATACATAGAGATTCTTGACTCATCCATAGTGATTCCAGACGTCTGATGGAGTCATACATAGAGATACATGACTCCTGCAGGAGTCATGCACAGAGATACTTGACTCCTGCAGGAGTCATACATAGAGATACTAGACTCCTGCAGGAGTCATGCTTAGAGATACTTGATTCCTGCAGGCATCATGCATAGAGAAACCTGACTCCTGCAGGAGTAATACATAGAGATATGTGACTCTGCAGGAGTCATGCATGGAGATACTTGTCTTCAGCAGGAGTCATGCATGCTTAGAGATACGTACTCAATTGACTCCTGCAGGAGTCATGCATAGAGATACTTGACTCCTGCAGGAGTTATCCATAGAGATCCTAGACTCCTAATGGAGTTATAAAGAGAGATTTATAACTCTAGCAGGAGTCATACATAGAGATAGTTGACTCCTCCAGGAGTCATGCATAGAGATACATGACTCCTGCAGGAGTCATGCATTGAGATACTTGGCTCCTGCAGGAGTCATGCATAGAGAAACCTGACTCCTGCAGGAGTCATACATAGAGATACAAGACTCCCGCAGGAGTCATGCATGGAGATACTTGACTCCTGCAGGAGTCATGCACAGAGATACTTGACTCCTGCAGGAGTCATACATAGAGATACTTGACTCCTGCAGGAGTTATCCATAGAGATCCTAGACTTCTGATGGAGTCATACATAGAGATACATGACTCCTGCAGGAGTCATGGATAAAGATACTTGTTTCCAGCAGGAGTCATGCATAAAGATAATTGACTCCTTCAGGAGTCATATTTGACTCCTGCATGAGTCATACTTAGAGATTCAAGACTCCTGACGGAGTCATACATAGAAATACATGACTCCTGCAGAAGTCATACATAGAGACACCTGACTGCTGCAGGAGTCATACTTAGAGATTCGAGACTCCCGATGGAGTCATCATGCAGAAATACATGACTCCTGCAGAAGTCATACATTGAGACACTTGACTCCTGCAGGAGTCATGCAGAGAGATACTTGACTCCTGCAGGAGTCATACTTGACTCCTGCAGGAGTCATACTTAGATATTCGAGACTCCTGAACGAGTCATACATAGAAATACTTGACTCCTGCAGGAGTCATGCGTTAAAGATACTTGTCTCCAGCAGGAGTCCTGCATGGAGATAATTTACCCCTGCTGGAGTCATTCATAGAGATGCTTGACTCCTGCAGGATTCATCCATAGAGATTCTAGACTCCTGTTGGATTCGTGCATAGAGATACATGACTCCTGCAGGAGTTGCATAGAGATGCTTGACTCCTGCAGGAGTTATACTTATAGATTCGAGACTCCTGACAGAGTCATACATAGAAATACATGACTCCTGCAGGAGTCATGCACAGAGGTACTTGACTCCTGCAGGAGTCATGCATTAAAGATACTTGTCTCCAGCAGGAGTCCTGCATGGAGATATTTTACTCCTGCAAGAGTCATGCATATAGAGATATTTGACTCCTGCAGGAGTCATACATAGAGACACATGACTCCTGCAGGAGTCATGGATAGAGATACTTGTTTCCAGCAGGAGTCATGCATAAAGATAATTGACTCCTTCAGGAGTCATATTTGACTCCTGTATGAGTCATACTTAGAGATTCGAGACTCCTGATGGAGTCATCATAGAAATACATGACTCCTGCAGAAGTCATACATTGTGACACTTGACTCCTGCAGGAGTCATGCAGAGAGATACTTGACTCCTGCAGGAGTCATACACAGAGATACTTGACTCCTGCATGAGTCATACTTAGAGATTCGAGACTCCTGAACGAGACATACATAGAAATACTTGACTCCTGCAGGAGTCATGCGTTAAAGATACTTGTCTCCAGCAGGACTGAATCCAGCATGAAGATAATTTACTCCTGCAAGAGTCATGCATAGAGATATTTGACTCCTCCAGGAGTCATACAAAGAAGTACGTGACTCCTGCTGGAGTCATTCATAGAGATGCTTGACTCCTGCAGGATTCATCCATAGAGATTCTAGACTCCTGTTGGATTCATACATAGAGATACATGACTTCTGCAGGAGTCATGCATAGAGATGCTTGACTCCTGCAGGAGTCATACTTATAGATTCGAGACTCCTGACAGAGTCATACATAGAAATACATGACTCTGACTCCTGCAGGAGTCATGCATTAGATATAATTGACCCTGCACTTGACACCAGCAGAAGTCATACATAGACTCCTGCAGGTGTCATACATTGAGACACTTGACTCCTGCAGGAGTCATGCAGAGAGATACTTGACTCCTGCAGGAGTCATACATAGAGGTACTTGACTCCTGCAGGATTCATCCATAGAGATTCTAGACTCCTGTTGGATTCATACATAGAGATACATGACTCCTGCAGGAGTCATGCATAGAGATGCTTGACTCCTGCTCGAGTCATACTTATAGATTCGAGACCCCTGACAGAGTCATACATAGAAATACATGACTCCTGCAGGAGTCATGCATTAGATATAATTGACCCTGCACTTGATACCAGCAGAAGTCATACATAGACTCCTGCAGGTGTCATACATAGAGATACTTGACTCCTGCAGGAGTCATACATAGAGATTGTTCACAAGCATGCACCGTGAAATGTTCAACTAGCCAAACACGGTTCTGTTCACTGTGCGGTAGACAAATGTACCCCCCCCCCCCCCCCCCCCCCCCTTTGGACATTTTCTTCTTTCATCCCAATGTGAGTTCACAAAGTTTGAACCACCTTTGTCCCAAACAACGATGAAGCTGCTGAGTATGATTTTAGTGTAGAGGCCGCTCCGTTAATGTTTCACAAAGTGAGTTTAGCATAAACTTAACATCAATGATGGATTCTATAAAAACTACTTTTCTCTACTGTTTCTAAGATGGTTTCTGATGTTCCAAAGTTAAACATATATCTGAAATCTCCATCACTCAACCTAACCTCGTATGCCATTAAGTGTTCCTGATATTACAGTGAGGTCTAGGATAAATAACAGAGCCACCAAAGCCACACCCAGAATAGCAAATGGAACCATTAGAAAGAGGTAATAGTTCGAACATTCAGCACATTGAGATGTCCCAAATACCATACTGAGGTTTCCCTTACACTGACCACACAACACCTTACTTCTGTTGTATTTACACTGGCTGTCTAAGCCATAACCTATGCTGACATCAACAACTCTGCTATCATAGCAATAATCAAATGGGCAATGGGTAACTAATCCTATGGCATTGTCTGGAGCGAATCCGATCCATTCATTTCCTGGTTTAAACAATAATTCCTCCTGTATGCTACACATCAAGCCATATTTTAGTAGCAGTGAGCTGCAATTGCATGAATGACTTGAAATATTCAGATCAAACCCATCTGGGCAGGGCAGTTTAATAATAGTTTTGACCCTACATTCACTCCTATAAGGTATATTTTCAGAAAGTGCAAGTTCAGTGGTAAATTCAACGGTTGTACTCACATCACCTATTTGAACGATGTAATAGTAACATTGCTTAGATGTGTACAAAACTTCAATGATCTTTTCAGATGGGATGATTGTGTGTACAATTACTACAGCTGGTGTTATGCTGTTCCTCTGGCCAACTGTGAGAAAATTTAGGCTAGCCGTTTGTCCTGGATAGCCAATAGCTATCCATACTGCTGAGGAACATGTAAGGTTACACAGGCAAACGGATGTTGGGTCAGAGGAAATGAGAGCTGACGAATTGTCATTGGGTCCAAATATTGTAATACTGTCAAATAGCTCCCCACTAGGTAATACCCTATTGAGCAGTGAGCAGTTATCAATGTCTCCTCCATACAGCACACTGCCAGCTTCACCTGCAGAGTTTCCTTCAAAGTACATGCGAACACCTGTGAAATTAAAGTATGTAGTATTGACCTCGAAGAAACATGGTTGTGGTTCTTGATAGAGCATTGGATATACTTCTCTTCTAACATAAAGTGCTCCACCTAAAAGAGCTTTATTGTTGATAAATGATACATTGCATGGAGAAATGAATAAGAATGTAGACAGAGAATCAATGAACATTGCTCCTCCATATAAAGCTGTGTTATTAATAAACATAACGCTTGAGTTTTGTGCTACAATTGCTGTGGAAGATGACAAGTACAGTGCTCCTCCATTTTCTACACCTGAACATCCCACAAGGAGGACATTTCCATAAAATACAATGGTGCTGTTTAATGCCCATATTTTTGAGCTGTCAAATGTTGTGTCACTAATTGTCAGGGCAATAGAGCTGAGCCAAATATATGACTTCATAAGAGTAGATTTATAAATTAATACTTCAGAATTCGGAGTATAATTTGATTGCGCAACTACTAAAAATTGAGTCTGCAAAGGATCAGTATCCAAGAAAGTGCTATAAAAGATGTGAACAAAGGAATTAGTGACTTGTTGGAGAACAGAAGTTGAAAAAATGATACCTAATGAGCTATAACCCTTGGTACTCTGAAACACGCATGAGTAAAGATAAATTAATGAATAACTATATGAAACCTCTTCATCGTGACTTTTAAATCTAGTATTTAGAGCCACTCCAGGTTTAGAACTTTTGATTTGTTGACAGTGGTTGCACTCAAATATCAAACCTGTAGCATTAATCGTTGCTACTGTGCTAAATTGTTCATATATATTTACATCCATCCCAGCACCACCACTAAAAGCTAAACCTCTAATTATTAATACATTTGTCAGAATGACCTTGTTATTGGTCAGTGTGTCAAATAAAATGTCAATGCTAGCTCCCTCGTGAGCTTGATGTCTGTAAAATGTTGAATCCTGAATATCAAAAATCACAGTGTATGTGATTTGTTCCAATGTAATAGACAAACCAGTACCTGGGTACCTGTCTGTAAAATTATTACATTGAGATCCAAATGTTCCATCAACGCCCAAGCTGAACACAAGATTTGAGAAACATAGCTGATTAGACTCCATTGCTATGGTATCTGTAAAATGAATCAGCATATTTCCTCCATCAAAAGCAGTGCAGTTCCCATCGTTCACATAAGCAGTGTTGTGATCATAGACCACACCATTACACTGCAGGCTACCAACATTAGTCTTTAGAAGCATGTCCTTTACATATTGGTTGTTGGCAATAAATGATGACCTCACAATGGTGGATTGACCTAAAAGATTGCTTCCAAAAAATCCGTAACCTGTGCTGTTCTGAATTGACACACCATCCATCAACAGATTGAAGACATTGGACATGTAAATGCCTGCTGGAGAACCATTTCCACAGTTTAACAGAGAGATATTGATCAATGACAAATTGACCATACTAACAAAAGAAAATCCTGATACTTTAGAACAAAGAATGATAGATGGGGACTGTAAAAATGTAATCTTTTCATCTTCATGATATGGGTCAAAGCCATATTCCTTAACCTTTTCAGCCACTGAATGTTGTGTCAAATTGTTTGAACCCACAAATCTGATGTTTTCCTTCTCTGTAATTTTAAGTTGGATACCTGTATCAAATGGGTGGACACCTGGTAGAAAGATGAATTGTGTGTCGGATTGAAAGTAGTGTGATGCGTTTTGGAGATAATATGTAAGCTCATGACATGGATTTCCTGGACATGAAGTAGTGGAGACATTTGGAGTGATATAAAAGGTGTTTGCATACTTTGCAGTACTTGGGGACCACCAGCACATTAAAGTGACCAGCCGAAGGCTCCATACATTCATCATTGAATAAGCAATACCTTTGAATGGTGTTTAAGAAACAGTAAATTAGATGCTTTGGTTAGTGCACGAATTTGATATCTAAAGTAAATAAAAAGAAACACAGTAAAAAAATGAATTTGCACAGAGTTAAATGCATCCATGAGTGCAAACTGCAAATTATAATTGATGAGACGTTGAATAAGCACGAAATTTGATTGGCGTTTTACTAGTTAATATTCAAACAAATAAATCAATAGTGTTTTGTACAGAATTTTATACTGGAATAATTTATGATGGTTATTAAAAATATTTACCACATACCAGCTTCAACCTTAAAGCAACAAAACAGTCTTAAACTCATTATTGAACCTAAAGAAATCAAGCAGTTAATTAATTTCAATCCTGATTTATAGGGATTTTATTGCGTTGCGTTCTTTTGCAAACAACCTGTATATGTAATCGTGGGAAGTAACCATACATACACATACGGCCCATATTCAAAGGTCTGTTTCACAGAGAACCTTTTCAACTGAATTCTACACCGAGAGCAGTCATATTGAGCACCATTGTGTATAGGCAAAGAAGAAAGATCATGTCTCGTGACGCAATTAAAGAAGCCGTTCATAAAATACTTCATGCTTTTATTGTGATAGTTATGGAAACCCTCTATGCTCTGATATATAAGTTAGGCACTGAAACCAAGGGATTGGCGTGATTTAGAAGCCCACGAAGGGTCTGGGCTGTTACATAGATATTAGAGTGGAATATAAATGGTGTTAAGTTCCGAGTGATAGCGACTATACACAGCAAAAAAAAGGCGTATGATCTCACAAGTGATCTGTATTCTAATATCTGTACAAAAATGATAACAGTTTTGGTACAGATATGAAATAATAGATCACTTGTTGAATCGAATTATGATATGCGTCTTTTTATTGCTGTGCTAGCTATAGCGAGGGATTATAAATTAAACAGGTTGATCCTGAAGGGTTTAGTGTCTAACTTATTTATACAATAGTATACTATTACAATGCAATAGAAGCATACAAAAATCAAATGTTGCCAGTAACGTGGAAATGGGGCACGAGCGTACGCCGGGATCAGTTTTTACTTCAAGTGCTCACAGTACAAAGTGCCAGAATGAGCATTCTATAAGGAGGGAGAATATCTCTCTCTCTCTCTCTCTCTCTCTCTCTCTCTCTCTCTCTCTCTCTCTCTCTCTCTCTCTCTCTCTCTCTCTCTCTCTCTCTCTCTCTCTCTCTCTCTCTCTCTCTCTCTCTCTCTCTCTCTCTCTCTCTCTCTCTCTCTCTCTCTCTCTCTCTCTCTCTCTCTCTCTCTCTCTCTCAATCTCTCTCTCTCTCTCTCTCTCTCTCTCTCTCTCTCTCTCTCTCTCTCTCTCTCTCTCTCTCTCTCTCTCTCTCTCTCTCTCTCTCTCTCTCTCTCTCTCTCTCTCTTACTCTCTGGCTCTCTCTGTCTCTTCTGATGCATTGGTTGCTATCAAACTCAAGTAGATTTGATAAGCAATTTCAACGTTGGGAAAGAAAGAGATTGGAGACAGTGGTTAAAAATAATACTGTACAAATTAACAGCTGTACATATATGATTGTACATGTCGGCATTTCTTTGTTGTCTGAGTTCAGACGTTCGATGAAAAAGGAAAAGTGTTTGAACTCTTGTGAAAAGCTGAGCTCCAAGTCATTAGGATAGCATTGCTGTAAGTTTTGAGCCGCCTTTTCCACTTCGCCTGCTCCCAGGCTTCGAAATTCTGTATAATAATTTCGAAGCGCTTGTGCACCCTGTGTGCGTAACTTCAAGGCCTGTGACAGTTTATCCAATATTGCATGGAAGGAAAACTTTGATGCGAAACTGATGAAGTACCAATCCATTGGATTCATCACCGCGAATTGCGTTTTTGGTTTTCTTATTCGCATTTCGGCATCCTTATATTTTCGCAATTGGATCCTTTTGTTTTGCACGCATCTCAATAGCATCAAAGTTTTCTCGAAGTTCTGACACGAAGGTCCTGGAGTGACTATAGCAGTTTGACAGCTGTTCCTAGCTCAATTACAGCTAGCACTTTGTACGAAAGGCCATGCTAACTCTGTTGAAGTAACCTTTCCAAAATGAAGTTCCAAATACAGCCATGAAAACAGTTTCCAGGTTGGCCGTTATAGCTTCTTGTTGGGTATCTGGTTACTGTTCAGGATCTTGCACAATTGTAGAAGAGCAGCTCATATCGTGTCCTTCCGCCAGTGCATGCCTTAGTAGCTTCTGCACGAGAGCTGACCACGCGTATTATAGACAATCACTTGAGCCCCTTCAAGATATTGTAAAATTAAGTATCCCCATGCATCTGCTAGTACTACAAGTGATTATCTATGAGACAGTTAGTGGCATATAAGAAATTGCCAAATTAGTGCGAATCCGAAGTACTGAGGAGAGTGAACCCCTCCCCCCAATCTAGAAAATGTCGTGAGCTTCCCTATCCATGCAGGGCCGTAGAATCGATAAATGAACCAGTCCGGCCAGTGGGCATGGAGATTGAAAACGTAGAGAAAGACCCGGGCGTGTGTGAGTGTGCAGGAGGCCATGCAGGGGGGAGGGGGGGCCCGGAGGGGCATCTCCCCCTTCCCCCCCCCCCCCCCCCCAGCTTAATACCGCACCAATTTTACCAAGTGCCGTACCCGACGCATCCGTGGCGCTGACAGTAAACGGGTGGTCGAATCGAGGGTACGCCAGTATGGGAGGGCTGATCAAGAGTTGCTTCAGGCTTTCAAATGCCTCCTGGTACGCCGAACTCCACTTGTACCCTGCATGCTGTGGTTTTCTGAGCCGTTAGCTGGTGAAGTGTTCCGCTATGGACGAGTAGCCCTTTATGAAGCGACGGTAGTAATTAGTATAAGGCCGAGGACTGTCGTATAGTTGTTTTAAGTCGTGGGGTACTGGGTACTCGACCATTGCCATCAATTTTTCCGGATCTGCTTTAATGCCGCGTTTTGACACGATGTAGCCCAGGTTTTTGCGAAATGACATATGTTTGCCTTTAGCTTCAGTCCTGCTGCAGAGAGACGTTGGAATATGACTGTTAGTCGCCTGAGGTGCTGATCGAGGTCAGTAGTAGTATGTACTGAACACGACAATGTCAACCAAGTACACGAGGCAATAATCGAACGTGAGGCCGGCGAGGACACTCCATTAACCTTAACTTTTCACCTTTCGGAGGTGGCTGGAGCCTTCGTCAGTCCGAATGGCATTACGTTAAATTCAAAATGGCCATCCCGTGTTGAAAACGCCGTCTTCATTTTGTCACCCTCTTCTACTTCCACCTGCCATGCAGTACGCAGACGCAAGATCCAAGTTGTAAAAAGCTGAGCGCCCGATAGAACCTCTAGCGTCTCGTCAATACATGGCAGGGAATACCGTACACGTCTTTCTGTGTGGTCTCATTAACTTTTCTGTAGTCGACGCAAAACCTCCAGGAGCCAACCGGACCATGACTACTGGAGAGGACCACTGGACCAGGGACTATTGCTTTGCCTGATCACGCCTCCTTCCATAATCCTTTGACTTCCGTGACGACCTCATTCCGGAGTGAGTGGGGTATCCGTCGAAGAGGCTTTCTGATTTGTGGTCCCGTCGTCTTGATAGCGTGCTTCACCACCGAGGTTCTTCCCAGGGGTCACTCTCGGAGATGAAGAGTCCACGAAAATTTCCCTTTCACTAGTATTTGCGACCGTCCTGGGATCCTCGTTGTCTGAGCCGTGCAGACTAATGAGGGTGCAGTTCTACCACATTCATTTCGGCCCACTATTATGGATCTTCCGCCGTTCGGGAGTAGAGATGGCCAATTGTTCGAACAACCAATAAAACTGCACCATACTGTGCCAGGAAATCCATACCCCGGCAGCAGATTGTCAACAGTAAGTTGTCCAGCAACTACGAAGTATGCTCTACACTGATTGCTCCAATACTTAATGCAAGCGTTACCGAACCAAGTACATCCAGCGGGATACCGTTCGCCCCGACCGTGAGAGGTGCAGAATTAGCGATCGCTGCCCGGGCACTGGGGGACAAAACGTCGCAATACACAACTGAAACAGCGGCGCCCGAACTGATTAGAAAGCTTACACTCCACCCGCCCAAAGAGCCATGCCCCCCTCAATGATGTACTGTTACAGTAACAAATAATCTTCGCTGAGCGCCGCTGCGTTGTTCCGTCTTCTCTCTTCCCCCGAAGAGGCAGTTACGTCGGAAATGGCCTTTTTCTTGACAATGGTAGCACCGAGTAGTCTGCATCGTGGATGGCTTCGGGTCGTGTAAACGCGACTCCAGACTTCCAGTCTGGTCATAAACTTTTCGAGCGCCTCTCGTATAAAGGAACCCTTTCCTTCATCTGCAAACTGCAAGGTGTGAACATGCTGTTCCTCAATAGTCAGGTGCGGATGGCGCGCTGGACGGCGTCATCCAGCTTATCTGCAGTGCCGGCTAGGAGGATTTGTCGGGTGATTTCGGGACGGAGCCCGGTGATGAAACGCCCCAAAGGACGGCTGATGTGTTGGCATCGACGCTTGGGTAGGCCTGTGCGAACAGCTTCCGCAGTGCCAGCTCAAAGTCCGGAATCGATTCCCTATAGCCTCCTGCTGCCGCTCTCCATGCAAACAGCATTGCTGCTGTGAAAGGGCTCTTCGTCAATCCGGGCCTCTCCGCCAGGGCCTGCTTGAGAGTAATGAGGGTAAGTTTCTCCGAATCTTCCAGAGCTGCGTAGAAGTCCAGAAGTTTCCCGCGGAGCAAAGCAGGGAGGAACCGCCAAAACCTTGCCATCTAGCCACATGCAGCAGTGAGTTCGTAGCGTGTCCACGAACGCTCGTAATCCTCAATGCTCTCCGCGCTAATCTCGGGAACAGGGATCCCTGTAGAGCCATGTAGCTATACATCGCGCTGCCACCAATGTAACGTTTAGCACGAAACGTATAAAATCTGCACGTATAACTCTGCCCGCAATGCAAGGCACGACGCACAACATATAGGATACTGTTCACGTATTCATCACATCTAATACGCATGTGTTAGTAGATCATCAAGGTTACAATAGAACAATTTGGGTATGCATGCATTGCGCCCTCCGCGGCTGATCTGGTGACGCAGAGAAACAGGCTCGCTCGAGCTCGATGGTGCAAAACACTACTTTATCGACGCAACGGATTGCGTGCTTGAATGCAGTTGACGTTGCAACTTAGATTTTTGATTCTCAGGCCCGCTTAGCTTTCGCTTTGTGTTGTATATCCGAAAACCAATAACGATATATATTATAAACAGTCCAGCTCCCCCCCCCCCCCCTCCCATGCGACGCCACTGCCCATCGAGGAGCCGACGCTTTTTTTTAAACGTAAAGAACTATACCCAACAACTGCATGTGTGGTCACATATAACACCTTTGCTGTAAGTTTACTAATGGGTCGTCATTAATTAAATGCTATTGCGAAGGTAGAAGTTTTCACCCTGCATGCGTACTGACGCACTGCCTGCATGCATAAATTGGTCGCTGGTATTACTAAGACATAAGCTTGAGCAAGATGCAGACTTCAGAGATGCCTATAGGTGTGTGGGTGCATGGTGAAAGGTCAGTGATATAAACTCTGATTGTGCTATAAAAGTCGGCCCAGTTTTTCAGGCAAGAAGCTCTGGAATATTGTAATAGTTTCAAACGTTCTAGCTAAAACCGGTCCGGCCATGGCCGGACTGGACGGACTCGGTGCTACGGTCCTGCTATCGACCCCAGACAACATAGTGAAATATACCCGTCGGTGTTGCCTGCAATCGTCATTTACAGGATATAGCAACTTGCTGGATAACGTGATTCATTCTAACAGCCTTTATTTTCATGCTATTAAGCTAACCAACAAATACAGCACAAACTCGAAAGCGAATTTTAAAGAAGAAGTGCAATTAATGCAGAGGCAAAATTAACGTGCAACATATATGGAGAAATGGCCCATACATCGGCGGTCATCTTGCATTTTTATTTCAAATTGAATTCTAAATAAACTCAACAAATACTAAAAATTGGGCTGAATTCGAATTTTATTTTTCATTGCGTTGTAAGTATGCAACGTTATACAAAAATCAAGACAAAAATTTAATTACTATCGCAGGTAATTATAATATTCAACACTCCCGTTAGCTTTAATAATTACAATAAGCAGCATTTCGTTAATAAACTCGTGTATGTATCCAGGCCAGCCCCACCCCATCCGACGAGGGGTGGATGCGCATCAATTAGCACATAGATGGCCAACCACATTTTTGTAAAGGTGGGTTATGTACAATTGCGGATTGTTACTAAGTGCAGAATGGCACATTGTTACTGTTACAGAAGTGGCGGATATGCATCAGTACTATGCATACATATAGTACACGCCACGTTCGCTAGTTGTAACTTAACGCGCTGACACCTATGGGGGCCGGGGACTGCGATCGCATACTGTACTCCTTCCAGCCAATCAATTTGCTCCCCCCATAATTCAGGAACTGCCACAATCATGACCTCATCCTTTGATATCAACCTGTTCGTATTGTACTGTCTGAAAATAGCCGTATTAAAAGTTAGGAGCGCATATTCGTATGGGGGTGGTCCGTGCTGCATGTATATGAAAGGAACGGTGAGTCTCAAATTATTTAATGCTTGAGTATCCTTTTTGCTTATGTGTCTTGTGGCTTCTTGGGGTGCATAAATTTGTATATACGTGTATGCTATGCTCTTTACATCTACCATTGTATGGTGCTTGGGTTTTAGCATACTGGCTTTATCTCCTGGGAAACATCAGCTAGTATGACTTCAGGCAACATGGCCACCGTGTGATCAAGCATACAGGTGAGTTAATGTTGTCCTGCACAGTATTATACTCACCATCACACACATAACCCACAGATACTAACAAGTGTGCACTTCCATGGGTGCCCCCAGCTTTTCTAGAAGGGGGGGGGGGGGGAGGGGCAGAGGTGAGGGGAGGGGCACCAATTATAGGGCAGTGGCGGCGGAGCAATAAAAAAGTGATACGGCGGACTGGGGGGGGGGGGGTGGAAAGAGGGTCTTCAATATATGAGCAGGGGTGTAACATAAAAAGTGCTACGGCGTTCGCCGTACTTGCCGTAGCGTCAGCGCCGCCTATGTAGGGAGGTGGGCAGGGGGGAGGCGCATGTAAGTAGAAATCAATACTGGGACAGGGGTTAAATTATTTAACAAGCATTTATTACAAGGGGTTGGGGGTGGGGCGCCATTGAGTCTCAAAAGGGGGGGGGGGGGGTGCCCATGACTCAAAACACAGTCACACTCAGAATTCTATATTACTCACCCAACACATCAAATAACATTTTTCACCCCCAACATGAGCGTACACTCCCAGCATACACAACTATATGACCCCATCAGCATACACACCCAACTCATATTCTCCACCAACCACATACCAGTACACACTAGCAACAGTGTGCACATTCCCAATGACCCTACACACCAGCATAGTTTCATTGATGGGGCAGGGGTGCCCCACACCTCCCATATTTTTGCCCCCTCTTGGCAATGAAGGGATAACAAGTTACACAACCCATGCACAGAATTGGCTCGCTTGGTATAAAGTCCTCCTAAATGTTTCAACTTAACATTTGTCTCCCCCCCCCCCCCCAACCCACTGATGTTTTTTCTCGATGATGGATTGTGTCACTGTTATCCCTTAATAACAGCATGTACACACCAGGTTACCCCACAGGCACACCAGCACCCTAGCGTATAGCTGGCCAACCACCTAGCCTACAGATCATTAGACCAACATGAGTTTAAATTCACACACACACACACACGCACACACACACACACATACACACACACGCACACACACTACACATCACACACTAGAACAGTGAGCATAACAGTGAACACTACCAGTCCCACACATGGGGTTTCTTTGATAAAAACCTTAGTGGGGGGAATTAAAAAATTCGTTGCTAAGGCAACTCTGAGGTTATATCACTTATTGCCAAGGGGCAACAATATGGTATGCACCCCATACACCAACTCATATGTACTGCATGTAACAACAAGATAACATATGCAGTTCCCTTCATACATGTACCCATAATTCTGCCTTACATGTGTTCTTAGCCTACCCCTATCAGAGGTCATCTGCCCAACATAAAGGGGTAGTGATCAACAGGATAGGCTAAGAACACTACCAGTTCTTTTTATTAATTTTTCCTACTCCACATGAAATGCTCCCTAGATGGCTGATGGTCAATGTGATACAGCCAGCATGACAAAAAGCTTCAGCAACAACTCAAATAGAAGGGACATTGCAGCCTTTGTGTGGTCATCAAGTAGCTACAAGGCTCTGCAGACTTCATGTGATGCATGCATGTAGATTTTTGGTGTGCTTGGCATTTGTATTTGGTGGTATAAGAACTGTATGTGTGAATGTGGATAGTTGCTGGTATTGATGGACTTGCTGAAAGCAGACAGGAGGCTTGGTCTTTTAGATAAGAACTATGTATATAGGTAGTTGTGGGTGATTATGTAAACTTTTCCTTCCCACTTTATAAAAACTGACCTGTTGAGTGTGTAGCAATACAGATGCCTGTACATGTAATAATGTGTGAGGTGTACTGGTATGTCATCATAGTGTGTAGGTGATGGTCTGTGTACATGTGATGGTGTGTAGGTATGGGTGGCCTGGTAGGTTACACTCTTGTCTGATGTGACGATACTGTGTAAGCCAAAAGCTGTAATGTTCGTACCTTGCATTATACATGTCTGTTTGGCGAGCCACATGTTCTAAGTAATTCCACTCAAATAAATAGCTCCCGCACACACCTTACCAGTCTAGTAAAAAAAAAAAGTATCAACGCACAAGAGCAGTTGATTTGATTAATAGTTACACGCAGCCAGTATTTACGCCCATGTAACTTCGGTGGGTCTACTTCAAGCTTGGTGTACGATTGAACTAACCCACAGAACAGGATCCGTGATTATAAACACTCAACAACACACGTGGGAGAGCATATATACAATGTTCAGAACTAGGACATTTGTTTTATATGAATAATAGGTGTTGCTTTGGATGGAGCACCACATAACGAAAGTCAAAGAGCGTTGCAGAGTGTGTGGCCGCTTCTTGGTGGAGGCTAGGGAAAAGAAAACAAGGAGCTCATATACCTGCCAAGAGTTTGCAGCTCATTTGTACACTGTCTTTGCTGTTAACACCAGCAATTACATAGTTAACACTCACCCTCCTTTCTTCTGCTACCGTTGTAAAATTGTACAACCATTGTTGTACAACCATCTGCGTTCTGCCACCATGTCCATCTTGGCAGTACACCAGACTTAAGCCGCCCGGCCAGTGGATGTATTCCCTCTCTCCCAATCGAGGACAAGTACATCCGCTGGCTGGGTACGGCTTAGGTCTGGTGTAATGGTACTGCCTGACTCTACTCTCACTCCTGGAAGATGGGCACGATGGCAGAACTCAACATACACGTTACGCAGATGGTTGTGGCCATGCAGTGACAACATCACCACCCTGTTTACAGGTAGTAGTGCCAGGGCACAAAGAACATGAGGAGCCTCTAGCCATCTCCATCCCTAGCCACCATTGGATGGAGAATTACAGTTCATTGTGTTCAAAGTTCAGGTCAAGACTAGGAGGTGTGACCAGTAGCCAGGATGCAGCATGAGGTGCTGACACAGAGAGCAGCCGAGCCTTGTCAGCAGGTGATGATGCTTTCAACAACAATGAGAACTGGTGGGTCCTCTAGTTTCTTTGACAGTATACCCTTAGGTGGACGGGTGAGGCTGTGATAGCATCCACAGAGATTACTTCAGACAGGGAGACTATGCCTTATATTTGTGTCCCATAAAACAAATATCAGTCCTAACAAGATCTGTTTATCACGTTCGGAAGCAATTCATTACTTAAAACAAAAGATTACATATAATTAAGTGGCCAGAAAGCAATAGGCCCACACTAATGTATCACTAACTCCAATACTCCTAAATTAAAGTTCAACTTGACTGTGACCTATTTTACATCTTGCAGCACTCTTTCAGGCGGGAGCATGTCAAATAGAGCGCTGACACTGAATTACTAACATAGCTACACACGTGGTTCTTCATCAGTGAGTCTCTACAAGGCTGAGAAAACATGAAGACCATGGTGCTATTATTACTTCAAACGATCAATTGTATACACATGCACACACATATACAAACATAATACATACATGTACACATATGTATATATACACATATGCATGTACATGTACAGACATACATAAAACACACACATACATACAAGTACACATGTGTACATAATACACACAAGTGAAAACATACACAAATACATACATGTACACACATACATAAAACATGCACACATACATGTACACATACACATAAAACACACACTGATACATACATTTTCACATATATACATGTACAGAAAACACATACATGTATGCACACATATTAATATATATGGGACAGTTTCCAACAAAATTGCCCCTCAATATTCCCTTGCGTTTGAATAACTATAACTTCCAAACGATTAAGGCTAATGACTTCTTATTCTCAACACTTCATAGTCACCATTTCTGTATGGTGAAATACATTTTGGGGTATTGCAATGTGTGATACCCCACTAGGTTCAAACCCGCCAAATACTTTTCGGTTCTCCTATAATCAAATCACTTTTAAAATTCGGTTTGTGGGTAGAGAGGTTCCTGTACCTATCACGGCAAGTTGTGTCCCGTATATCAAGCGGGAAAATGTGCATGTAGGGACCTCTCTATTTGCAAACTGAATTTGAAGCGATTTGATTACTCCTACTGAAAGTTATGGTAGGTTTGAACCCGGTGGGGTATTGGACGATGCAATACTGGGGAGTTAGGAAAGGCCATCAGTTTACATTACCAAACTAAGGCTAAGGTTGTAAGGTTGATTTCAGCGATCTAGCCATGTGCATGCGCCCCCCCCCTCAAATTCATATCCCGCCCCTCTGGTACCAATTGGATTATTCCATTATTTAACTGTACACTCCTACAGATGACAACAATGGTGTCCATGGTGGGGGGGTTGTGTTTAGAAACATGTCGATGTCGTTGTCCAGGGTTGCAAATATGTCCTGAGGGGGGTAGTATAAATGCCTGTCCCGGGGTGCTAGCAGATAAAACATAAACTTGTACTTGGGGGGGGGGTGGGAGTGGTAGGGGTTAGCAGGTATAACATAAGCTTGTCCAGGGGAGATGTAACCAAATAGAAGCTTGTCTGGGGGTATTAAAAAACTTAACAACAAAAGGTGGTTTTATATATTGTCCTGGGGGTTACGTTTGAAATTATTGTCATCTGTAGGTGTGTATGGTTAAATAATGGAATAGCCCAAAGCTGCTCCGCCCCCCCATGCACAATCATGTGTATGGCAGACTACTTAATTCCTATGCAGATACTGGCGGACAGAGGGGAGGGGGGGGGGGGGGGGGGGGGGGGGGGGAATTAGGTCTGCAACCCGAGCACATCTCCCTTTGGTGTCTCTGTCCCTCCAATCCCCCTTTAATTTAATTCTGGATCTGCCACTGGCTTCACATATATTTATTATCAATGTGCCCCCGCCAAACCGCCAAATCCTGGATCCAGGGCTAATTCCAACCATACATAAAGATTTTTGTTGAGAATAGGAATGGCTGCGCTCAAATGGGTGGTTTAGCTATCTATCACATACACATGCAAACATACACACAACCCACAGCTGGAAAAACAATATAAGTGCTTGCATACTATACATACCACCCACACACATGGACAGTGCTCACATACATGTACCTGCATGTTTCTTACTAAACACTGTTCAATGGCCAGTAACACAAAACAGGATGCCATGGTGATCGATGGCATGAAGGCTGGCACTCATCTCTCACATACACAATGGCAAAGATGCTGGTGTATGTGTTTAAAATAAAAAACATGTACTACAATCTGGTAAATGGACATACCTTGCTCTAACTATACCTCACAGTAGTGAGCTCTTCATACCTCTTGAGGATACCATGCATCACTTGTGCAACTTCGTTGCCTCCTGAGCGTGGGATCCAACAATTTGAGGAAAAGAACCACGGCCGTACCCAGAGGGGGTTCGTAACCAGGGAAACCTATAAAATTGCTAGTAAAATCAGATTTTACTAGCAATTTTATTGGTTTCCTTGGTTACGGAACCCCCTCTGGGTATGGCCCTGAGAACCTAGAGTGCTTTTAGAGATGCTATCTGCTTACACTATGGCTGGCAACCTCCGTTATTACCATCACATTGCATATGTGGCTCCATCTATACTGTGGAGCATGCCATGAATTGCCCATCAGGAGGCTTTCCTTCAATTCGACACAATGAGGTGCGAGATCTGACCTCAGTGAGGTATGTCACAATGCAGAACCTACATGTACTTTGCAGCCATTGCAGAGTGAGTGCCTTACATATAAGTGCCAATGCAGGAGTCAAGTATCTCTATGCATGACTCCTGCAGGAGTCAAGTATCTCAATGCATGACTCCTGCAGGAGTCAAGTATCTCTATGCATGACTCCTGCAGGAGTCATAAATCTCTTTGTATGACTCCATCAAGAGTCAAGTATCTCTGTGCATGACTTCTGCAGGAGTCACGTATCTCTATGCATGACTCCTGCAGGAGTCAAGTATCTCTATATGTATGACTCTTGCAGGAGTCATGCAAGTATCTCTATGTATGACTCCTGCAGGAGTCAAGTATCTGTATGCATGACTCCTGCAGGAGTCAAGTATATCTATGTATGACTCCTGCCGGAGTCAGGTATGTCTGTATATGAGTCCTGAAGGAGTCAAGTATATCTATGTAAGACTTCTGGAGTAAAATATCGCTATGTAAGGATGGGGCTGAATTCCAAGGGGAAGGTATGCCCCACTCACCCTTACACCTACATTTTAGGACACCCTGGTTTCACCTCTACCAGTAGATGCTTCACCATGCAGTAGATGCTCGTCCATGTTGGCATGCCTAAACGCCTCCCTCGTCCATGTTGAGATGCCTAAACGCCTCCCTCGTCCATGTTGAGATGCCTAAACGCCTCCCTCGTCCATGTTGGGATGCCTAAACGCCTCCCTCTGAAAAGTCGTACTTTACTACCGATCTCCACAATGTGTGGGCCTTTTAAGAGCTCAATAGGTGCTTACCTGTATAGGGTACATACAAAATACGTTTGCTGCGAGGAGTTATCGACTTGAACATCCCGCCTGACCAGCAGTGGAAATAGATGCCAAATCTAAAAATGTTATTGGCATGATACCACTATATATACCATTCATGAAAAATGTGCACTATTGCATTTTCCCCCTCTTTCGATGAACACCACTGTAGCTAGCTTTCCTCTAATGCGTACGATGACCATTACACTGATATTGTAGTTGCCCTAGCAACCTACCCAGTCTTGTCTGAACATGTCATATGAAGAAATGGCCCATACATAGGTGTCACCTTGCATTTTATTTCAAATTGAATGGTTCTGATTTATTTTTCAGTGCGTTATACGTATGCAACGTTATACGCAAAAAGAGGGGAGGGACTAGTGACTCTTTTCTGGCTTGTAGATGCGCCACCACACCAACAAGTACGTTCACTGCATCTATTTAATGCCATCTCCTTTTAATGCATGGTCGCGTGTACTGTTTAACAATAGTTACTAATATGCCTGTTCTACGTACCGTAAGGTATTCAATCTATGGTTCTACAGAAGGCCCATCTCTCCTCTAATATTGATTCATGTCTTGATATACAGATAACGGAAAACAATCATTAAACGCCTAAGTTGGAGGGAAAATATGGCATGCATCTTCGGGTGTTGACAGTTTCAACTTTTTCGCAATAACTTCATCCGGAGTCAGGCCATCCGTATTCCGTGGTTTTGTCCACCAATTGATGGAGGCGCCCTTTAGCGTATCGTTCCGACTGTTCACGTACAGGCCGTTGATGGCTTTCCGGCCACTGTTGAACTTTCGTTTCTCAGAGACAGAGTAAAAAACGCCCGGTGCATCGACCCTGACCGTGTTTGTGACGCCCTTGTGCGTATATGAGAACTCTTCCCCGACTAAAAGGTCCACTCGCTGTCGTTCGGGGGGTCTGCCAGGCGTGTAGCTTCCGGTCGGGGCTGGATCGGCGAGTTCGAAATCCGAGACGCTTTCGTTGCTTTCAGCGTCTCCAGATCCTATCGACACGTACACCGGCACTTGGCTAGGACCGCCTAGCACCACGCTAGGGTAACCGAGTGATTCCATGAAACCCATCAGGCGGTCGCAGAGTGTCGAGTTCTTGTCCTCAAACCACTCTGGGCTGCTCTCGATACGATCATCTGCCAAGATGTGGTAGAGGGCAGCCTTCACGGCTTCACTCTTGTCTCCGACCCTCCACGCCGCCATGACGCTGTACACGATGGGCCCGCACACGGTCATCTCGATCTCGCGCTGGAGGGCGTCGAGATCGCACGTGATGCCGATCTTCTTCTCTGTCACGTCGTGAAGAGACCTGCCAAGCCTGTGCACGTACTGCGCGATATACAGGTACATTATTCTGCGATCAGTATTCACTGCATATATGAGGAGAGGTTATAATAGCACACAAAGAGAAGACAAGGAATCGAACCATTTACCTGGACTCTGGATCTTGCATCACATTGCTCCCTGGATTGTTGTGCAACTAATATTAAAGCTGCCTGCACGTTCCAGCTGAGACACGGTTATTTTAGAAAGGATTGGTTGGTCGCGTGACGTGGCCGCGCAATTTCGAATGTGACGTCACATGCGATATCTATGGTCAATGGCCTACGCCCCGGGTGTAAAACGATGGATATCTCGTACCCAGACCCGCAAACGTCGCGTATTACAGCGTGACGCAATACATCTGCAGCTGTGACGTACGCGGGGTGAGGGGTGTATCTATGCTATATGCACTAAACTGTTCCTAATTAAAGAATACAATAAGCTAAATGATGGATTCAGTTTCAGTAGGCCATTAAATCCCCCTAGTTCACCCCCCCCCCCCTTTTCATAGCTCATATCCCACTCACCCCGACCTCATGGTTTCCCATAGACCAGGCTTGTAGGATACCAATGTGAAGACCAATACAACATGAATGGCTAGAGCTTGCAGAGAAGAAATTGTAATAGGCAAAGCAAACAGGAAATATGGAAGATGGAGGCTTCAGCTGGATGTGGTGACTCTAATGGAAATACATAAGATACATGTGTGTGTCAGGGGGGGAGATTTTGTGGTGGGGGAAGGGGGGCGGGGATTTTTTTTTTTTGCTACGACTTCCTCTCTTCATTATGTTCCCAGTAGCTTTCATCAT
Source organism: Eunapius fragilis (assembly GCA_963681505.1). Taxonomy (NCBI): domain Eukaryota; kingdom Metazoa; phylum Porifera; class Demospongiae; order Spongillida; family Spongillidae; genus Eunapius; species Eunapius fragilis. The sequence goes on along the minus strand of OY811977.1, from coordinate 9,659,289 downwards.
TGAACTTACCCGTCTGATGTGTCAAGTTCATTCCAGCTGGTAGCTCCTCTCCTGAGTCTTAGCTTGGTTCCCCTTGACTGTGCTATTCTATGTGGCGTCACATATCATGTGGCCACACCCACCCTACATATCATGTGGCCACACCCACCCTACATAACATGTGGCCCCACCCACCCCACGTTTGTGATGGATAATGAGCACATAATATATGAGGAGCATGTGAGCAAGGGAGACAGAAGAGAAAGTGTAGCTGCCTTGCGGAATAATTTGATGTTATGAAATTGCAATCAGCAGGTTGCTGAAGAAGAAGGTTTGACAACAGTTTCAGTCCTCCTTTCACCACCCAGGCAGCATTTACTATCAGAGAAAGTCGAGAAGCTTGCATTTAGTAGCCTCTTACACAATGCTACAACAGCAACTAAAGCCTGACTGTTAGCGGAGTCAGTCCCACAGGCTCATGCATGGTTAAGAACAGTACCATCTCCAGGCCTCAGTCTAGCACTTGAACCTGATGAAACCCACATTCTTCTGAAATGGTGGTTGGGCCTTTCCCTCTGCAATTTGGAAGAAACATGCCCATATTGTTCTAGCCAACTTGATCCCCTGGGACACCATGCTTTAACTCGTTGCTATGCCGGGGATATGGTGACACGACACAACTGCATACGTGATTGTATTGCTGACTTTTGCCGTCGTGCCCACCTTTCCCCTCTAATGGAGCAAGGTTGTGGTATTGGTCCAGCCAAAGACAGATCACGCCCAGCTGACATATTGATACCAAACTGGTCACTGTCTCGGTCTGCAGCATTTGACATCAAGGTTATACATCCCCTCAATAATTCATTGATTTCAGATGCTGGTCAGACCTCAGGTGCCTCAGCTGCAGTAGGTGAACAAGAGAAATCAGAGAACAATGCTTTGGGCTGTGTTGAAAGAGGTTGGATATGTGTCCCTCTCGTAGTGGATGGCAATACTTTACCAGACGACATACCTGCATCCGAGGATAGCCATACGTGGTTAATGTGATAAGTGCCTTGTTACGGAGGTTGTTTCTATCGGAATCTACACGAGTAAGTTCCATATAGGAATCCTGCAGTATCATGAATTTCATTAAAAAACGTCATCTTGGTCAATCCATGCAGGCTTCCAGCTACTAAGGCAGTTAGTGAAAGATCTTTTTCGACCGCTCTTAGCTTGAAAACTTGGCTTCGTTCAAGCATGGTCAAATTTAAAAGTTACTGCTCATGCAGTTTATTTACATGTTCAATTCTGGAGTTATACCATTTTGCGCGACTTTCCAATCACCCTGTATAGATCGGTATGAGGTATTATTGTGCATTTTTGCTTATACTGTGTATTTATACGCGCGTTATAACTATGAATAACTGGGAAGGAAAACCATCTGTGTTTATACAACTTAATTGCTAACATAGAGGAGACTGAAATCTGCCCCCCCCCCCCCCCCCCCCCCCCCCTTTATAATACCCTCCGCGGGCCCTGGGAATCACTGCAAAAGAGGCTTTATCAAGAATTGCTAGAAAAACAAAGGGCACCTGGCGCAGCATGTTTGCGGAATTGTCCGACAATACGAGCCTGTTTAAAACTCCATAGGGCAGTCGCAAATACGTACTGAGTTTTAAATAGGAAATACTGCTAGAATAATCATACAAACCACTAGGCTAGTGCCAGTGACTAGGAAGGAATTATTCATCAAGATTTCCCCGCGTCTGTACTGTCATCAGTAAACCGCGTGTTAAAAATTCCTCCGGTTGCAAGTAGTGCCACGTACTTAAATAATAAACTGTAGCCCATGGCGGCTCCGTCGCCTCTGAGCACGCGGCATATAGCCATTTAAGGTATAGTTCTAATTGTAAACCCGCAAACTAGCCATATTTTTGCACCCATATTACTACTTGCATGGATCGGAACTGAGGTGCTCCCTTCCTCGGACCCCTTCACTTAAAATCCCGGAACCGAACGGGATCTGTAGTTGCAACAAGTAAATAAAAACATTCTCTAACGAGATATATAGGATTCAGGGGCGGATGCAGGATTTCGGCGAGGGGGGTGTCCGACATGAATAATTGATGAAGAGGAGGGGCGCGCGCGTAGCGCGCGAAAAATTTTGTTTTGCGCATTCCAATTTTTTCCATAGATTGTACATGTAAGGGGGCCGGGGATTGGAAACTAAGGCAATCAACACCAAAAATGAGTGACACTCCGTTGCATTCTGCCGGGTTTCCAGGCTATTGCAGTCTTATAAATGGCTGTGTTGTTACTTGCATGCGCTTTCCTTTGCTATTTGAGCCACTTAAATCTTACCATCACACTCTGGCAGATGACCTACTTCAAGCAGGGAATAGTATAATTCAGCATAATATTCGCGCGCGAAAAAATTTATTGTACACATTCCACAGATTGTACATGTAGGGGGATTTGAAACGAAGGCAATCATAACCAATAAATGCGTGCCACTCCGTTATGTTCTGGTTTCCAGGCTATTGTGGTTTTGCGGATTTAAATGGCTAGTGTATTTCGTCGCAGATTTGCATTGTACGTTACATGCGCCAGCTTAGTTTCTTTGCTATGTTAAAATTTTAAATTTTAAATTTAAATTTGCAATGGTCTTGGAGCAAGGTGCATTCAACCTTGATGGGTACTAATAATAGAGCACGAATCAAAATAACTGTGAAAAGAATGCTCTATATTATACAACCGTGGGTTAGCATTTGTGGAATACATTTACCTTACGTATAAATACCAGCTTACTACAATTTACAGAACTAAAATATAGTACTACCAATGAATAAGCAACAAGAATAAGCTATTTAGCAACTTCACGAAGTGCACTCCGTAGCATGTATTTCTCACGTGCGACACGTCTACGCTAATTATATTCATATTCAGGTTCGAGGGGGGGGTCCAGACACCCTGGACCCCCCCCCTGGATCCGCCACTGGGATTGACCAATGGTGGTATAAAAAGCACGGAAACAAGAATGACAGAAAAATTGAAATAGGCCTATATTTAGCCCATTACTCAGGCATGCGTTGTTAAATTGTGTGCTAAATATAGGCCTATTTCAATTTTTCTGTCACTCTTGTTTCCGTGCTTTTTATACCACCATTGGTCAATCCTATATACCAATAACTCACTAGCTCGTTAGAGAATGTTTTTATTTACTTGTTTCTTTTTTCATAGTCAATAATCAAAATCTAGGAAGAGTGTTTAGAACACGGCTGTACGCGTGGAAAGTCCTCCGCCCAAAAATTTTGAAATGGTATGCTGTCCCATAGCAACGAACCTGACAACCGATGTCCTTTGGAATGCGCTATACACTAAGCACACTGAGTACAATAAACACCTATAAGCCATACTATGCTAAAGAAACACCTCTGACCTTCCTGTGATCATATAAATCACGTGGCCTTACCGTACAAAAACGTGTCAGTTTAGTGAATGGAAGTGAGGGACTTATTTCAGCACGCATGGACGACCCCGTGAGTTCTAATGGCTATAGCCACTCTCACAAAGTTCCATGGGCTATAAAACGTTTTCCGTGTACGTCTTGTCTAGTTTTGCTTCTTTTTATTCCACGCATGCGGTCTCGGATTTCTGAAGCAGTTTTCAAACGGTCTAAAAGTAGCCATTTTGTTAGCTATTTGGTTATGAAGTGCGAAGTGATGTCTTTGTATCATTATGCTTTTCGCTTCAGCAGTCAAGCACATGAGCGAGTGCGGAAAATGATAAAACTTGAAGCCTTTCTGATGTGTACTACAGCTCAGGAGATTGAAGACGAACGTGCAGTGGATTGCTAGTTGAAGATGTAAGTACACAAAGTATTATGATTTTATTCTTTTTTATGGAGGAGGGATAGCAGCTACAACTTGTGGGGAAATACTTATTAGGTGTTCCGTCACTATACATAGGAGATGCTGTACTTTATCAGTAATTGCAGTGTATGATAGGCTAAGTCGTGTGAACTTAGCATGAATGGACTCAGCCCCTAGTTCACCAAGTAGGCCAAATCCAACATGGAAAGACTTTGCCCATGGAACAGCATGGTCTTCTAATACATGCATTTTTATGGGGACTGTTGCCTGGGGGAAGGATTCACGGAAGAACGTCATGAACTCTCCCACAGCCTCCTCTGTAAAAAAAAACAATATTGTTGGCTTAGTTCACATAAACACCTGAAGGTCCATTACCAACCTAAGGCATGAGCTTGTGTCTCATCAATGAAATTGTGGTCGTAGATGTTATGGCATCTTGCAGACACTGCGAATACTTTAACCAGGATCTCAGTACGATGTTCTGTCTGTGTAGATCGATGAGGCAATTTATTCTTGGCTGTTTCACATAGAGACCCGCACAACTTCTGAATGTTGCATTCCTGATAAAGTGTAGGAGATGTCTCATTCATGTGTTTGTACATATTACACTTGTGGTACCTTTAGAGCCTTATGTACATGATTTCCAACAAAAGCACCACCAAAATACTGTTGACGGTGCACTCCAACTGACTGTAATGCATCATCCAAGGCCTCAACAAAGGGGCCTTCTTTTATAGAAAACCCCTTTTCCACAATAGCTTTAGATTTAGCTACCTCTGCTTCCTAGCAAAATCATGGCCTGTACTACACATTTTGTATGTTTAGTGCATATGGCTTACTAGTTATCCAAGATGTTTCTTTTTTTTCTTCACATTGCACAAAAAAATCAGCGGTGACTGGGTCTTTCTCCCCAATCACCCAGGGATACATATGTTGTCATTTGCTGTAATACAGCATATGCCTCCTCAGCTTGCTTTAGCTCAGATTGCAATAAGCGAAGCATTTGCAGCTCTTGGCTATATGTGTCAAAGCTGGAGTGGGCTTCCTCACTTGAAAGCAGGGCTAGTTCAAGGTCAAGGGCATGACACTCATCTTCAAGCAAGCCATAAAACTTTGTAAAGATGCCCAAAGTGATGTGTAGCCTGGGGGGTGGGGGGGGGGGGGCAAACCTTGTGCACGTGTGTTTTGTGGGTGTGTATGTGCACACGTATGTGTGTGTATGCATGTATGTGTAGTTATGCAAAAAAAAAAAAAAAACGAAATGCATGTTTACCTGTTCAATAGGGATGTTAAATATAGGTTCCGTGATGCAGTTGTAAAAGTGCTGTACTTGTTTCCTGCTCACTCGTGATGCAATGTAGAGCTGATGGTCAGTGCATATGGATTCATATGTTCTTGGTGGTGCATGTCCTCTGGCTGAGAGAGGTTTTACCATGTTCTCATGGAAGACCAAGCAATACAAGCATGGGTAGCATCCTATAACAAAGGTGAAATATTGGTATGCATTTTTTTGGCCCCAGTTTCTCACATACCACTTGCTCCAGATAGCCCATACATTCTAGTAATGAACTCGTAGTCCCCACACATGAACAATTTCAATGTGTATTGCCAGTTTTGTGTAATGCTCATTTTATTCTTTATACTGTCATGTTAGATAACTGTTCATACCTCCATTCCATCCCTTGCAGATGTGCTACTTGATCTTTGTAGTGGTCAAGTGCTATGTGGAGGTTGGTGACAGTGTCTCCCGCTTCGAAGCAGCAAAACACGCTGGACTGAATTAGGCGCTACAACATTCACTATTTGAAAGTTCATTTTGAAGGATCCGCGTCCTTTGTCCCCTCCATTTTTTAGCCATACCTCACTGGTGGGGATGACCCCATCATGCCAGGTAAGCCGTCCTCTCCTGCATTAGGTTTCAAAACAAATAAATTGTATATCTGGTGTGTGCCTTAAGCACCTAACCTTTGATTCTCTTCCAAAAGTTCAACAATCTTTAGAACCAGATCTGGTATGTAAACCAAAGCAGCTCCCCTAAGCTCCTACCAGAAGTGGATGGAAATGAAAATAGAGCCATCTTTCCTTTCAAGTTGTCGCCCACAATTCATCTGCAGATGTAGCGCATCCTCTCCTCCCCAGCTAGTGATACTCCTGATGCTTTGAGCCACCTTAACAAACAATAGGTTAATCTTTACGATGTGTATAAAGTTCTTTACCATCTTAGAAGCCTCAATCTATTCCAGGGACTAGTAAGGCCAGTTTTAATGGCCAATACTTCAGCTGGGCCAATTGAGACGTTTCCCTGCCTTCTCCAGTAATGACTTCTTCTCTTCATCATTCAATGTGAGCACCTCACTCTCAAGCAGGGCGGATGGTTCCCCTCCACTGATGACACTCCTAGCTGTGTGCATCTCTGAACACCGTGTTTTGACAGTCCTATAACAAAAGCTATAGTTGGATGTCGGGCTTTTGGTAACTTCATGAATATCATTGGCTACAAGGTATGGTGGTCAAACATAACATATTTAAGTGGCACTGAATACGCCTAACCGTCCCTCCTGTAGCCAGCTGTACTGTGGCTTGATCAGGGGCTGGTGGAGATGGCCCTCTTCAACAATCCCGCTCCTTCTCTTTCCTCACCAACAGTAAGGGATTGTGTGCACTCATGTTCTTCATAGTATCCAGCCTTTACATCCCTATGGCACACTACACACTGAACCAGAACATCTTTTAGCAGCAGTTGTATAAGGTTGGATGCTGGTCTGATCTCAGTGGGGACCAAGCCACCACCCAGCAAGCAGCAAGGGCGCACTGTGGCTGAGGCTGTCACTCGCTCTACAATGCAACTGGTGCAGGCCAGCTTTCCACATGGTAGCTCAAGGGGCTGTGAAAGCACGTTTGCACATACCACACATTTCAACTCATCGAGGACAGTCCTGTTGTTCTGGCTTGACAATGGTGGGTACGGCTCCCGTGAGAAGGATGGAGGAGGGGCAATTTTCCAATGATGTGCAGCTACCATGTTTGGTGTGAGGCCTGGTTGACGTCCTCTGCCAACAGTGAGCTTTCTGGAGTTACCTCCTTTTGCAACAACTTTGAAGTGCTCACACGCCTGTGTATTGCATATGATGTTACATGTTGTGAACTCTAGCAGGGATGTATAGATATATGTACCTTACACCCTTCATTTCTATGTTCCTCCCATTCAAATGGTGTAAGTGTACACTTATGGTGCACCTGGCACGGATGATTCTCTTCATTGACAGGTGACAGCACTCACAAAAGCGTTCTGGATGGATGCATTGTCAATGGAGGTGTTGATTGCAAAAGCTGTTAACAGGTCATCTGCGAATCCTTTGCACTCCTAAGTGCTCTTCTTTTGCCCACTCTTCATTAGCCTCTTTCCACAAACTCTGCAGTGCAGCGGCAGTTGTTTTGTGTGGTAATCCATCTCTGTAACCCGCAACATGCATCGATTATTCATAAGATACACTCAAGGTTTTTCTGGTGACAGAAAATCCGAGACCAGATCTGGTTCGTCAGTTCCGTTACTGACATGCCTTGGCTTGACCAACAGACTAGTCTTACCTCCAGATCAACTTTGGGTAGCCCGTTCTATTCGATCTCGTTCCCACCTAACCGAAATAAGTACCGCATGGGGTTATAAACACGGCTTGCGCATACGGTAGGCCTGAAATTTGGAAAGTGCGTGAGGACTATAGTTAAAAGAGCATGAAAGGTTGTGTTGTATATTAGTTTAAAATATTGCATTTACTACTTCTTCTGAGAAGTTGTGAGCTTTGAAACATAAGCATTTTTAATGAGGTGTTTCTTCGCTATCTATTTAATTATAAACCTAGTTTCCAGCCGCATACAACCGTGCGCCCGCACCTTCTTCTCCTGCGGGCGCTCCTCCCCGGCCTCCTCGCCATGCTGGTTCTGGCCAGACGAGCAAGGATGGCCATGGCCATGCAAGCCAGGGGGTAAGCACTGCTGGTGGTGCTGGCCGGAGCAGCACTGCTGGTGGTGGTGGTGGCAGCAAGGCTTCTGGAGGTGGCAGGTTTCCCTCGAGGTCCTCTTCATATCGCCAACTTTTAGCAGATCGCTTAGATTCAATATCTGCGTTGTAGTTGTCACGTACAGATCAAGGCCTTCTTCGATCTTTTCGGGATCGGCCTTGTAGCTGTCGCGTACAGAGGCCTTCTTTTGGGGGATTGGCCTTGTAGAGCGCTCGGGCTTTAGCTTTGTTCTCGTCTTGCTTTTGGAGGTATTCCGCTCGTTGCTTAGATCTCTTCTAGCATTTTTAGAAAAACAGCCAAAGTATCAACTAAACTGCGATAGGTACACCAAACAAGTAAATAAAAACATTCTCTCTGAGAAAGTTGGTGGGATATAGGTTTTTGCAGGCAAATAGTATACTGGTGTAAAAAGCATAGATATTATACGGAATTATATTATTCAAAGATATTATTCAAAGATATTATTCCGTATAATATCTATGTAAAAAGCAAGGAAACAAGTTTTATCAGAAGGGCAAATGTAATAGTCCTATATTTAGCACAGAAACAGCATATGCCTTAGTCGAAGTATGCTAAATATAGGACTATTACATTTTCCCTTCTGATAAAACTTGTTTCCTTGCTTTTTACACCAGTATACTATTTGCCTGCAAAAACCTATATCCCACCAACTTTCTCAGAGAGAATGTTTTTATTTACTTGTTTTTTTAAATTTTTTTAAACACCCAAATAGGTACTTTTGCTTAATTAGACTTGATAAGACCGTATATAGGCTTTTAGGCTTTTGTGTATCAAAGCCTAAAAGCGAGTCCTCCAGCAAATTCTAAAGCTATTGGTGCAATTTTCATTGCTTAAAAGTGTTCCTGTCTCGAGTTATGAATTCCCAAGAAGCAAAAGAAGAAGCAGACGACCCGCCCATTATTTTTGGAAGGGGAACGAGGACAGCAGTATTGTTCGTTCTCGACAACCACGCGGTTCTACGACGTGAAACAAAAACGAAACTACTCAGTTTTGACTTCTAGATCTATTGCCGCGACAAGTTAGACGATCCGATCGTCGGGAGCGAAGCTACGGCAGGGTCGCGGGATTTTAATTAAATTCATAATCGGGGTCAAAACCTATATATGGAAGTCTCTAGCGAGACTTCCGATAAATTTAGTGCAGGTTAGAGAATTTATACTGCCTAAAATTATTAATAAAAATCTATTATATTAAAAAGAACTTGCTAGCTAGATGTGATATGTGTCTATATGACATGTAAGGATAACGTGCCAGTGAATTTCGAAGCGATTGGTACTATTGCCGTTCTTCAAAACCGTTCGTAGCTCGAGTTATACCTTCCTAAGAAGAAGAAGACGACGACGACGACCAAGAATTATTTTAGCACTGGGCACGAGAAACAGGTGTTTCTCTATAACCACACCGTTTTATGACACGGAACCAACGTAGAACTGTAGATCGTTGTGCTCTCATTCCGTCGCGACACAGAGATAAGCGATCCGTTTCTCCGTTGTCCCTCCAGACGCTAGTGAAGTTTTATTAATGACATTCATCAACCCTCCTATTATATTGAACCCCATAACATATATACGGAAGGGAACGAGAGTGTGACGCGCCCCTTTATACCAGTATTGTCGTCCAGACTCCCAGTTTCAAGTTCCTTTTGTCCAAAACAATATAATACTTCGTTTCGTTGGGGTGCTTGTTTCTCACCGCGTTACTGGTTCATATTCGTCGAAATCTGACAACAATGGTAAGAATTGTGATTGTGCGGATGCTTCTTAATAATGCCCACTCCCTGTTTAGGTGCTTCTGGCAGCCGCGGTGTGTACAAAACAAGGCAAAGGTGTAGTACTTGTACTGTTAAACAGAAAGCTAATATAAATAATTTACACGTTTCTGGGTCGCCTTGTAGCGTTGTTGTCCAGGCAGTTCGTGGAAATGACACGTGCAAGGATAGAAGGGTTGTTGGCCGCCTTTCCTAAGCTTATGATATCAGGCAAACAACACACCTTTGTGGAAACAGAGAACGTACGCTACGTGTACCAACCTTTGGAGAAGCTGTACATGTTGCTGATAACCACCAAGGCCAGCAACATCCTGGAGGACCTGGAGACACTGCACCTGTTCTCAAAAGTGGTATGTTATGTGGTCCTTCCGCTCCTGCTGTAACCAATAGGTCTGCAATAGATACCAGAATACTGCCACACACTTGATGAGCAAGATATCATTGACAATGCTTTCGAAGTCATATTTGCATTTGATGAGATTGTTGCCCTGGGTTACAGGGAGAATGTGAATTTAGCTCAAATTAGGACATTTACAGAGATGGACTCACACGAAGAGAAGATCTATGAGGCAATGCGAAAGGTTAGATGATGTCTAAGTTGTAATGTGTTGAAGGTACTACCCCTGGGGTTAACAGTCTCAAGAGAAGGAAGCACGAGACGAGATGAAGAGGAAGGCTAAGGAGTTAACCTTGGCAAAGCGAGACATGCCAAAGGGAGGTAGAACAGGCTTCTCTGGGGGGTTTGCTGGTGGCTTTGGATCTCAAGACATGCGCAGTGGATCATCTGGAGTGTCCTCAGTGTCAGAGTCACTTCCCATGGTACCAGAGAGCTCAAAAGCAGCTGGTCAGCCCTCTGTGGTGAGGTATGTGCATACTACATACTGTTTCTACATACTCCTGTCTTGGTTCCATACCTACTATGTCTTGGTTCCATACATACTGTTGCTATGGTTTCATACATACTGAATACTACTTGCATAAATTTCATGCAAAAGTGGCCGTCATCAAAATTTAATTACCATACTCACCAGTACTCACATGTTGTCTCATTGGACCTTTGAGATTCGACCATTAACAACCAATCAGCTGTGATATCCCATATTTTGGTTGTCATGAACATCCTAATCATTACCCCACCATACCTGGTTGTCATGAACACCCTAATCATTACACCATACCATACCTGGTTGTCATGAACACCCTAATCATTACACACTACCATACCTGGTTTTCATGAACACCCTAATCATTACACCATACCATACCTGGTTGTCATGAACACCCTAATCATTACACTCTACCATACCTGGTTGTCATGAACACCCTAATCATTACACTCTACCATACCTGGTTGTCATGAACACCCTAATCATTACACTCTACCATACCTGGTTGTCATGAACACCCTAAACATTACACTCTACCATACCTGGTTGTCATGAACACCCTAATCATTACACTCTACCATACCTGGTTGTCATGAACACCCTAATCATTACACCCTACCATACCTGGTTGTCATGAACACCCTAATCATTACACCCTACCATACCTGGTTGTCATGAACACCCTAATCATTACACTCTACCATACCTGGTTGTCATGAACACCCTAATCATTACACCCTACCATACCTGGTTGTCATGAACACCCTAATCATTACACCCTACCATACCTGTTGTCATGAACACCCTAATCATTACACACTACCATACCTGGTTGTCGTGAACACCCTAATCATTACACACTACCATACCTGGTTGTCATGAACACCCTAATCATTACACACTACCATACCTGGTTGTCATGAACACCCTAATCATTACACACTACCATTCATTGTACAACTTGTATCTAGGGGGTAACCAAGAATAATGCACCTATCATAATTACATAGGACATCCCTCCCTCTCCCCTGGGATGATGGGAGGGATTTGACATTTACCATATTAAATCAGTATTAATAACCAGTCAAATGTTTCTGTGCATGACTGAGCACAGGTGGGTAGGTGACTGAGCACAGGTGGGTAGGTGACTGAGCACAGGTGGATAGGTGACTGAGCACAGGTGGATAGGTGACTGAGCACAGGTGGGTAGGTGACTGAGCACAGGTGGGTAGGTGACTGGGCACAGGTGGGTAGGTGACTGAGCACAGGTGGGTAGGTGACTGAGCACAGGTGGGTAGGTGACTGAGCACAGGTGGGTAGGTGACTGAGCACAGGTGGGTAGGTGACTGAGCACAGGTGGGTAGGTGACTGAGCACAGGTGGGTAGGTGACTGGGCACAGTTGGGTAGGTGATTGAGCACAGGTGGGTAGGTGACTGGGCACAGGTGGGTAGGTGACTGGGCATAGGTGGGTAGGTGACTGGGCACAGGTGGGTAGGTGATTGAGCACAGGTGGGTAGGTGACTGAGCACAGGTGGGTAGGTGACTGAGCACAGGTGGGTGGGTGACTGAGCACAGGTGGATAGGTGACTGGGCACAGGTGGGTAGGTGACTGAGCACAGGTGGATAGGTGACTGAGCACAGGTGGGTAGGTGACTGAGCACAGGTGGGTAGGTGACTGAGCACAGGTGGGTAGGTGACTGGGCACAGGTGGGTAGGTGACTGAGCACAGGTGGGTAGGTGACTGAGCACAGGTGGGTAGGTGACTGAGCACAGGTGGGTAGGTGACTGAGCACAGGTGGGTAGGTGACTGGGCACAGGTGGGTAGGTGACTGGGCACAGGTGGATAGGTGACTGAGCACAGGTGGGTAGGTGACTGAGCACAGGTGGGTAGGTGATTGAGCACAGGTGGGTAGGTGACTGAGCACAGGTGGGTAGCTGACTGAGCACAGGTGGGTAGGTGACTGTGCACAGGTGGGTAGGTGACTGGGCACAGGTGGGTAGGTGACTGAGCACAGGTGGGTAGGTGACTGAGCATAGGTGGGTAGGTGACTGAGCACAGGTGGGTAGGTGACTGGGCACAGGTGGGTAGGTGACTGAGCACAGGTGGGTAGGTGACTGGGCACAGGTGGGTAGGTGACTGGGCACAGGTGGGTAGGTGACTGAGCACAGATGGGTAGGTGACTGAGCACAGGTGGGTAGCTGACTGAGCACAGGTGGGTAGATGACTGAGCACAGGTGGGTAGGTGACTGGGCACAGGTGGGTAGGTGACTGGGCACAGGTGGGTAGGTGACTGAGCATAGGTGGGTAGGTGACTGAGCACAGGTGGGTAGGTGACTGAGTACAGGTGGGTAGGTGACTGAGCACAGGTGGGTAGGTGACTGAGCACAGGTGGGTAGGTGACTGGGCACAGGTGGGTAGGTGACTGAGCACAGGTGGGTTGGTGTCTGGGCGTGGGTGGGTTATGTGATAAACAGTTCCCTGACATAATGGTATTCACGTGTCAATTTCCCACCCTATCCTTGGGGGGGGGGGGGGGGGGGGGGGGGAGGGGGGTTAACGATAGCACCCATAAGATCACTTACCTCTCTGCCACTATCAAATGCACACTGGTGACATGTGCCCCTTGTCTCTCTCTCTAGTTCACTTCAAACTTAATGACTTAACCCAGCCAACAATATACACATACAACACATGTACTGATTGACACAATCACTGTTTAAACAGTCATGTTCTGGACGGATCCACCAATACCATGTCTTGCTGTTATTCCGAGAAGGGGTCTGGGGGTACATGGATTAGTCTTTCAGACAGAAGTAGTTGTTCGCCAAAAGCATGTTTGCATAAATCTCGTCGGTTACAAGTCCCCAGACCAGATTTATGTGACATTGGACGCACTTTTAATGCTGTGTGCATTCGGTTTTCTCATTTGGTCCGTCTTTGTCATTTTATTAGTAGAGCTTGAGCTGGAATTGGTTTTAAGAATACCATTGGTACCAATACCAGTTGTACCAATGCCTTCATATCTGTATCAGATTAGACTAACAACATATCGGGCAAAGTACTGAGCCTATTTTGGTAGGGCTCACTGAACAAAATATCAAGTCCCCAGTCCATACATCTATGATACAAAGCTAGAGCAACGAATATTAAAAATCAGTGAACTGTTGAAGGGGAGCTTCCTAGAGGCAGTGGTATCACAAACTAGCACTGGCAGCTTTGAGAAGGCATTGTCATGGGAAGGCTTGTGTGTGTGTGTCCATTTCTGCACAAGACCTACAGGTTTCAAAGTGTATTCTATTATTAAAGGAGGAGGAGGTTACTATGGCAACTATCTCCATGAATAAAATCCCATGGAACAAGTAAATAAAAACATTTTCTTCGATGAAGTTGTATTGAAGGCAATAGTGTCAATGAATGGAACAGTGTACATGTGCTAATATTAGTATGTTTGTTTACCACACCACTAGCAACCCCTTACAATTATATAGAGAATGGTTTTAGATAACATTGACCTTAAGCCTCTCCTCCATTTCATTTCAATTTCCAGTATATCTTGGGTGAAGGGAACACAGTTGAGGCATTTCTAACATTCTTCCCAACAGTCGTGCATCTTCTGGTACAGCCATGAAGCTAGGCCAGAAGCACAAGGATGTGGATACATTTGTAACCAAGCTGGAAGAGGAAGGACAGAGTGAGTGAGGGTGGGCTAGTGGGGGAGGTGGGGGAGAGCTAGTGGGGGAGGTGAGGGAGGGCTAGTGGGGGAGGTGAGGGAGAGCTAGTGGGGGAGGTGAGGGAGGGCTAGTGGGGGAGGTGAGGGAGGGCTAGTGGGGGAGGTGAGGGAGGGCTAGTGGGGGAGGTGAGGGAGGGCTAGTGGGGGAGGTGAGGGAGGGCTAGTGGGGGAGGTGAGGGTGGGCTAGTGGGGGAGGTGATGGAGGGCTAGTGGGGGAGGTGAGGGAGGGCTAGTGGGGGAGGTGAGGGAGGGCTAGTGGGGGAGGTGAGGGTGGGCTAGTGGGGGAGGTGAGGGAGGGCTAGTGGGGGAGGTGAGGGAGGGCTAGTGGGGGAGGTGAGGGAGGGCTAGTGTGAAGGTGAGGGAGGGCTAGTGAGGGAGGTGAAGGAGGGCTAGTGGGGGAGGTGAGGGAGGGCTAGTGGGGGAGGTGAGGGAGGGCTAGTGGGAAGGTGAGGGAGGGCTAGTGGGGGAGGTGAGGGAGGGCTAGTGGGGGAGGTGAGGGTGGGCTAGTGGGGGAGGTGATGGAGGGCTAGTGGGGGAGGTGAGGGAGGGCTAGTGGGGGAGGTGATGGAGGGCTAGTGGGGGAGGTGATGGAGGGCTAGTGGGGGTGGTGAGAGGTCCTGAGGTGTCTTTGCTCATCGAACTCTCTTTAGGGCTTGCTCCGGTTGGAGCACCGTTGCAGTCTTCATCAGCTGCTAGTAATACTGCTTCTGCTGGGACACTGATGGAAAGGTTAATGTCTGGTTATTAAAGGTTTATTGACATTCTGTACACAGTGTGCACTTGAAGCTGTCAGAGAAGGTCACCATGGTAGCAGGGAAAGATGGCGGTGTGCAGAACCTGGAGGTGCTTGGCATCCTGTTCTTGAAGGTCACAGACCCAGCCCTGGGGAATGTCCTGGTAGCAGTTAGACATAATGAAGACAAGCTAATACAGTTCCAGGTATTGTCATTGAACCACACCCACTAAGTGGGTGTGGTTATTGGGCATGTACCCACTAAGTAGGTGTGAATTGTCCAGTTGTTGACATAGTGGACACATTGGGGTAAAATCTCCAGAGATTCCTGGATTTTTTCTGTAGTCTAACAGATTACTGTAAATATACAGAATCTCTAACGATATTGTTTCATGTGTGCTGGGCCTTAGGACCCGTGATTTATTGGGTATGTTGTTTATTTGTGTTGTGTTATTTTGCCCCAGACACATCCTAATGTTAACAAACAGCTGTTCCAAGACAGGCAATTGATTGGTCTAAAACAGGCTGGGAAGTCTTTCCCACTTAACCAGGATGTTGGGGTGCTCAAGTGGAGGCTTCAGACAACGGAGGAATCCATGGTACCCCTTTCAAGTAGGTGCCCAGGCCGCTGCTTGTGTTGGACATTTTGTTATTCATCTTCTGTGCGTCTGTATTCGTGTGTGTGTTCAGTCAACTGCTGGCCCTCGGAGAATTCAGGGAAGTGTGACGTCAACATTGAGTACGAGCTGTTACAGCAGCAGCTAGAGCTACAGGACGTTGTCGTTACCATACCGATACCGTAAGCAGCAAGATGGCTGCCACACCAAGATGGCTGCCTCTGTGTATTAGTGTTCTGGGCATCAGTGGTGGGGAGGGGATAGGTGACAGGTGGAATGGGGGGGGGATAGGTGACAGGTGGAACATGGGGGGGATAGGTGACAGGTGGAACATGGGGAGGGGGAGGTGATAGGTGGAACATGGGGAGGGGGAGGTGACAGGTGGAACATGGGGAGGGGAGGTGATAGGTGGAACATGGGGAGGGGGAGGTGACAGGTGGAACATGGGGAGGGGGAGGTGACAGGTGGAACATGGGGAGGGGAGGTGACAGTTGAACCATGGGGAGGGGGAGGTGACAGGTGGACCATGGGGAGGGGGAGGTGACAGGTGGAGTATGGGGGGTGTTGGGGGAGTAAAGATGTAGGAACACAACTTGGTTTATTATTGTGCTAAACTGTTTGGCTTGTGAGATCATGCTTTCATATGCTGCACATTTCACTGACCAACGCCCTGTGTGTGGGGTTGCTAGACACCACAGTACACTCCTTGCTAAATCTGGAACGCTGTTTACACCTTTTTATGTGTACTATTACCATTTTAAGCTGCTGATTTAAAACACTTGTTTCTTGTAAACATGTCGTGCACACAGTACCCATCTCACATTAGCCTGCGTGCTGTATTTAGACATGCAATGTATGATTGAGATGGTTTGCTGCTTTGAGTGGTGATCCCTAGGCAATCATTCATCATTCATTTTGCTATTATCTTTGAAATGTTAGGAATTGATTTGTGAAATGCCTTCTGTTTTGTTTGTGTCCTTATAAGTACATTGCCCTGCTTCAGAAAAGTATATGCCAGATGTCATGCATTTGTTTTTATATCTCATGGCTAATCATTTCACTTTGTTGCTCATAATGTTGTCATGGTTACCCATATGTTTGGTGCCCTCCCGTAGTGGTGGAGTTGGTTCACCTGTGATTGGAGACCTGGATGGGGAACACTCGTACGACCCAAAGAAGCATATATTGGAATGGAGGTTGCCAGTAATTGATTCATCCAACAAGACTGGTAGCATGGAATTCACAGTGGCTGGCCTTCCCTCTGATTTCTTTCCTGTTCGAGTCTCCTTCACTTCTACTAAACCGTACTGCAGTATTGAGGTCAGTGATTGTTGTGTACCAACAGGGAAACCAGGTGATGCAGGAGGGACCATGGGCGTGTGTGACCACTGGCATCCATAACCAGAGGCTGCTAGCCACAATCATGCTTACTTACAGTCATGAGAGAACTCCTATGCTTTGGCTACGTATGGTGTCCCCTTTGGCAATGGGCACTGCGTAAATCCAATGTTTATACTGCTAATTGATTAATGCCATTAGGAAGGCGCTGTACACTCTTACGGCTGCTCCATAAGCACCTAATGGCCTGTTTTGGTTTTGTTAGGTGGGCTATTTGGGGAGAGATTTTTAATCCAATTAGGTAAGTAGTCATCAGGTACCATGAATTTGTAAGGGAGGTGGGTCTGGTGAGTTTTTGTCTAGGGAATGCTCTGTCTCTGATTCTTCAAAGCAGCTTTACTACAGTTACGAGTGCTGGCGCCTCTGTCCTTTTGAAACCTAACCCCACTGTGCCCTTTTGCTCTATCCGACAATGCCTTTTGTAATTGACATTATAGTACTCCATTCCCTGCTGCTGTTAGGTGACTGGAGTGACCCTGGCTGAGGGAGATGGCCGGCAGGTCAAGTTTTCAAAGGAAGTGGTTCTTACAACTGATAAGTACGAGATCGTCTGACTTCATTTCATTGCTGAGGTGTAAATACATATATACTATGCTGGTGTTTTATAATTTTGTTCATTTTTCACTTGTTGATTCAGAAATGCTTTATTAGCCACCCACTCCTACACATGTACCATACTCATAGTTGCATAATAAGGCATTCAGCTGCTCAACTGTATGAGTTTATAATAACAGATTGGCTGGCATACATACAGGTGATGTGTTTCTATGGTACTAGGGCTAGTACGTTCCTGTTGTAAGTGACCTGGCTCCATAATTTTCAGTGACTGGCTGTTTGGGCAGAGGGAGATACTCATTCCTGGGGGCTGGGGGGGTCAGAGTCTGACGAAGGTGAACCCGCTGGGGAATAGGACCGCTCCATCTTCATTCTTTTGCTGCCGTCATCATCTTCTTCTGGTTCCGTACAAAGCTGCTTCTTGCATTTCATTCGTCTGTTTTGGAACCATGTCTTAACCTGTGTTTCGCTTAGCTCTAATCGACTGGCGAGTTCCATTCTGTCTGGTACAGATAAGTACTTTTTCTCAGCAAACTTCGTTTCCAGCCCTTCCAACTGCTTTTCAGTAAAAACAGTTCTCAGCTTTCGCTTTCTTTTCAACCGTTGCCCTACGAGGTGGTGGTTCGTTCCATCAAGAATGGTTTCTGTAACCGGAAGGGTAAAACGAACAATACACACAATGACATAAACACTTACCACTAGTGCGGACGATGTCGCTTATGACAGCGAGAGGGGAAGGTATCGCAGGTGTACTGTGTAATCCATCGTCCATGCAGCGAGCAGCAGGAGAGGTGAACGAGAAGACCGATGGGGGGTACATGTAGTAAAATGCTGAAGGAGGTTTAACCTCGACTGTCGGAGGAGCTGTCGCTGCAGTACACGTCGCTCTGACCTTGTCATCCTTACTCAGGATGCTTGCGATGGAAAACGAAGAGGACTTTTGTTCGTTAGACTTTATAACTGAGCTTCCGCTGGGTCTGGAGTTGCTGCAGAGCTGTACCGGTGATGGGCCGTAGTGTGCGCAACCCTGAAGGTGCAGGGGATGAGGGAACGGAGCCATCGGAGCAAACGGTGAAGGATGCATCAGCGGAGGGTACGCGAGCATCATAGCTTTATGCGATGCGATCACTCCTACAGCACAGAACTGACACTGGGGAGGCGTGTCGCCCCTATTTACTTGCACGCAATTTACGAAAGCGCGTATTGACACACTCCGGTTAATTAAAGTAAATCCCTTTAAGTGCCCGCCTATTCAATTCATTGCAGCGCTTAACGAGCCCTCTCAATACAGTAACAATGAAGTTGCGAATTTTTATCCTGAAAGAATGGTGATAATGGCCATAGGTTTTTGAGCAAGCCTAGTACATTATCCAGGCGAGGCCACATAGCTCCATTATTGAATGCCCCACATACAATGTGTTAACTACATGTTTGATACGCTAAATATAAGCGATTCAATGGTTTTAAAAACTGTCAACTAGAGGCATTTTCACCTGGAACACTCTTCAACAGCTGTTAGACAAGAATCTATTTCCCTGGGATATAGTGATAGAAAGCAATATGGAACAGATGCAAGGTAATGAATTCCCTTACCTCAATTGGGTCTCCAACAGTCTGGCTCTCACAAATAACAAATGTAGTAATTCATCACCTATACAGCTTGCACTGTGCTCAGAGGAGGAGGAGATGTGAACGGCTCCTGCAGGACTTGCAACTGCATATGAATATCCTTAGGGTCAGCCAGTATCAACTACGAATGGCCATGAATACCTTACCTAAATGAGGTGTTGTCTGAAGGAGAGTGTGGCTAACACGCTGCATGGGGGTGGACATGTGGTGGGGGGTTGGATGAGGTAAGAGATCACACTAACCTCTTGTGTGTGCACGTCTGTAGTGCCACAAGCCATGGAAAATGATTGCTCAAGTCCTGAACTATCAAGGGAACTCTCTGCCATTGTAAGAAGAGACGAATCAGGATACAGAACTGATGGCTTTGGTTGAATATAGGGTATTGGTGCAGGATTACATGGAGACCCCTCCACCTGGGAAGAACACATGTGACTGGGAGCACACGCGGAATCATCTTCAGTCTGAGTCCCCAAAGTGTGCAATGTTACAGCCCCCTGGGATATTACAGCCCCCTGGGATAGATGCCGTCTCTCATTTCCTAGTATAGCTGGTTTGTACTCAGTTGTACTACCAACGCCCTGCGTTATGAGGTCATCAACACCAACATTATCATGTGTCCTTGGGATGGCACTACCTAAATGTATCCCAGTACAACAGGAAGTGGGTGGAGAGAAACAAGTTGAGGTATGTGCTGAAGCCAAATCCTTGTCACCATGACACCAAGACTGCATTTTGTTTTTTCCATCTACCACACCTCCATTGTTATGAAGATCCAGGTGGTGGAGGTGCTGGTGGAGGTGAGGGTGGGGGTGGTGGGGGTGGGGGTGGTGAGGGTGGGGGTGGTGAGGGTTGGTAACAAGTTCTTGAGCCAGTTCAAGCTTCCTTCTCAGTCGCCATTGGTAGAGTATGTCTTCATGTGGGGCTAATGGCGGCTGGTGTTGTGAGGCTGAGCACACCTGAGCAGGACAGCTGCTACTCCTCAGGACTGCTTCACTACATGGCACCATGACTTGACTTTAAGGTCACTGCTCTACACATG
Organism: Eunapius fragilis; assembly: GCA_963681505.1. Taxonomy (NCBI): domain Eukaryota; kingdom Metazoa; phylum Porifera; class Demospongiae; order Spongillida; family Spongillidae; genus Eunapius; species Eunapius fragilis. The sequence continues at coordinate 9,639,058 of OY811977.1, read as the reverse complement.
CACACAGAAAGCACACCTTTTGTTCAGCAGTTCATCACACCTATCCAAATCTTTATCAGTGTCACTGTGTGAAGATAACGTTGAAGGTGACAGATAGGGGTTTGGCGGCTGTAGGTCTGGGGACTCCTTAGCCGTAGGTTGTGGGGGCGTGCTGAGATTCTTCCACCAGAAGGTGTGGTCGTCCTTTGAACGCGACTCCCTACTGCAGGGTTTAGCCTGTCGGAAACGTTCAATGTACCTAGACCAACACACATACACACACACACACATACACACACACACACACACACACACACACACACCCACACACACACACACACACACAAACACACAATGTGATTCTGTGTCGAAAACAACTTCAAGGATAAGAATGGCTGCTAACTTGGCAACAGTAGAATCCACTGAGTCCACACTCCCCCGATGCTTTCAGCGTCAGTGCGCGGCTGTTTTATTTCATTTGTTTTAGTGCGTTGTTTCAGTGGTACACCACCAAGTGGCTTTGGAATTGGTTTTGTTTCGTGCGCCTGGTATAGATCGAATAGTACAGATGTAGTTGGTATACATCGATGTTATTAAACTAACCATACTAAACTCCGCTCCAAGTTGTCTCGGTAGAGACGGGCAGTAAAATGTCTTAGGGATAGTTTCAGAAGCAAAGACATTGCTGAGTGTGGATAATAATTTTCTGCCTATTGAGCGCTACATACAGTACCTCTTGTCTTTCATAAAGATGGCAGCCATTGCTTGGATTCGAAAATAGTTATGCGCATGCGTGTTAACTGCAGCATGGCAGATGCGAAGGGTAAAGGGAAGAAAGGAGACTCGTCAAGCCAGGAAAAAATTGTAGCCACCTTTCAGCAGTTGCGAGCTGAACAGAGGGCGATTGCCAACAAAATATCCGAACTGGAGGGCGAAAAGAAGGAACACCTGTGTGTGTGCATGCTTGGAGCACTAGTAGTACTTATGTTTTATGCATATTCCCTGATTAGGATCGTACTGGAGGCTCTGAGAGATGTACCCGCAGACAGACGTTGCTTTCGTATGGTGGGTGGTGTGTTGGTGGAACGCACTGTTAAGGACGTGACACCCGCACTACAGCACAACACCGACCAGGTAGCCCTCTCGTGCCCAGACCGTCCATTGCTTTTACCTAGCACCGTGGTCTCGTGACAGTTCACGGCACTGACGGAGAAATTGATGATGCAGCTGGAGGAGAAGGGAAAGGAAATTAACGAGTTCAGAACGAAGCATAACATACGCCTCCAGGGGGAAGTCCCTGGTGACAAAGAGTCGGACTCAAGTCAGGCTTCAGCAGCTAACACACAGGGGGTGCTTGTGTCGTAGCTTATTTTTGCAGGTAACCTGATTGTTGCATGCATTTGTATTGTCAGCGGTCAATTTCAATATATGTGTGATCATATAGCAGCACTCTAATTAGAACACCTTTAATGCGTTCCTTTGTGTCAGCCTTTGTTGGTCGTCAAGGGCCATAAGCATGAGGATGGTGAAGAACAGGGCAAAAGAGGAGGCAAAGTGCCAGCAGTCATGGTAGTCGTAGAACTGCAATACCAGACAGTCCACGTTACCGTTACGAGAGCGAGGTGGACTCTCCAACCAGTTAGTCCCTGCATTCATATAGAAGTACACTCCTGCTCCCCAGAACATTAGGGACAGCAGAAAATAAGAGAGGGGTCTAAGAGATTCCCACTCCATCTTCCACTCTCTGTAGTAGCACTTGACCGCACAGTAATACGCCAACATGGCCAACATGTTCACTATCATGATGAATAGCAGGTAGGTGGCGAAGTCACTAGGCCTGCTGCCAAAGCCATATAACAATCTGAAATAATAATGTAAACAGTTTAATTATATATGTGTGAGTGTCCCCCCCTGCCCTAACCATACATTGAAGTGTTGAGCAGTATCATTGTTACCATCATCACAAATTTGGGCTGAAGTGTGGAGACAGATGTGATGAACACAGACCACACACAACAGCAGACAGCCAAACCATTAACTTAAGTTACTCAATTACTTAAATGTCCAAATTAAACCACATGTCATTACAACTAGGCAGTCAATTACCTTTATGACTACATGTAGGTGGCTAAGACCATTACCTTATGACTAGGTGGACAACCCAATTGATCAAATGTTGTCTTCACAGATAACCAACCTGCATATTTGAACACACAAAAGACATTAACCAATTAGAAGGGTGGGGTTACTGGTGTGAGGAAGAGAGTGGGATGGTGTGGAGTTGATGTGTTGATGGGAAGTCCCTAATTATAAATATTAAGTATTGGTATGTACTGTGATGTGATATCATCACATTAGTAACCTTGTTATGAAGAACTAAGCTTTCATTTGTGGCACATCACCACACCATGTTTACCCTTATGATGACCTCACACAATAATCAGATCACAAGACTATAAAGTACACAAACCTGTCTACACCCAAAAGACCTCATTGTTGCATTGTTATGAGATAGTTCTTGGTCCCAGCACACACACACACAGACACACACACACACGTACAGGATCCACATAACAAGAATTACGTAATGCACAGGTCATAAATGGCCAATAGGTCTCCATGGTGACAGGTCACTCACCTGTGATTGTCCATCGATAGTATATCTCTAAGGCCATGATGACAAAGACCATGAGGTAAATGAGTGCAAACAGGGCGTATATAGGCCAACCATCACTCTGGGGAGCGTACAGCTGTAGGGAACAGCAGGTAATCAGAACACATCTACACCAGTTACCTCCCACCACCTTTCACACCTCCCACAGAGACCCACCCCTCCAATGACGACCAATAGGATCAGGAAGGCCAGGGCAAACATCACATGATGCATCTTTGGAGTGATGTCAGGATTCCGTGCCTTTAAGAGACGGTACATACCGAGGCCTGCCAGGACGTACATGAAAGTTGTATCTGAGAGGAGGAGGAGGAGGAGGAGGAGGAGGAGGGAGGGATAATTCAACTTCTCTGTGGGACCACTGATGTCTTACCAAACTGATAGTTTCTTCTTGAGGGACACATGTGGTAAGCAGTGCTCATGGCTCCTATGGCAATGATAGCTATCCCCGACGCATAGTACACACCAAAGTATGTGGGAACTCCCAGCTTCTGAAATGACGACACGTGTATACTATGTGACGACATGTGTATACTATGTGAGGACATGGTATGGAGTCATGAAACAATCGGTTTTGTGGCACACAAGGAGTTATGGGGTATGCAATCATGAGGTTATGGCAGCATGGGGGGGTATGGGGGTATGGGGTTCATTCTTCAGATACCTCTTCAGCAATCAAACGTTCATTGGTGAGCTCAAAGGCCTTATGTATGCACCTCCTGTAGTGAGAAGGTGGGGAAGAGGGGGAAGGAGAGGGGAGAGGAGAGGGGAGGGGAGGGGGGAGGGGGGAGGAGAGGGGAGAGGAGAGGGGAGGGGGAGGAGGAGAGGGGAGGGGGAGGAGGAGGGGAGGAGAGGGAGGGGGAGGAGGGGAGGGGGAGGAGGAGAGGGGAGGTATCAAAGGAAATGTAAATACCAATACAGACATACACCAATCTCTTTCTCCTCCCCAGTCCTTAATACCTCCGATAGTTGAGAAGCAGTATCAGAACCCCCAGTATCACGTAGCCAACATTGCTGTACACGTTGTTGAAGGCAGCAAATGAGAAAGAAGCAGATACCTGAAGTGGTCTCGTGCACAGGAAGTTGTAATAACAGCTCTCCTGATTGCCAGATAGGTTGAACTGCTGAGTTGTAGAACACTAACCACATGACAACTGCTGCTCAAAGACATAGCGTATTAATGTACCTCCTGGTATGTCATGGCTAATTGATATGCTGGTATTCCATACAGTATTACCATAGAAACCAAGAACCTGCCAATTGCATCACATGAGCACATGACTGTCACATGACCTCCATAATTACTCACCATGCATAGTGGTTGTGAGGTTTCTTTTTCTCTAAGAATTGCAGCTGTCCTATGTACTCATGCTGAAGTTTATCACTTGTACCACGAGGGTCATCACTTGTACCATCAGGGTCATGTGTACCTTCATGAGTACCATTAGGGTCATCACTTGTACCATCAGGGTCATGTGTACCTTCATGAGTACCATCAGGATCATCACTTGTACCATCAGGGTCATGTGTACCTTCATGAGTACCATCAGGGTCATCACTTGTACCATCAGGGTCATGTGTACCATCACCACTGCTCATCAACTGGTCACCCCAACTGTCAGAGATTGATCCTTCCAATGATCACCCAGCCACACCCACCAATATACCTTAAAAGCCACTCCCACCAGTATACCTTGACAGCCACACCCACCAGTATACCTTGAAAGCCACACCCACCAACATACCTTGACAGCCACACCCACCAGTATATCTTGAAAGCCACACCCACCAACATACCTAGACAGCTCAATCTTGCTGACAGGTTCAATCATTTCCAAGGAGTACGCTCCACTCAGAACAGACAGGAAAGATGGCCGCTTCATGACCGCACTGCCTCCATCCACCTGGTCCCTCCCATCCCTGTGTGCAGGTTCACAGTCCTTAATGACCCATATACGGCTTCCTAACCTTGCCCTGTCTGGCCGGTGACTGCTGCTGCTGCTTCCATGGCGACGCTTTAACAGCAAGAACACAGAGCCACTATGGTACCTGCATGTGAGGAGGGTACACACACATCACTTGGCCCTCACACACACCTTGGAGATTTCCCACCTTATCCAATCAAACACCACTATCCAGAAGAAGGCGATGACATATGAAAGCATGAATACAAGCGTAGGAATGAGTACGGCCACCACATAGCCTGAGGAGGTGATGGGCTCCAATACCACCAGTGTCACATTCTTACTGATAGGCACTGCAGACTCTGAAGGACAACCATTGGGTCCCGAGGGGAACACTTGGACTACTGCATAGAGGTAACGTGTGGTCTCCCCACGCTGAGGGGAGGGGTGGGCATAGGGGAGGGAGGGGTGGGCATAGGGAGGGAGGGGAGGGGTGGGCATAGGGAGGGAGGGGAGGGGAGGGGTGGGCATAGGGGAGGGAGGGAGGGGTAGGCATAGGGGAGGGAGGGGAGGGGAGGGGTGGGCATAGGGAGGGAGGGGAGGGGTGGGCATAGGGGAGGGAGGGGAGGGGTGGGCATAGGGGAGGGAGGGGAGGGGTGGGCATAGGGAGGGAGGGGAGGGGAGGGGTGGGCATAGGGGAGGGAGGGGAGGGGAGGGTGGGAATAGGGGAGGGAGGGGAGGGGTGGGAATAGGGGAGGGAGGGGAGGGGTGGGCATAGGGAGGGAGGGGAGGGGAGGGGTGGGCATAGGGGAGGGAGGGGAGGGGAGGGTGGGAATAGGGGGAGGGAGGGGAGGGGTGGGAATAGGGGAAGGTGTTAAAGAGGCATGACTCATCAATTTATACTTACCTTGCGTGCAGTAGTGATGGCACCTACACCCTCCATCCACTGGTAGCTCCCCGGAGGGGTTAGGGAAGTGTCATCTGGACACTGAGTAACACGACTTAAGTACCTCAACTAGGTGCAAGTGGTGGACTTACAGATGAGTACTGGACAGACACATGAGCACACTGGACCTCATCAGAGGTGAACCTCACAAGGATATCTGACACATTTGCCTGGTATATGAATATGAAGTGCTGTGCAAAATGGTGGTGGTAAGAGTGAGTGAGTAAGGGGGTGGTGGGAAGTGAGGTAGAGAGTGGGGGGAATAAGTGGAGTGGTGAGGTGAGTGAGAGAGGGATGAGGTAGAGCAAGGGCTGGGGAGGAGGACCTGTGGGGCATTTGGTGCTACAGTGACCATAACTGGCTGTTGTATGCTGCGATACGAGTACATCACCATGACAACACTGCGTCCCCAAAAAGAGTTTTTTTTTTACCTCAAATAGTAGTTGGTCACGGTAGAGACGGATAACATCACGGTGATATTCACAACGTGGGGTAGGAACGCTACAGTAACGGGGAACGACGGACAGCTGTCTAGTCCCGGGCATGGCGGGCAAAGCGTCCTCTCCGCTCTCGTGTACGGTATACTGCGGGGAGAGGTGGGAGGGGGCGCACGTGCAGGTCGATCAGCAAATGGAGCGAGGCCTTACCCCTGCAGTGTGGTTGGTAACTGCAGCAATACCACCTTGCTGCCCTGGCTAACAGTTATAAGCACGGGGTGTGAGGCGTTGGCGTAAGGGCTGTCCACAGCCACACGTACAGGCTGTAGGATACATATAACGTAATAGGCCTACTAGGCTCCCCCCCCCCCCCCCCCCCCCAAGCACTATTCTGTTACCTTGTTCGTCGCGTAAGTCTGAAAGGTGACTGTCGTGCCTGGTCCGACGGCTACCTCGTATTCCTTACCTAACTCCTCCCCTTTTACGATACACAACAAAGCCAGCAAGAGCGAATAGCTATCCATGGCGAGCACGGTAGCGATTACCTCGTTCCCAAACTTGTTAAACCAACAACCAGCCCCCGAACGAGGAATCGCTGTTAATACTGTCACTGTGCAGTGATTTAATAAATCGCTTGGTAGGCCTATATTATATAACACAGGTCCGCAGGGGGGGCCTGGGTCAAATCGTATTAAAATTGTACGCCCCTTAATTAATATTTATATTTTGCAGACGTACGCAAAATATTCCGTACGTCGTAGCGGTTAACTTTTGACAAAGGTATTTTCGAAATGGCCATCAGCTGGGATGTCGGACCTTGCTCCAACGTCAGTGATGGTAGAGATAAGTTTGAAGGTATTTCCAGTATCTGGTTGTATGGTTGGTTTCATTGATACATTGTGGCAAACTCATGCAGACAATAAATGTGCCGCGGGTTTGAAATTTCATTGTAACGTAGCGTCGGATGGCATGTTCTATAGTAAACAGATGCAGTGTGAAGAATATCTATCCTAATCACGTGATGACAAAGGCCAATACGGTACGGCCGGATATTCACCAGCCCCCATGTACAGTTAAATAATCGTATCTTCATAAATCCTGGTTCGCAGAGACGTTCACGCGTTACGGACCGAGGTGTGTACATATATGGAACGCCGATCATGTGAAAATTCGATCGTCCGAAATCGGCTGCCTTCATCAATCGACCATGTAAGGGGGCTTGTCCAAACTATGTTTGGAAAAATTAGCGTCATTGTGACGTTAACATATAAACCCCCACCCCTCTAAGCGTCATAGCGTTTTTGTTAGATTAGTAGCATGAAACATTACTCAATGTGCAGTGTAGTCTGAATAGACGTAACTGCTGCCACTGGAGTCAACGCTGCAGCTAACTAGATGTTCCGTATTATAAAACAATACTTGCGGACAATAAAAATTTTCCGTAACAGCCTCTCCCCCCCCCCCCCCTAACGTCACAATGACGCTAATTTTTCCAAAAACCATTTGGACAAGCCCCCTAAGTGTCGGCTGCTTTCATCAATCGATCATGCAACAATCGGCTGCTTTCATGCAGCCAGTCCATTGATGATTCATGACCGATCGATCGATGGACGGATCGATGGTTCATTCGATGAATCATCAATGGGCTGGCTGCATTTTTTGATTGGCATAAAGGGATGAAAGCAGCCGATAGTCGCATGATCGATTGATGAAAGCAGCCGATTTCGGACGATCAAATGTTGACATGATCGGCGTTCCATATGTACAAGCCTGATTATGATGGCCATCGCATCATGCAGTATTCTTTTCGGCACTTATATTACAGAGAAACTTCTAAAGTCGGGTACATTGCTTCTATGCTAGACTAGCATATACATGCATGAACCATTACATTATTTAGGCGTACGCCCCTACAAATGATGTCCGGGGGAGAGAGTGTTTGTAAACATGAGTTTTTGAAATATGCTCCGGAGGGTGGTGATATAATATCTGTCCCGTGGGGATTAGCAGGTATAACATAAGCCGGCTTGTCCTGGGGATACTTTAATCTTAATTTTCAATAGGATGGATTTGAAACTGTGTCCAGCACTGCATAATAATTTGGATTTACCTCTGTCGTATTTACTTATTCAAATGTGTACATGCATGCGTGCAATAGACTGTTTGGCCAGCGTTAATAATCAAGGTCATAGTAGTCTCGTACCCAGACCCAAATGTACGTAGCGTTGATCATCGCTATGACGTCTGTTACGATAAGCCGTTAAACGAAAGTTTGTGTTTATTTTTTATACAGCAAGGTAGATTGGTAGTACGCATGGAGTCAGTGAGGCCTTCCTTGTGGGTTTGGTGTCATGTAATTGACATGATGTCCAGTAAAATAAAATTTTCACATGTTCCGCAGGATGTCGGATCAGAGATAAAGATCAGCATGGTAAGAATCACGTGTGTAAGCCAAACCTAATATCTATGGCCAAACATCAGATGGGACAGTGTCAAGCAAAATCACCCTTGTGATACTTATTCAAATTTTCCAGGACAAGCGAAAGAAAAGTAACGCTCGCATTGAAATGCATGGCTAATTATAAATTCTGTAACCTTATAACTTTATGATGGATAGCCCAATTTAGGATGCGTAAGGACCGTTTGATAGAAGCTCTTTGGAGTTCACGGGGAATAAATTGGAAAACTTGAAAACTACCCAGAAGGCTAGACACTGTCTCATATACTGAAGTACTCAAATCACATCACCCGTCGATATATGAATCAAATCACATTCAAGCCATATATAACTGCGCTTAGTGCTTAGCTACTGTTCTTCGTCGTTCTAGCAGTTGAATCGATAAATGTAGCCAGTTCGAGATCTCTCTCTGACAGCCCCTGGCAGTCGTGAGTACTGAGTGTTATGGTAACCCTGTTGTACACATTAAACCACTCTGGGTGGTGGTCCATGCGTTCTGCCTTTAGGGCAACCTGTGTCATAAAACCAAACGCTTCGACAAAGTTTCCAAATAAAAACGTCTTCACGATTGCATCACGTCCGTCCACAAGCGCCCATCCTGACTTCAGTAAACGGTCTAGCTCCGTACTACGCTGAGACTCCGACAGTTTAGTAGGTTTACCAGAGCAAGCCTGACATCAATATCCATAATAAAACATAGCACAACACGGTCTCTCCCTACCATAGTTGTTTTCCCGCGCACGTGAGCTCGAGATAGATCTTTATCTTCATACCGTATATTGGTTATTTGTTGGGTCAGCAAGTATCGGGGCCAACGACCGCTCAGATGGCAAGCATATTTTTACAACTGTAAGTGTGTGTAACGTGTTAGTGATAGACTTCTGTGGATGTATATCACCGTTAGTGCTGTTATACCACCATGTTCTGCGAGGGAGTATAATTTAATGTCCACTCTGACACCTACCACCTGTGTGATGGCCCTGCATACCACCGCATTCCTTCGCACACGTCACACGTACATCACAGTACGCACAGTGGGGCACGGCCCTGTGTCCCTCCCTGTCCCTTCCGTTATTATGTTGCTTTTAGGAAACAAACATTTATCACAAACAGTGTCGTGTGGTGCCATGATCAACCACTGCTTTGTGAAGTAAACAGTTAGCTTTTTACTGTATTTGGTTGTGACGTTGTACAGCCCCCCCCCCCCCCCCCCCCCCCCCGTTTATGCCCCGCCCCTTACCCCGCCCACTTCCTTCAGCACCTGACACTGTGACACTTTGAAGTGTGTTGTATGTGGGCGAGTAGGGGTTAATGTGTATAGGGAGTGTGAGTGAGGACTGTCCTCATCACCCCTCCCCTCCTCCATCTCCCTCACTCTCCTATCCTACTGCTTCTCTCTCTTTTCACTTCCCCACTCTCTTACCTCCCTCCTCTTCCCCTCCCCCCCCCCCCCCCCCCCCACAGGCGTCATCCGTCAAGTAAGACAGTGAAGCAGAAGAAGATACCAGAAGGCTCTCACCAACATGACATGATGAAACACGCTGCAGCCACTCTTGGCAGTGGTAACCTTAAGTTGGCGGTGCAGCTTCCTGAGGGGGAAGACCTCAATGAGTGGATTGCTGTCAATAGTGAGTCCTCATGACCTTATATGGGAGCAATGTACCTTCATGACCTTATATGGGAGCAATGCACCCTCATTACCTTATATGGGAGCAATGCACCCTCATGACCTTATATGGGAGCAATGCACCCTCATGACCTTATATGGGAGCAATGACTTCATATTTCACCACTTTTGCGCAGACAATGCCCTTGGCAATAGTACTGTGTTCAGACACACTTGAAATACTTTCATCTATTCCATTAGCCAACAGAATCAAACACTAAATTCTTTGTGCTTCCAATTGATGCCCAACGGCTTGCCTTTTACCCAAGCTCTCACACTGATAGGACAACTCCTAGTTCCCAGTCCTGCCCCTATATAACATGAGAGGGTGCATTGCTTCCATATAAGGTCATGGGGATGAATTGCTTCCATATAAGGTCATGGGGATGCCCCTCACATTACACTTAAATAAGCTTTTTGTTGGGTGCCTGAACTAGGGAAAGGGCTGGGGACCTGGAGGCCAGTGGTATCCCTTAGTTACCTCAACTTTTACATACTCCCTCCCCCTCTCTCCCTTCCCTCCCCTCCCTCCCCTCTTTCCTCCCCTCCCTCCCCTCCCCTCTCTCTCTCCTTCCCTCCCCCCTCCCCTCCCTCCCCTCTCTCCCCTCCCTCCCCTCTCTCCTTCCTCTCTCTCCTCCCCTCCCTCCTCCCCTCCCTCCCTTCTCTCCCCTCCCTCCCCTCTCCTCCCTCCTCTCCTCCCTTCCCTCCTCCCCTCCCTCCCCTCTCTCCCCTCCCTCCCCTCTCCTCCCTCCTCTCTCTCCTCCCCTTCTTCCTCCCCTCCCTCCCCTCTCTCCTCTCCTTCCCTCTCTCCCTCCTCTCTCTCCTCCCCTCCCTCCTCCCTTTCCCTCTCTCCTCCCTCCCCTCTCTCCTCCCTCCCCCTCTCACCCTCCCTTCCCTCCCTCCCCACTCTCCTCCCCTATCCTCCCCTTCAGCTGTGGACTTCTTCAATCAAATCAACATGCTGTATGGCACCATTACAGAACAGTGTACCACGGAGAGCTGTCCTGTGATGAGTGCTGGGCCCAAGTGAGGAGTGTGTGGGTGTGAGGAGTGTGTGGGTGCGAGGAGTCTGTTGTTGGCACGGGATGCGGATTGAAGTTGTGTATGGACTGGGGACTGGTATCAGTATCTGTATCACACATACACACACACACACGCACACACCAAGGTATGAATATCATTGGGCAGATGGAACCACTGTGAAGAAGCCTATAAAGTGCTCTGCTCCAAAATACATTGACTACCTAATGACATGGGTGCAGGAACAACTGGATGATGAAAATATCTTCCCTTCAAAGATTGGTAGGGGTTGCGGGGGTATGGCCAGTTCTGCGTGATCATTTGAAGGCCCTCTGGTGTTTTCTAAGGGGCATGTGGATGTGGCCAGGTTACCAGAACCATGTGGGTGTGGCCACATCACCAGAGCCATGTGGGTGTGGCCAGGTCACCTGAGCCATGTGGGTGTGGCCATGTATGTTCACATTGGTCACTTGATTGCATGGCTGATTTAATATTTAACCCTTAAGTTCTCATCTTGATCGTGCTATTGTCTGCATGTCTATGAGCTTCATGGGATGTATGGTGGGCATTATATGGAGTATGGTGGGCATTATATGGAGTATGGTGGGCGTATACTACAACAGGTAAAAGTCTATCAAACAGAATTTAACACCTGATCCGTTAGAAACTATATCCAGCCTTGCAACTAATCATCTTAGGTACATAATATGTTGGAAAAGTAAGGTGTCCTGAGGTGTCCTGAGGTGTCCTAAGGTGTCCTGAGGTGTCCTGAGGTGCACAGGACCTAGTGCCTATCTCTTAATTTTTTGCACAGTTTAGCACAACAAATACCTATTCTCACAGATCTTGTGTATTAATAACTATGGTGTATTAATAACTGTGGCAGGTTTGTAATTTGCTATCACCACTCTAGGTATCTCCTTCCCAAAGAACTTCATGACTATAGCCAAGACCATCTTGAAGAGGCTGTTCAGGGTGTATGCACATGTCTACCATGCCCATTTTGATGACATCATAGAACTACAAGAAGAGGTGTGGTTAAAGGGTTTAAAGGGCATAACTTGTGTCCCCCACTTAATATCATAAGTCCTCCATGACCTTTGACCTCACAAAGCTATCATAAATCCTCCATGACCTTACACTTCACAAAGCTATCATAAGTCCTCCACAACCTTACACCTCACAAAGCTATCATAAGTCCTCCACAACCTTACACCTCACAAAGCTATCATAAGTCCTCCACAACCTTACACTTCACAAAGCTATCATAAGTCCTCCACAACCTTACACTTCACAAAGCTATCATAAGTCCTCCACAACCTTACACCTCACAAAGCTATCATAAGTCCTCCTCAACCTTACACTTCACAAAGCTATCATAAGTCCTCCACAACCTTACACTTCACAAAGCTATCATAAGTCCTCCATGACCTTACGCTATCAGAAGTCCTCCACTCTGCTTCTCTGTGTTCTCTGTTTCTTTTTGCTGGAGGTGGGGGTGGAGCATTACTTATTAAAAGGAGAATTGGTTTAATAATTACCTGTAGCCCTGAGACCACAGGGGTAGCCCTGAGACCACTGGGGTAGCCCTGATACCACAGGGGTAACCCTGAGACTACAGGGGTAACCCTGAGACCACAGGGGTAGCCCTGAGACCACAGGGGTAGCCCTGATACCACAGGGGTAACCCTGAGACCACAGGGGTAACCCTGAGACCACAGGGGTAGCCCTGAGACCACAGGGTAGCCCTGAGACCACAGGGGTAGCCCTGAGACCACAGGGGTAGCCCTGAGACCACAGGGTAGCCCTGAGACCACAGGGGTAGCCCTGAGACCACAGGGGTAGCCCTGAGACCACAGGGGTAGCCCTGAGACCACAGGGGTAGCCCTGAGACCACAGGGTAGCCCTGAGACCACAGGGGTAGCCTTGAGACCACAGGGGTAGCCCTGAGACCACAGGGGTAGCCCTGAGACCACTGGGGTAGCCCTGAGACCACTGGGGTAGCCCTGAGACCACAGGGTTCTCACGTGTATGTTGATACAAATGTGCTGGTAGGAGGTGTTAGGCTCCACTGGTGTAGCCAGCATTCGTGTGGGATCCCAAAACTTTCTGAAATCATTCCACAATTATATTTTGCAGCACTGAAGAAGTGTAGTTTCGTTTGTAGGCATAGGAGATGTGATTATTGATACCACATGTGTTTTGTAACAGAAGTGCAAGATAAAAAAAATTCTCATTCACAAATGGATACATTGCCTTCTGTATACACACAAACCCCTCCTTCCAGAAGAAGTGATAGGCATGTCGTCCCTCTTACCGATTGTGGGGAGTCTGTACCTATTTAGTAGTCATGGTAACACATAAACGTGTGTGTGTCTTTATGCTCCACCTGCAGGCTCATCTGAACACATCATTCAAACATTTCATATTCTTTGTACACGAGTTTAACCTGATTGAGAAGAGGGAACTCTCACCAATGCAGGAGCTTATTGATCGGATGATGAAAGGGTCTTAACCCTTTGGGTTTTAACCCTTTTACTACATCAATGACAGTGCTTTTTTTCATGTCGAATCACACTGACATTTTTGTTTTTGTGTAGATATTTAGAAAATCAGTGTGTATGCTTCACATACATAGCATGCTACCTGACTACTGTACTTAGGTACTCTGGTTACTATGGTAATGAAGGTGTGAAATCATTCAATTGTATTGTCATTCAAATATCACATTGCCCTAAATACTTTTACCACAACAGGTGTTAATGCTGTTGCAGTAATGTGTCCACTGGGGATTATAATATTCGGATTATGACCTCTTGCTATGTGGAGAATTAAAAGAATGTACTATCAGCTAGTGGGGAGGGTTATTTTTAAAAGCTAAATTACGCGAACGAACAATTATCGAGTGGTGTTTTGTGTTTTGTAGCGTTACCTTTCCGGTTTGTATCATCCAAATTCGTTTTTCAACTTCCACCAATAACTCCGTTAGGACATCCTCGTGTATGTCTGGGTACGAGACACCGTCGTGTAACTGTCACGCGACATTGTGTCTAATATAGCGCGCCACATTTCTTGTCCCAGAAACCTAACGGGGTCGACGTAGTAGCGACGAGTAGCCTGAAAACAACTCGCCAGTTTACTAGTCCACCCCCCCGTCACGTTTTTAGCTTTTAAAATGCTATGTGATCAATTGACCGAATATAGCCCAGTATAATATAGCCCAGTATAATATAGCCCAGTATAATATAGCCCAATATAATATAGCCCAGTATAATATAGCCCAGTATAATATAGCCCAGTATAATATAGCCCAGTATAATATAGCCCAGTATAATATAGCCCAGTATAATATAGCCCAGTATAATATAGCCCAATATAATATAGCCCAGTATAATATAGCCCAGTATAATATAGCCCAGTATAATATAGCCCAGTATAATATAGCCCAGTATAATATAGCCCAGTATAATATAGCCCAGTATAATATAGCCCAGTATAATATAGGTTGCTGACTTGATTAGCTTTGCATAATGATCCATAGCAATTTATATTCCCTTTATTCATATGTTTTGCCGGCCCGTGCATGTGCTTAACTTGTGTAAACACATACGTGGTGAATAAACGTATGTTGACTTGCATGAAGTTTATAGCTATAAGCGGGAATATTATACACTGGTACATCTCTAATAATCGCGCATGTTTTAACGTAACCCTAACCCTCCCCCCCATACATGTACAGCTATAGTTACTATTCCAACGACATTCTATAGCAACATTTTATAAACAGGAAGTATACCCAAAGGATGAATACCGGCGAGGCATGATGTTGCAATTCTAGCTATACCACAAACAGTACAGGGGTGGGGCTCACAGTGCAGGAGGTGGGGCTCACAGTGCAGGGGGTGGGGCTCACAGTGCACACAAGAAATAATAGAGCGGCACCAGGGTTACAATTAACAAACCACCTGCATCGTTTCTATAGCTTCCTTCGGATCTAATTGCATAACTTCCTTGCGTTGGGACGGGAGAGCACGCGCGCGGGAACATAACATGTACGCATGCGCACCTCTTCCGCTAAGAGGGTGGGGCTATAATTATTGCAAAAGAGGGAGTAGCTCGCGAAGGCGGTAACTTGCGAATAGAATATCGACTCACGCAACTGCTAGGTGCGTTTTTGGACACTCCCTTCTTGTCAAAACCTTTGGCTTATAACAACTCTACAGTGGCAGCGTATTTGGCTATCGAAAGATGGCGAAACTTCTTTCGGCTGCAGTGCTACTGACCACTGCCTGGATACTGACTGAAGCTACCGGCACTCCCAGTTAGTCACTTATTGCAGAAATAACACTCTGCATTATGTTCTCTCTTTCCTCTTCCAGCTTATCCTCCTTCTCTGCCACCCTTGTACCTTTACAGCATTCCGGAAGCCTACGGCAAGTTATTTATACTCTTATTACTGGTGTAGTGCACGGGGGTATATCCTCCTCAGTGCACGGGGTCTATCCTCAGCGCACGGGAGTCTATCCTACTCAGTGCACGGGGGTCTATCCTCCTCAGTTCACGGGGGGCTATCCTCCTCAGTGCACAGGGTCTATCCTCAGTGCACGGGGGGCTATCCTCCTCTGTGCACAGGGTCTATCCTCAGTGCACGGGGGGCTATCCTCAGTGCACGGGATTCTATCCTCCTCAGTGCACGGGGGGGGGGGGGGGGGGGGGGAGGAGGGGGGCTATCCTCAGTGCACGGGGGGGGGGGGGAGGAGGGGGGCTATCCTCAGTGTACGGGGGGGGGGGGGGGGGCTATCCTCAGTGCACGGGGGGCTATCCTCCTCAGTGCAGTAATGCACGGGACTATTCCTCCTCAGTGCACGAGACTATCCTCCTCAGTGCACGGGACTATCCTCCTACCCTTTGTGGCTATTCTCAGTGTACGGGGTCGTTTACATAAATCTAATTAAGTGGAATATTGCACTAAAAAAATTTGCGCCGAACTTACGTGACGACTTGAATTATTGGGTTCGTAGGAAACAACGCGAGTGTATACGAAGATGTGCCGATCAACGGGGCTAACCCGGTGCAAGCCGTGGACCCTGGAATGTTTCCATTGACCTATAGCATAGTCCCCCTCTCCGTAAACTCGGACAAGTTCTGTATGAAGGACAATACCTCGGGGTTTATTTATGTGTGCCGTGGCGTCATCTTGGACAGAGAAGTAAGTGTCAAAAGGAGGAGCCATTTATTGTCACGTTTCAGTTTCAGTGAGGGGCGGGGTTCGTGTGAATATTGGTGGAACGTGGTTGACCATTTCATCATATATTTCTAATAGGTGCTCACCCCATCTGCACTTACGGCATCACTCATTGTGACAGTGGTAGCATCTAATGGTGCCCTCACTGCCCAAACAAGTGTGTATGTGTACTTGCTAGACGTCAACGACAACAGACCAGTGATGACAAACCTGCCAGCCACAGTGTCTCTGTCAGAGGTATGTCTGGTGTCATCAAAGCTGTCATCCATCGCCACTCATCCATCATTTCCTTACCTTGCACCTGTATTTAGACCTCTCCTCCTACCACAACAGTATACACAGTGACTGCCACTGACAAAGACTTCACCTTTTTCCCAACATATGCCATCATTAACTCAAATGTGAGTTCCTATCATAGTATTGTGAGTTGTGGGAGAGGGGAGGAGGCCTATATGAACAAAAGTCAGCCATGTTTACAGTTCCCATGACTACTGTTGTAATAACAGTTATCAGTTGGATGTGTACACCCAATAGTGATGACACCTGCACCCAATAGTGATGACACCTGCACCCAATAGTGATGACACCTACACCCAATAATGATGACACCTACACCCAATAGTGATAACACCTACACCTGTAGGACTTGTTATATGTTTATATGTAGTCATGGCAACAATGGTAATGTAAGCATTTATGTGGTGACATTATTTGTTCTCTGGTCAGCCCTTCTCTGTGGACCCATCAAGAGGTATCATCACTTTGAGTGGTCCATTGGACTACAACATACAGCAGTCATACTCCCTCACCATAACTTTGAAGGTGAGTTAGTTATAAGGTGTAGCACTGGGGACTAGTAAGGTGTAGTACTGGGGACTAGTAGGGTGTAGCACTGGGGACTAGTAAGGTGTAGCACTGGGGACTAGTAAGATGTAGTACTGGGGACTAGTAAGATGTAGTACTGGGGACTAGTAAGGTGTAGTACTGGGGACTAGTAAGGTGTAGTACTGGGGACTAGTAAGGTGTAGTACTGGGGACTAGTAAGGTGTAGTACTGGGACTAGTAGGGTGTAGTACTGGGGACTAGTAAGGTGTAGTACTGGGGACTAGTAAGGTGTAGTACTGGGGACTAGTAAGGTGTAGTACTGGGGACTAGTAGGGTGTAGTACTGGGGACTAGTAAGGTGTAGTACTGGGGACTAGTAAGGTGTAGTACTGGGGACTAGTAAGGTGTAGTACTGGGGACTAGTAGGGTGTAGCACTGGGGACTAGTAGTTGTAGTACTGGGGACTAGTAGGGTGTAGCACTGGGGACTAGTAAGGTGTAGTACTGGGGACTAGTAAGGTGTAGTACTGGGGACTAGTAAGGTGTAGTACTGGGGACTAGTAAGGTGTAGTACTGGGGACTAGTAGGGTGTAGTACTGGGGACTAGTAAGGTGTAGTACTGGGGACTAGTAAGGTGTAGTACTGGGGACTAGTAAGGTGTAGTACTGGGGACTAGTAGGGTGTAGCACTGGGGACTAGTAGTTGTAGTACTGGGGACTAGTAGGGTGTAGCACTGGGGACTAGTAAGGTGTAGTGCTGGGGACTAGTAGGGTGTAGCACTGGGGACTAGTAGTTGTAGTACTGGGGACTAGTAGGGTGTAGCACTGGGGACTAGTAAGGTGTAGTACTGGGGACTAGTAAGGTGTAGTACTGGGGACTAGTAAGGTGTAGTACTGGGGACTAGTAAGGTGTAGTACTGGGGACTAGTAAGGTGTAGCACTGGGGACTAGTAAGGTGTAGTACTGGGGACTAGTAAGGTGTAGTACTGGGGACTAGTAAGGTGTAGTACTGGGGACTAGTAGGGTGTAGTACTGGGGACTAGTAAGGTGTAGTACTGGGGACTAGTAAGGTGTAGCACTGGGGACTAGTAAGGTGTAGTACTGGGGACTAGTAAGGTGTAGTACTGGGACTAGTAGGGTGTAGTACTGGGGACTAGTAAGGTGTAGTACTGGGGACTAGTAAGGTGTAGTACTGGGACTAGTAAGGTGTAGTACTGGGGACTAGTAAGGTGTAGTACTGGGGACTAGTAAGGTGTAGTACTGGGGACTAGTAAGGTGTAGTACTGGGGACTAGTAGGGTGTAGCACTGGGGACTAGTAAGGTGTAGCACTGGGGACTAGTAAGGTGTAGTACTGGGGACTAGTAAGGTGTAGTACTGGGACTAGTAAGGTGTAGTACTGGGGACTAGTAAGGTGTAGTACTGGGGACTAGTAAGGTGTAGTACTGGGGACTAGTAAGGTGTAGTACTGGGGACTAGTAAGGTGTAGTACTGGGGACTAGTAGGGTGTAGCACTGGGGACTAGTAAGGTGTAGTACTGGGGACTAGTAGGGTGTAGCACTGGGGACTAGTAAGGTGTAGTACTGGGACTAGTAAGGTGTAGTACTGGGGACTAGTAAGGTGTAGTACTGGGGACTAGTAAGGTGTAGTACTGGGGACTAGTAGGGTGTAGCACTGAAGACTAGTAAGGTGTAGTACTGGGGACTAGTAGGGTGTAGCACTGGGGACTAGTAAGGTGTAGTGCTGGGGACTAGTAGGGTGTAGCACTGGGGACTAGTAAGGTGTAGTGCTGGGGACTAGTAGGGTGTAGCACTGGGGACTAGTAAGGTGTAGTACTGGGGACTAGTAGGGTGTAGCACTGGGGACTAGTAAGGTGTAGTACTGGGGACTAGTAGGGTGTAGTACAGGGGACTAGTAAGGTGTAGTACTGGGGACTAGTAAGGTGTAGTACTGGGGACTAGTAAGGTGTAGTACTGGGGACTAGTAAGATGTAGTACTGGGGACTAGTAGGGTGTAGCACTGGGGACTAGTAAGGTGTAGTACTGGGGACTAGTAGGGTGTATTACTGGAGACTAGTAATAACACAGTTGGGAAACTGAGCATAATAAATTCACTGTTGTCATGACTACCATTAGGATGAGCTGAATGACACCATAGCACTCACCTCCACTGCTACTCTCACTGTCACCATCATTCCTGTGAGCCGACGCTCACCTGTGTTCTCCCAGCTAAGCTACACTGCTAATGTTTTTGAAAACTCGACAACAGTAAGTGACATTATATGTAGGCCTGGGGACCACCTGAATCCTGTAGGCCTGGGCACCATCTGAATCCTGTAGGCCTGGGCACCACCTGATATCCTGTAGGCCTGGGCACCACATGACATCCTGTAGGCCTGGGGACCACCTGATATGACCCTTAGGCCTGGGGACCACCTGATATCCTGTAGGCCTGGGGACCACCTGATATGACCCTAAGGCCTGGGAACCACCTGATATCCTGTAGACCTGGGGACCACCCAATATCCTGTAGGCCTGGGGACCCCGAATGGAAGAGCTCTTGTAATGAGTACCATGTGTATCTAACATGAAGCACCAAACCCCTCGTGCCCAGACCTCATGCCACACCCTCGTGTCCAGACCTCATGCCACACCCTCGTGCCCAGACCTCATGCCACACCCCTCGTGTCCAGACCTCATGCCACACCCCTCGTGCCCAGACCTCATGCCACACCCTCGTGTCCAGACCTCATGCCACACCCCTCGTGTCCAGACCTCATGCCACACCCCTCGTGTCCAGACCTCATGCCACTCCTTCCTCAGGGAACATTTGTGATTCAGGTCTCTGCTCGTGACGGTGACCTGGGAATTAATGACACAATCGTCTACAGCATCATTAATGGTTAGTAACACCTGGCCATTATTAATAACTAACCTCTGTTCTAACTTCCCTCTGTCACCTAGGCAACTACCCTCTGACACTATCAAACGTCACCATGCCAAGCTTTGACATAGGAAACCTTAGTGGTGTCATATTTTTACAGGCCGCTCGCTTGAAATGGGAAATATTTTCTTCGTACTCTCTCACAGTGCAGGTAAGGCGTCTGCACGAGGGGCTCTATTTAGAATGTTCAAGGACCAATCTCTGTACAGGCTACCAAGAAGAACTACAGCAACCTGTTCGCTAGTGTCATGGTCTACCTTAATGTCATCAATGACTTGAGTGACAATACACCAATGTTTGTCCAGTCAACCTATGTTGGCTCCATACAGGAGACCAGCCCGTGGGGTGTACCTGTTCTCTCAGTGGCAGCCATAGATCCAGCTGTGGTGAGTGTGTGTGTGTGTGTGTGTGTGTGTGTGTGTGTGTGTGTGAGTGTGTGTGTGTGTGTGTGTGTGTGTGAAGTATACTACATGAGTCATCTGGATCTAGTGTGGGAACACTTGGGGCATGAGAGGGATGCCTGGGTGTGACATGTTCACACATTTGTGAAAGCCTTAGCCACTCCCATAACCACTCCCCTAACCACTCCCCTAACCACTCTCTTAACCACTCCCCTAACCACTCTCCTAACCACTCCCTAACCACTCCCATAACCACTCCCCTAACCACTCTAATAATGACACTTCCCTCCTCAGCTTAATATGGTCCACTTCTACTTTGCTATTGTGAACACAAGTGTTCCCTTCAGTATAGACCAGCTCGGGGTCATACGTACCAATGGGACCATTGACTACTCTGTAGCCATGCAGCACGTCTTCCAGGTGAGGGGTGTGGCCAAGGGCGGAGCTACATGATGGGAGGGTGTGGCCAAGGGAGGAGTTAACTGTTGAGGGATATTTCCTTACCCCTCCTCTCTCTTCCCTCCTCCCCTCTTCACCTCCTCCCTCCTCCTCCTCCTCCTACCCTCCCTCTCCCCATCAGGTGATAGCAGAGGAGGACCAGGTGCCTATCAACATAAGGAAGACTGCCACAGCCACTGTCACCATCACAGTGGTGCAACTAAACAGATACGCTCCTGTCTTTGACAATGTCACGTATACTGTATCTCTGTACGAAGGACGTCTGTACTCACCTGTAGTCATGGTCAGTGGTCATATTAGCATTGGTGAGGTCACTTACCTGCTGTGACCTCCCTTGCCCATCTCTCCCCGTCCTCCCTCCTCCCCCTCTCCCCTCCTTCCTCCTCCTCTCCTCCCTCCTCCCCTCCCCTACCTCTCTCTTCCCTCTTCCCTCCACCCCCTCCCTCCCCTTCCCCCACCTCTCTCTTCCCTCTCCCCCTCCTCCTCCTCCCTCCTCCCTTCCCCCACCTCTCTCTTCCCTCCTCTCCCCTTCACTCCCTCCCTCCCTCCCCCCCCCCCCCACAGGTACGAGCCATTGATGCAGACCTGGGTACATTTGGGGCTGTGAGCTATTCTATTTCCCAAGTGGACACAGGTCCCTTCACGATCAACTCCACCTCTGGGTACATAGACATGACTACCCCCCTGGACTATGGGGTCAGAACCTCCTACACACTCACTATACTGGCAGTGGACGGGGGAGCCACACCCACTCAACAGAAGTGAGCAGTGCACACATGTATGGGCTTTGCAGGTGTCATGGGTGTGGTCATGGGTGTGGTCATGGGTGTGGTCAACCCATCAAGTATGATTTCATACATGTATGGCCGCACGATAGGGAGTATATTCATTGGGCTGCATTGTATGTGGTCCTGGGGACCAGAAGGGACACATGTGATGATGTCATCCTTCGCACAGGACTGGACAGTGTACTGTTTTGATCAACGTTCTAGCCATTATCAAGAAGGCACCTGTGTTTGACAACCCACCGCTTAATGTCACTGTCCTGGAGACCGCACCCCCTGTACACTGCTCTACACATTTCAGGTATGGTAGCATGTTTGGTCTGGGGAGGAGGTTACTATATCCTGTTGCCATGCCAACAGTACCGTGGACCCCAATCCAGTGGTCCCTCCAGCTGTCCCTGTTATGACAGTTCTAAGTGGAAATGAGCTTGGACACTTTGTGTTGAACAGGTATGGTCTAGCAGTATGTTACTACTTCACCCCTCCCCTCCCTCTCCTCCCTTCCCTCTCCTCCCTCCCCTCTCCTCCCTTCCCTCTCCTCCATTACATCACTTCTTTTCCTTTAGGTCTTCACTCTACACAAATGCCAGTCTTGACTATGACATCATTAATAACTACACTTTGGCTTTCCTTCTTAATAATTCAATTTACAACTCTAATCATACTCTCAAAGTGCTGTTGATCCATGTCAATAAATTCAGTCCTGTATTTGCCAATACGTCATACTACTATGAAGTCAGTGAGTCAGCACCTAATGGGACCTCTGTGGGTGTCATCAAGGTATGTGTGTGTGTGACGTGTGTTGTATGTGTGTGTGTGTGACGTGTGTGTATATTTGCACATGTTAATTATTGGCCAAATTTTCTCCATTTTGATCATCAAAAGAAAACCAAGTGTGTTTTAATTGGAAATGTGGTGATAGGTTGTGGGGGCTTGCTCAGGCATGCTAAGTGTGCTTCCTGTGTGCTTCCTGTAGGGATAACATATGTAGACGATATAAATTATCACATGATGGAGGTAGCCCTTAGTTATGTGGTGAGGGTTGAGGGTGTGGCATCCCATTGTGGCAGGCCACCAAGAGCCTAGCCCTGGGTGGGGGGGGGGGGAGGGGGGGGGGGGGGGGGGGAGAGGCAATGACTGGACTACCACATGCTTAAAAAAAAACTCCTCTTTTAAATAAACCCATAGCAATACATCATTAACCTGTGCTGTTATTTTGGCACACCTGCCACTTGGGGGGTGGGGGCGGGGGGGGGGGGGGGGGGGGGGGGGGGGGGGGAGGGAACCATTTCATACCCCCCTCCCCCCTCCCAGGGCTGGGTGGAGGTATTATTAATGCTCCCATCCATATATGGTGTTCCCATCTATGCAGGCTACAGACGCTGATAGTGGTCTGTTTGGTCAGCTGGTGTACTCATTGTCAGGACCTGGGAGCCCCAGGTAAGTGGTCTCCTTAGCAACCAATTGACCTTCCCTAGCAACTGGCCCTATAGCTGTTACCACCAGCTGTATGTAGCTACATGTACACCACATGTTACCATGACCCCAGGCCACACCCCTTCCTATCTTACCTAGGCCACACCCCATCCCATCTTACCCTGACCACACCCCACCCCATCATACCCAGGCCACACCCCCATCACCCAGGCCACACCTATCCCATCTTAACCAGTGCTTCTATTAATAACATGGTCCCTCTCTTGCCCCCTCTGCAGCTTTACAGTGGACCCCTTAGGGGGGACCATTCGTACCTCTTCATCCCTGAACAGGCTAACCACACCATTGTATGTGTTCTCTGGTGTAGCCTCAGACATGGACCCTAACCTTCCTTCAAGGAGGAGTGCTGCAGTCAACATTACCATCAGAGGTTTGTGGTGTGGTGTGTGTGTGTATGTATGTGTGTGTTCACATGTGTGTGTGTGTTTATGTGTGTATGTGTGTGTGCACATGTGTGTGTATGTGTGTGCACATGTGTGTGTATGTGTGTGTGCAGTCATCATTACACATGTCTTTTTCCCCTTACACACAGTAACCAATGACAACAACCATCCTCCAGTCTTTAACCTCCCTCTGGCTGTGTACAATGTGACAGAGAACATAGCCATCATGGTGGACCTGTCTGGAGGGCTGTTATGGGTCACTGCCTCTACCCTCAATATGGGGATATACGCTCAGATCACTTATGCCATCACGTCTGGGAACACAAATGCACTTTTTTTGTTAGGTGAGTGTGATGTCACTGCATAGCAACATGATGTCACTGCATAGCAACATGGCTCTGTAGTAATGTGATTTATAGCTGTCAGAGGTGTGGGAATAAAATTGTGAATGGTGGGGGGGAGGGGAGGGGGGGGGGGTAATTCCCCTCTTAATTGAATGCAATTTATAATTATTACACTGTATGTTTGGACGAAGGTGAAATCAGACCTTTGAGCCCCCCACCCCCTCCCCCCAATGTTCCTCTCTCTCCCTCACACCTCCTCTATCACTCCTCTCTCATACCGTAGATAATTCCACTGGCCTACTCTCAAGGAACCCTCAGGTCATGATAGACAGAGAGCAGACGTCACAGTACACACTGGTCATTCAGGCCACCATCACGGCCGTACCAGCCCTGACCACCTCCACTGTTGTCACTGTGAACATCTTGGTGAGTGTGTGCGTGGATCATGTGATGCATCAATATTTACTCCCATAATGTTATTGCTATGGTTACCACATTGTGACCATGGGCACCGCTTCGCACATGCCACACCCATCACTCCACACATGCCACACCATCACTCCACACATGCCACACCCCTCTCACTGCCTTAGGATGTGAATGACAATGCTCCAAGGTTTTCCAGTACCAACTACACCATCACCATCCCTGAGTCCACCACACCCGGCTACACATACCTGTTCTCTGCCTCTGATCAGGACGTGGGCACCAACGCCCAGCTTACCTTCTCCATAGTGGCCAGTGTCAGCACGTTCAGAGCCAGCAGCTTCGCCATGGCAACCAGCGGCACTCTCACCTTGACAGCTGCCCTTGACAGGGAATCATTCGCTGGTCCTTATGCCATCACCGTATGTGGGGAGGATGTGTAGTGTTAGCTCCACCCATCACCACACCCACTTCCTGTCCTCTCCAGGTGATGGTCACGGATGCAGGTGTCCCTCCATTGAACGGCAGTACCATACTGCTGGTCTATGTGACTGATGTCAATGACAACGCCCCAATATTCCCTCGGGGTAAGCCCCTCCCACCTCTCTCTTGGCCCCTCCCACCTCTCTAAGCCCTTCCCATCTCGCTCTTGGTACATGTAAGCCCCTCCCACCTCTCTAAGCCCCTCCCACCTTTTTCTAGATACCTACTCAGTTCAGATCAGTCCCTCGGTGGGTCCTGCCTACATCACCACGGTAACAGCATTTGACAATGACCAAGCTGGGACCCCTAACTCCAACGTCACCTACAGCATAGCCTCAGTGGTCGGACCTGCGGTATGCTTTGGTGTGCTTTAAATAGGGCTAGAGTACATGGAAATATGTGATGTGGTGTTAAAAATTTCATACCTACCTCACACAAACCACACACCTCCCTCACAAACCACACACCTCCCTCATTTACTGTCTGGCAACAGGCTGGCTTCTCCATCAACGCATTGACTGGAGCCATCACATCCACATCAGCCCTTAACTCTTGGGATTCCTTTGTGATCACTGTTACTGCAGCTGACCAAGGGACTCCGCCCCTTTCCAGGTATGCCCCACCCCTTTCATGGTATGCTCCGCCCCTTTCATGGTATGCTGTATGTTCTAGACTTGGCAGTGTTCCCATGGTGCTCTCTAATTAATAATGTTCCCATGGTGCTCTCTAATTAATAATGTTCCCTTGGTGCTCTCTAATTAATAATGTTCCCTTGGTGCTCTGTATTTAATAATGTTCTCATGGTGCTCTCTAATTAGCAATACTTCAGTAACCGTCAATGTTTCTGCTGTCTATGATGCCACTCCCACCTTCACATCATCATCCTATGTCTTCAACGTCTCCGAGGATACGAGCATCAACACACGTCTGGAGGGCATAGGTGCCCAGGCCACTGGCGGAATATCTGTCGTGTACAGCACCAACTTCACTGGTAGAGGAAGGGAGGGGGAGGAGGGAGGGAGGGGAGGAGGGAGGGAGGGGAGGAGGAGGGAGGGGAGGAGGGGAGGAGGGAGAGAGGGGGAGGAGGGAGGGTATGGCACTATAATATCATCAATGTCAGCATTTGGGCAAAGTAATTTTACATCACTCTTCCCCAGGCCCATTTGTTCTTCACCCTTCAACCGGACACCTGGTATTAATATCAGCCCTTAGCTATGGGGAGGAGAACTTGTATGACCTGATTGTGGTGGCCACAAATGCCAACTACCCATCCAAACAAAGCACTTGCCATGTTACCATCAACGTGGTTGAAGTGAACAGACATGCTCCAGTGTTTACTTCAACCAATTACATCACCTCTGTGTTGGAGGGATCACCACCAGGCACCAATGTTATCAAGGTAAGGTCCCCTCCATTCCCCTCTGTCTTCCAATCCTCCTCCCTCCTCTCCCCCCTCTCCTCCTCCCTCTTCTCCTCCAACCCCTCCTCCCTCCCCTCCCCTCCTCCTCCCTTCCCTCCTCTCTCTCCCCTCTCTCTGCCCCTCCCTCTCCTCCTCCCCCTCCTCCTTCCCCTCCTCCTCTCCTCCCTCTCCTCCTCTCTCCCTCCTCCCTCTCCTCCTCCCTCCCTCCTCCCTCTCCTCCCTCTCCTCCTCCTCCCTCCTCCCTCTCTCTCTCTCTCCTCCCTCTCCTCCCTCCCCTCCTCCCTCTCCTCCCTCCCCTCCTCCCTCTCCTCCCTCCCCTCCTCCTCTCCTCCCTCCCCTCCTCCCTCTCCTCCCTCCCCTCCTCCTCCTCTCCTCCCTCTCCTCCTCCCTCCCCTCCTCCCTCTCCCCTCCTCCCTCATACACCATTTCTTTGCAGGTTACAGCTAGTGATGCAGACGTTGGTGTGTATGGAGTAGTGACGTACTCCATCACTGGTGGGAACGTTGGAACTGTCTTCTCCATTAACCAGTCCACTGGACAGCTGAGTACACAGGTGCTCATTAATAGGAACGTGTCAACATACTCGTTACGGATATTGGCTATGGATGGAGGTATGTTATAATAGTACTTACCACATCACCATCACCATCACCATCACCATCACCATCACTTTCCTGTAGGAGTTCCGTCGAGGACGTCTGTTGCTGTTGTCACGGTAACAGTGATCTACACCAATGACTACGCCCCTGCCTTCATCAGTCCTGTGTTCACAGAAAGTGTTCCTGAGACCACACCTCCTGGGTTCACTGTTGCAATAGTAAGAGACACCTTGCACCCCTCACACATGGCCCCCCTCACCCCTCACACATGGCCCCCCTCACCCCCTCACATGGCCCCCCTCACCACCTCACATGGCCCCACCCCCTCACATTGCCCCCCCCCACCCCTCGCATGGCCCCACCCCTTGCATGGCCCCCACCCCCTCACATGGCCCCCCACCCCCTCGCATGGCCCCACCCCCTCACATGACCCCCTCACCCTCACATGGCCCCCCACCCCCTCACATGGCCCCCCTCACATGGCTCCCACCCCCTCACATGGCCTCCCACCCACCCCCCACATGGCCCCCACCCCCTCACATGGCCCCCCCACCCCTCACATGGCCCCCCCCTCACATGGCTCCCATCTGTCCCCTTGGCTAGGTTGCTGCAACTGATGCAGACTTTGGAACTAATGCTGTCATTAGGTTTAGTATCAATGATACAACAAACTTTGTGTAAGTTATTGTGTGTGTGTGTGTGTGTGTGTGTGTGTGTGTGTGTGGTCGTATTGGCTATGGGAGGGGCCTATATTTGTGTTAATCCTCTCCCCCCCCCCCCCCCCCCCCCAGCATTGACCCCATATATGGTGTTATAACCACCACTGCTGTGTTGAGCTATGAGGTCCAGACACATTACATCATTAACGTAACCGCTCGTGACCTGGGCACCCCTTCCCTGAGCAATTCCACTGTCATCGCCGTGGAGATCGTAGACCTCAACCTTAACCCTCCAGTGTTTGTTGACATCCCTCCTCCCCTCTCCATCCGTGAGGATGTCCCTGTTAATTACACAGTCGTCACAGTAACAGCAACAGACCGTGACTCAGGTTCCAATGCTCAGATATCGTTTGACCTAGCCAATGACCAAGGCTACTTCACCATAACCTCCAATGGAGCCATTGTTGTCAGTGCTCCATTGGACGCAGCGATTGTTCCTTCTTACAACCTTACAGTGATAGCTACTGACTGTGGGTCACCGCAGAGGTTAACTTCCACCATTAGCCTGCCCGTCACTGTGCAAGACGTCGGCAGCTTACCCTCCTTCACACAAGCTGTATACCTGGTCTCTGTCACCTACCCTAATGGCGTGAATGTGACTATGACAGGTGGGCATCACCATGGTGACCATGCATACATTATGTCAGCTGTGTTTATGTGCATTAATCACAACACACACACCACACACATGCACACCACACACACATCACACACACACATATACACACACCACACACATACACACACACCACACACGTACACCCACACATACACGTACACACACACACAGTGGCAGACCAGGGAACAAATGCAAACGTCACTTTTGCCATAGTTGAGGGAGATACTAGTGTATTTGGTCTTAGGGTCTCACCTGGTCCCATTGTCACTGTGTACAATAAGAAGGTGAGAACTGGTGGGGGTGAAGGTGTGGTTATGTGGGGAGGGAGGGTGAGGTGTATCTAATGGATATGCTGTAACGTAAATGGCTACCATGGTTACCACATCATGCATCCGGGATTGTTGTCATGGCTACCTACCTCTCCAGCCCCTGACTCTACCAGCCTACAGCCTTCGTATCGACGCCTCCAGCGTCAACCAGACCCACACCTCTTCAATCGTATCGATAGTGGTCTCGGGATAAGCAGCACCTCCTTCGAGATACCTTCCTTTGGTGCCACTTCCTTCACCCACACCATCAGCGAGGGCTCCCCCATCGGCACCCTCCTCATACCCTCCCTGTATGCCGTGGCTAGTGGCACCATCACCTACTCACTGGGAGGGGGTGGGTGTGAGGCTTTCAGTGTGGATCCCATTACAGGTAGGCCGGTCTGGGGTAGAGGTGGGGGGGGAGGGGCATTGTTGCCGTGGAGACTGCACTGTTGATTTAAATGTGGTACCGTGGTGATGTGGTGTGATGTGACCACACCCACCCAGGGGTCATGCAGCTGGTGGACATACTGGATCGTGAGGTCGTTGGATCGTACAACTGCACTCTTACGGCCTCCAATGCCTTGGGAAGCTCCGCCCCTCTCCTCCTCATCATAGCGGTCATGGATTCCAATGACAACACACCAGCGTTCACCTCCAACCTGTACCTGGTGGAGGTTAGGGAGAACGCCAGAGTGGGCAGGTCTGTTGCCAAGGTTACGGCTCGGGATGCTGACACTGGTGTGATCACGTACTCCATCCTGTCAGGTCTGTGAGACCCGCCCCCGTTGCCTCTTCCCCAGCCCTTACCTCTGCTTCATCGCCCATTCAGGTGATGATACAGTGGCCCCTAAGTTCTCCATAAATCCCTCCACTGGTATCCTTCTCACCACCAACATCCCACTGGAGAGAAGTGTGAAGTCCTCCTATGTCTTGGCTGTGCAAGCTAGTGACTCCACCAACCAGGTAGGGAAGGGCTTAGGTGGTAAAGTTCCTTACTTAACCCCTAGATAGCCAGCTGGAGCTTCATTTACTGCTTTCTCATGCCACCCCTCCCTCACACCACCTCCCTCACACCTCCCTCATGCCTCCCTCACACCTCCGTCACACCTCCTCCCTCACACCTCCCTCACATCACAGGCAATTGCAACTGTTTATGTGACAGTGGTTGACCAAAATGACCACACCCCCATGTTCATTGGAGCCCCCTATGTCTCAAACATATCTGAAGGTTCTCTGATAGTGGCACAGGTGCAAGCTGTTGATGCGGACATTGGACTAAATGCAGCCATCAAATTTAGCATCAGCCTTGGGAACACCACTGTTTTTCAAATTGATGAGGATTCTGTAAGCTGTCACGTGTTGCTAGGGTGTCAGTAAGCACCATGTGTTGCTAGGGTGTCAGTAAGCACCATGTGTTGCTAGGGTGTCAGTAAGCACCCTGTGTTGCTAGGGTGTCGGTAAGCCACCACGTGTTGCTAGGGTGTCAGTAAGCCACCACATGTTGCTAGGGTGACAGAGCATTTTAAAATTTAATTTATTAAAGATTAATAACTTTTATGCACCAATCAGATGTACTAACGATGAAGTGTAGTTTATCACATCCTTATAAGGACTGGCTCAACATTCATGTCTGGGTCATTAATTCCTTGTAGGGTCACTCCCATATAAGGGCAGGGTCACTCCCATATAAGGATGGGGTCATAACATTGCCCCTCTTCATCGTAGGGACTTATAACAGCCCGCCCTAACCTGCTCAGCTATGGAAACAAGGCCACCTATACCCTGTGGCTACAGGCAGTGGACCAGCCTGTGAACGTTTGTGAAAGGAGAACTGCCATTACGACTGTGAGTCCACACCTGACTTAATGGTGGGCTCTATATAGGGATACAGAGCATTGGAAGTAGTCCAGGCAATTATGTGATGTGTTAACAAAGTATTTCTGTTCAGGTGACCGTCAACATCCAACCACCCAATGACGATCGACCTGTATTCTCCCAAGATACCTACACTGTCTCCCTCCTGGAGAGAACAAGTACAGGGCAGGTGGTACTGAATGTCTCTGCCACTGATGGTGACCTTGGTGTTAGTGGAGAGTTCACATATCGCATCAACCAGAACTTAAGTGAGTAGGAGCTGGTGTGTTTGGACCATAAAGATGGCACCACATGTCTCTCCCATGTGGTAGGCTCATCCAGCTTCACTGTTGACAGCATCAGTGGTTCTATTAAGAACACAGCCCCCCTGGATAGGGAAGTCCAGGGCACCCACTTGTTGATTGTGGAGGCAGTGGACAAGGGTACACCTCCTAAGACTGGAACTGTACGTCCTCTTTGGTGTAGGGTCCTTCCCCATAGTCACCACGCCCCTTAGCTACACCCCTCTCCACGCCCCCTTACCACACCCCCTCTCCATGTTGTGAGGGTGTGGCATGGTGGGGTGAGGGGTGGGAAAGGGGAGGGGTGACTTGAAACTTGTACTCCAAATGACCACACCCACAGGCTGCTGTGTACATAACACTGTTGGATGTCAATGACAACACTCCATACTTCACATCAAGTTATTACTTTGTCAGTGTTGGAGAAGGTGGGTGTGATGTGGGTGTGATGTGGGTGTGATGAGGATGTGGGGTGGGTGTGATGTGGGATGATGTTGGAGGATGTAACATACTCATTTCTACCACATGTACACACACACACACACACAGGTGCATCCGTTGACTTCAGTGTCATCAATGTGCAAGCATTTGATGCAGACCCTGATACCTCTCTAACCTACTCTTACTCTGGTGACTCCTATCCTTATGGTTTCTTCAAAATAAATGAACTCTCAGGTTTGATACAGACAGCTAGAACGTTGGACAATGAAGTTAGCAGTCTGGTAAACCTGACTGTTCAGGCCAGCGATGGAGTCAACACTGTACGTGGGTGTGGCCTGTAGTCATTAACTTATGACCACTATGGGGTGTGGTTTGAGAGCACTGTACTAATACCTAACTGCTACTCCTCCCCCTCCCCTCCCCTCTCCTCCTCCCCCTCCCCTCCCCTCTCCTCCTCCCCCTCCCCT
Source organism: Eunapius fragilis (assembly GCA_963681505.1). Taxonomy (NCBI): domain Eukaryota; kingdom Metazoa; phylum Porifera; class Demospongiae; order Spongillida; family Spongillidae; genus Eunapius; species Eunapius fragilis. The sequence continues at coordinate 9,607,459 of OY811977.1, read as the reverse complement.
CCCCTCTCCTCCTCCCCTCCCCTCCCCTCTCCTCCTCCCCCTCCCCTCCCTCTCCTCCCCCTCCCCTCCCCTCTCCTCCTCCCCCTCCCCTCCCCTCTCCTCCTCCCCCTCCCCTCCCTCCTAGGGCTTCACGCTGGTCCAGGTACTGATTACAGACACCAATGATAAGCCACCAATGTTTGCCCAGACCAAGTACAACTGTACTATCCCTGAGAACAGCCCTGCAGGGACACGTGTGTCAGTTCTGGTGAGCCAACCAGTGTTTGTTTGTTTGTTTGTTTGTTTGTTTGTTTGTTTGTTTGTTTGTTTGTTTGTTTGTTTGTTTGTGTGTGTGTGTGTGTTTGTGTGTGTTGTGTGTGTGTGTGTGTGTCTATGCCTTCATATTTATCATCTCCGTTCAACTTTAACCCTCTTCACTCCTCCCCATCCTGCTCAGTTGTATGATGGTAGTAGCTCTCGTATCACAGCTGTGGATCCAGACGTCCCTCCTTCTCAAGTGGTCTACCAGCTCACTGGGAATGCACTGAACTTCTTCTATGTAAACCAGACCTCTGGAGTTATCTTTGTCAAGCAAGGTAAGGGTGGTTGCTGTGGAAACGTGGGTCACAAAAGCTGGGCACTATGGCAACAATGCAATCACACTAGCCTAGGTTGTATCATTGCACAGGTTGTCATAACAACAGTGATAAAGTTGATTTTCTTATAACACAGGGGCCGCATTAGATAGAGAAAGCAGACAGGGTTACTGGCTGTATGGAGCTGTGGTTGCTATTGACGCTAATGGACTTGGACTGTCATCAAGTGTAAGTTTGGGGAGTGGTCCCTAAGCTGACCACACCCTCCACATATCACCCCTCCAAATATCACCCCTCCACATATCACCCCTCCACAGGCACAGCTCATAGTGGAGATCACTGATGTAATTGAGCACCCTCCCACCTTCACACCATCACTAGGCTACTCCCTGGCCTTATGGGAGCACACACCTGTGCAAGTGATATCAAGACAGGCAAGTCACTCAAGGAGGGAGGGTGGGAGGATGAGAAGGGGGAGGAGGAGAGGAGGGGAAGGGGAGGAGGAGGAGGGGAGAGGGGAGGGGGAGAGGAGGAGGAGGTGGAGAGGAGGAGGAGGAGGGGGAGAGGAGGAGGAGGAGGGGGAGAGGAGGAGGAGGAGGGGGAGAGGAGGAGGAGGAGGGGAGAGGAGGAGGACGGGGAGAGGAGGGGAGAGGAGGAGGAGGGGAGAGGACGGGGGAGAGGAGGAGGTGAGGGGAGGAGGAGGAGGAGGAGGGGAGTAGCGTTTGGTGGGTGTGTGAAGGTACCAAATGGAGTTAGGTGTGTGTGCTTTTCCTGTCTGCAGGTAAAGGCTTCATCAGTGGACATCGCAAGCGTTACTTACTCCATCATAGGGGCAGTCCCATGGCCTCTTAGCTCTTATCTCTTTGCCATCGACAGCTCTAATGCTGTGCTCAACCTAACAGGTATGGGGGCGTGGCATTACAGGTATGGGGGCGTGGCATTACAGGTATGGGGCGTGGCATAAAGGGAAGGGGGCGTGGCATTAAGGGAAGGTGAGGGTTATAGGTGCTCCTGTGAGCGTCTATTACATCCACTCAGGTGATGCAGACAGGAAGGTGTATCCTTTCAGTGCCCAGACCATCCAGGCTAGGGGGAACGCTGTTCCTTCTCTGTTCACGACTACCAGCCTTCAGGTGGCAGTGATGGATATCAACGACAAGGCCCCAACCTTCACCAGTGTTGTGTACACAACTGCTGTATTTGAGAATATCACTGTAGGGGCAGGGGTTTTGCAGGTATGTGTGTGTGTGTGTGTGTGTGTGTGTGTGTGTGTGTGTGTGTGTGTGTGTGTGTGTGTGTGTGTGTGTGTGTGTGTGTGTGTGTGTGTGTTGTGTGTTATGGTAACTCCTCCCACTGTGCAGGTGTTGGCTACAGACCCAGACTTTGGGTATGGTGGTGTGGTTAACTACAGTATTGTGGCCAGTGATGGTCCCTTCTTCATCAACCCCATCACTGGACTGCTGAGCACAACAGACTACCTTAGCTACCAGGTCAAGAGGCAATACACCATCACTGTCCAGGTGGGTCCAACACTCCATGGTCAGCCCCTCCCCCTCATCACTGGCCTCTCCCCTTCATCACTGGCCCCTCCATCATCACTGGCCCCTCCCCTCATCACTGGCCCCTCCCCCTCATCACTGGCCACTCCCCCTCATCACTAGCCCCTCCCCCTCATCATTGGCCCCTCCCACCATCACTAATTGCCCTCTCACATTTCTCTCCCACCACTCTAGGCATGTGACCTCGGGTCCCCATCCCTGTGTGCTAACACATTGGTTGGTGTGCAGGTGGTGGAGGGCAGTGACCACGTCCCCACCTTTACATACCCCTCGTACCAGCTGTCCATCCCTTCAGACCTCCCACAGAATGCCTCTGTCATACGTCCCATAGCCAGGGGCAGCGCCTATGCTCAGATAACGTACTCCATCTCATCTGGTACAGACCTTATAAGGATTGATAGTCTCACTGGATTGGTTGTGCTTGCAAGGCCCATCGGCAACAGCGAAGTGGGAAACACTTTCATTTTCAACTTGGTAGCAACAAATGGAGCCACTCCCCCCCTCATAGGTTACAGTACCTTGTCCCTTACCATCTTCAATATCAGTGGACCGTCACGTCCAAGGTTTCAGTCTGTCTACAATGAGACCACTGTACCAGAGAATGTTGTTACCAAGGTGATGGACTTTATAACCACCAGCAATGTGGCTACATACTACCTCTCAAGGGAGCTCACTGGTCTGTTTGGTCTGTCAACCTCTTCACAAAGCAGCTTAGTGCTGGTAAGTGATGGTGGCTTAGTGATAGTGATGGTGGCTTAGTGATGGTGATGGTGGCTTAGTGATGGGGATGGTGGCTTAGTGATGGTGATGGTGGCTTAGTGATAGTGATGGTGGCTTAGTGATAGTGATGGTGGCTTAGTGATAGTGATGGTGGCTTAGTGATGGGGATGGTGGCTTTGTGATGGTGATGGTGGCTTAGTGATGGGGATGGTGGCTTAGTGATAGTGATGGTGGCTTAGTGATAGTGATGGTGGCTTAGTGATAGTGATGGTGGCTTAGTGATGGTGATAGTGGCTTAGTGATGGTGATAGTGGCTTAGTGATGGTGGCTTAGTGATAGTGATGGTGGCTTAGTGATAGTGATGGTGGCTTAGTGATAGTGATGGTGGCTTAGTGATAGTGATGGTGGCTTAGTGATAGTGATGGTGGCTTAGTGATGGTGATAGTGGCTTAGTGATGGTGATAGTGGCTTAGTGATGGTGGCTTAGTGATGGTGATAGTGGCTTAGTGATGGTGGTAAGTTGACCATTTGTGTTCCCTCACCTTTTGCTCTCGTCCCCAGGCCACTATTTCTACGTTGGTTAAGCTGGACCGTGAACTTGTGGACCGATACAGTCTGATTGTTACAGACGCAGCCGGAGTGTCTGCACAATCTGTAAGTCTGAGGGTGTGGTTTTGAGAGGTGTGGCTTTGAATATTAAACCATCTACCCTTCCTGCTCTCGGCTCCTCCTCTTCCTGCTCTTGGCTCCTCCCCTTCTCTTCTCAGGTGTATATCAGAGTCCTTGATGTCAATGATAACTCTCCAACATTCCTTCAGCCACGGTACAGCTTCTCTGTTACTGAAGGGACTTTCCCTGTTGTACTGGGACCAGTAGTGGCATTTGACCTTGATGCAGGTGGGTGTGGCTAATGACATGGTGGGCGTGGCTTATGTCAAGTAACATAAAAGTAATCAGTACTGGTGAATGAATGTATTGACATGTAGTTGATTAATCATGTTGATTACATCTTGCGGCTCCAATCAATAACCAGTCCACTGGTCTTTATTTCATGTAAATGGGAAATTTGTAGATCCCCATGTGTTTTAGTAATTTGATGATGTAGGTGATGGTTTGTAGTGTGTAGGAGGGGATGGTGTGTAGTGTGTAGGAGGGGATGGTGTGTAGTGTAGGAGGTAGTGGTGTGTAGGTGATGGTGTGTAGTGGTGTGTAGGTGATGGTGTGTAGTGTGTAGGAGGTGGTGGTGTGTAGTGTGTAGGTGATGGTGTCTAGGAGGTAGTGGTGTGTAGGTGGTGATGGTGTGTAGATGGTGGTGGTGTGTAGGTGGTGATGGTGTGTAACTTCTACATGTATGTGTGGATCTCTTATGGTGCACATTGGTTTACCTTTTCCTTCATGTGGTAGGTAACAATGGCACTGTGGTCTACTCTATCCTGGCCACTTCAAACCCCAATGGTGTATTTGGTATCAATAATATTACTGGTCAACTAACCAGCACTAGCCAGCTGAATAGAGAGGAAAGAGCTTTCTACAACCTGACTGTGATTGTGAGGAAACATATCCACACACACATCACACACATATGCACACCCACCCACTAATGCACACACACACATCCACACCTATTGCACATGTACACACACATGTACACACACATGCACATACATGGCACACATGCACACACCCACACATGCACACACACACACACATGCACACACACACACATGCACACACCCACACATGCACACACACCCACACATGCACACACACACACACACACATGCACACACCCACACACACACACACACACACACACACACACACACACACACACACACACACACACACACACACATACACACACATGTAACTGTATGTTTCCTTTCTTTAGGGTACAGACCTTGGTACTCCTGTTAGGCTATCTACCCTAGTAACTGTCCTGGTTACTGTGTTGGACATTAATGACAACTATCCTACCTTCTCCCAAGGTTCATATGGTACCACCATATTGGACAATGCACCCCTCGGGTCCAGTGTGTTAGCTGTGTCGGCTAGTGACATGGACACTGGTTCAAATGCCCAAATATGGTATTCCATTATTTCAGGGAGCAGTGGCCAATTTTCCATTGATAGTAAGGAGCTCTCTGTGTGTGTGTATGTGTGTGTGTGTGTGTGTGTGTGTGTGTGTGTGTGTGTGTGTGTGTGTGTGTGTGTGTTGTATGTGTATGTGTGTGTGTTGTGTGTGTGTGTGTTGTGTGTGTGTTATGTTTATGTGTTATGGGTATGTGTATACATGTGTGTGTGTATACATGCATGTATGTGTATACATGTGTGTGTTATGGGTATGTGTATACATGTGTGTGTGTGTTGTGTGTGTATGTGGTGTAATGGGTATGTGTGTATGTGTGTGTTATGGGTTGATGGTTCCGCTCTCCCACCACAGATACCACTGGTCTGATCACTACCGTTGCTGCACTCAACTTCACCAATAAGAATGTTTATATTCTTGTCGTCATGGCGAGAGATCGTGGCACTCCATCACTGTCTGGTAATCATAAAATCTTTAAACTTTTGACAAATGGTTACCATCCCCCCCCCCCCCCCCCCCCCCACCTGTCCTCACACATCAGCTAACGTTACTGTCACGGTGAACCTCACTGATTCCAATGACTGCCCACCTGTCTTCTTTAATGTGACCCCATCCATCAGGTAAACACAACAGGGGGTGGGGGTTTTAGGGTTTAACCTGAAGGCAAAAAGTACATACTTTTTATCTCCTTGGTAACACTGCTATCTCCTTGGTAACATTGCTATCTGCTTGGTAACACTGCTATCTCCTTGGTAACATTTCTATCTCCTTGGTAACATTTCTATCTCCTTGGTAACATTGCTTATCTCCTTGGTAACATTGCTTATCTCCTTGGTAACATTGCTTATCTCCTTGGTAACATTATTATCTCCTTGGTAACATGTGCTCATCTCCTCAGTATCTCTGAGGGTGGTGCAGTTCGTTCTGTCACTACCCTATATGTGGTGGACTGTGACCCTGGGCCTGCTGGTATCAGCTACTCCATCTTGGCTGGTGAGATGTTGTGGAATGGTGCACTCTAGATGGAATATATAATTGTGTGGTATTAATCTCACAGTGAGAAGAGGGTGTGTCGAGCCATTCATGTAGCCACTCCTTTATAAAAGCTCTCATAGCAACCACAGCCACTCCCATAACAACTAGAGGCACTCCCATAGCAACTAGAGCCACTCCCATAGCAACCTATTATAGCATATTTCATGCATGAGTAGTAACGTGTATGTGTGTGGGTGTGATATGTGCTCTCATGATGGCTTAGGTAACACTCAGTCGTGGTTCTCTATTAACCCCACCTCTGGGGTCATCACCATGACAACACCACTGGACAGGGAAAGTGTTGGTTCATTCCTTCTGACCGTCCAAGCCAAAGATGGCTTCCCTCCAACGTTTGCATTATCATCCCAAGTGGAGGTAGGGGAGGGTGTGGGGGTAGTAGGGAGGGTGTGGGGGTAGTAGGGAGGGTGTGGGGGTAGTAGGGAGGGTGTGGGGGTAGTAGGGATGGTGTGGGGGTAGTAGGGAGGGTGTGGGGGTAGTAGGGAGGGTGTGGGGGTAGTAGGGATGGTGTGGGGGTAGTAGGGAGGGTGTGGGGGTAGTAGGGAGGGTGTGGGGTGCGGGTGGGATGTGGGTGTATGGGAGGGTGTAGGAGGAAGTAGGCAGGTGGTGTGTGTATATGCTTGTTTACTGGTAAGATGAGCTGACAGCAGTCCTAAGTCATTACTGGAGGGCATGGGGTGTGATGTCATTGGGGAGGGGCATGGGGCTGTGATGTCATTGGGGGTGGGGCATAACATATTATGCTATTACACATTCTATTGATGGTTACTATTAGCAACAACACTTCACCATTACAGATCCAGATAATCGTGGTGGACATCAATGACAATCCTCCTGTGTTCCCTGTGGGCGTGTATTACATCACTGTGTATGAGAACACCCCTGTTGGCCAGACTGTACTCACTGTTGCCGCTAGTGACAAAGATGCCTTACCTAATGCAACTGTGACCTATTCACTCCTAGGTACAAATTAGACTCATAAATGTACTCTATTTGATGCCCCCCCCTTTGGGGTGCAATCGTTCTTTTTTGTTGCCTGTGCGCAAACATGGCTGCACATTGTATCTCATGCTGACCACACCCCCAGGTATGTCCAACTTCATCACTGTTACAACAACAGGTGCAATTGTTGTGGCCAAGTCACTGAGCAGAGGCTGGTTAGTAACATGTGGACGAGCATTTATAATTCCTCCTCTTCCCTCTTTCATGATGTCTTTATTCCCCTCCCCTCCCTTCATCCTCCCCCTCCCCTCCTTCCCTCCTCTCCTCCTCCCCTCCCCCTCCTTCCCTTCCATCACCTCCACCTGTTAGGTTCAATGTGACAATAGTGGCAACAGATAAGGGGATTCCCCCAATGAGCTCATCGGCTGTGGTGGCTGTATCAGTACTAGGTGTTAACAGCCATAGTCCTGTCTTCACCAACATTGTGACCACCCCTAGGACGTCTGTTTCCATCTATGAGGTGAGGGTGTTGGTGAGATGAGGGTGTTTGTGATGTTGGTGAGGTGAGGGTGTAGGTGATGTTTGTGAAGTGAGGGTGTTGGTGATGCTCGTGAGATGAGGGTGTTTGTGATGTTGGTGAGGTGAGGGTGTAGGTGATGTTTGTTAGGTGAGGGTGTTGGTGATGCTTGTGAGGTGAGGGTGTTTGTGATGTTGGGGAGGTGAGGGTGTAGGTGATGTTTGTTAGATGAGGGTGTTGGTGATGCTTGTGAGGTGAGGGTGTTTGTGATGTTGGGGAGGTGAGGGTGTAGGTGATGTTTGTTAGGTGAGGGTGTTGGTGATGCTTGTGAGGTGAGGGTGTTTGTGATGTTGGGGAGGTGAGGGTGTAGGTGATGTTTGTTAGGTGAGGGTGTTGGTGATGCTATGCATTAAGTGCCTGCTTCTTTTAAACCCTTTTGTGATGTAACCTTACAGTGATCGAAATATCGGGTGCACACCTGCACTAGTGCAGGTACATTTCCCAAAGAGCAGGTTCATTTTGCCCTATACCTGCACAGCGTGCAGGTGGCTTGCCCGACGATAAAACGATACAGTTATATTGTTTACTAGCCATGCTTGTAATAGAGCTACATCTAGCGCTAGTGATTGATTGCAAGTATAAATTTACATTTACAAAGCATACCACGTAGCAATCGTTCAGAACGGCTGAGAACGCATGCATTAATTTATTAATTGAATAATATTAATCGTTATTCCGTATGACAATAAGTGCGAATTTTAGTACCCCACGGCAGCGTTGCTAGTTTTGCATTGATGCTTTAGGCTAGATCAAGCTCCCACCATGCTGCTGTCAGCGAGCAGGATGCGTATATTGCGAGTTGCTCCGTTTCATTATGAATGTCATTAAAAACGAGACTTGCCATTACTATTCCATGCAGCGCGGGACTCCTGACGATCAAATCGTTAATTTCGTTGTCATTATCAAAATACAAGTCAAAGTTCATACCTGGTTGTGGTGGATCATGAAAATAGATGAAGCATTTAGTGTAGTAAATGTTATGTGGTGCCTAAGGGTGCATGTACAGTTAGGGTGTAGGTGGGGCCAGCTAAGGTGCAGGTGGGGCCAGTTAGGTGCAGGTGGGGCCAGTTAGGGGCAGGTGGGGCCAGTTAGGGGCAGGTGGGGCCAAATATGTCACCTGCACCATGCGCAGGGGACTCTAAAAAAGTATTTTGACCCCTGACCTTCATTATGTAATTGTTTTAAAATTACCCCAGAGGTTGCCATAGTAATGATCATCACAATCTTTTTCCCTGCTAGAATGCATTTCTTGGTGATGTGGTCTATGTTGCTACGGCAATCGATCAAGACATTGGTTCTAATGGTCAGGTGGCATTCTCCTTTGGAGCTGGTAATCAAGATGGCAAGTTTAGCATCCAGCCACTCACTGGTGTGATCACAGTGGCTGGAAAGCTAAGCTATTACCTGAGCCAGTACTATCAGGTGAGCATTATTTGGAGAACTTCTCATGTAGCCGATAACCCACTGCCTTTTGGTAAGGGTAGGCATCATTTAGGGCAAGGGTAGGTATGGGAAGGTGTTTTGGATAGAGGTGGGTGTGGCCACATTTACGCATTGATGCAACCCACCAGCTTACAGTCCTGGCACAGGATATGGGGATTCCCCCACGTTCTGCTTCAGCGACTCTCACAGTCCAGATATCAGCAGCCATCAACTACTACGCCCCAACATTCCTGAATGTAAGAATACCATTGTGTGTGTGTGTGTGTGTGTGTGTGTGTGTGTGTGTGTGTGTGTGTGTGTGTGTGTTGACCTATGTAACCATGGTGACATCTTCCATATGTACCCTGCAGTCCAGGTACACTGCATCACTACCAGAGACCACACCCAACAACTCCCAGGTCCTCACAATGTCTGCCACTGACAGAGATGTTCTGGGTACCCCTGCTGCCGCCATCACATATCTGCTAGCTGGTCAGAACAGCGACCATTTTCGCATAAGCAGCACGGGTGTTGTGTACACCAACAGAGCACTGGTATGCCATGGGTAATGTGGGTGTGGCCTATTCTATTGCTCCACCCCCACCTCCCTATTTCCTCAGAACCAGCAACTTGTATCAAGCTACCTATTAGAGGGTGTGGCCATCAATGACCGCGCCTCTCCCATACTGCTTTCCTCTGTCAACCTCGTGGTCACCATAACAACAGCCGTCAATAATCCACCTGTCTTTGTTCAGCAGGGGTACTCAATCAGCATACCAGAGCTGGTTCCTGTTGGTACCACTGTACTGACAGTGCTGGCCATTGACAGTGATCAAGCTAATGTGAGTGATCATGGTGTTAAGTGTGATCATCACATCATGGTGTTAAGTGTGATCATCATGGTGTTAAGTGTGATCATCACATCATGGAGTTAAGTGTGATCATCACATCATGGTGTTAAGTGTGATCATCACATCATGGTGTTAGGTGTGATCATCACATCATGGTGTTAAGTGTGATCATTACACCATGGTGTTAGGTGTGATCATCACATCATGGTGTTCATTAGCACCAGTGTGTAATCACTGTCTGCTCTTTCCTCTGTCTTGCAGACACCTAACTCACAAGTTAGCTACAGGTTCCCTGTGGGGACACAAAGCAATGTCTTTACCGTTTATCCCTCTGGAGCTATAGTGTTGTCTGGTAGCTTGGATTGGTCTGCAGCGTCATATTATAGGGTGAGCAATAAATGGAATGTAATATGTTGATGTGTAGTATATGAGAAACGTCTGTTAAGTATTGAATAAACACACACACACACACACACACACACACATCACTCTTTCAACTGTAGCTGACTGTCTGTGCATCAGATATTGGCACACCTCCAATGTCTGCCTGTGTACCCATGAATGTGTCTGTTCTCGACCAGAATACCTACCCTCCTGTCCTCACACGTGATTCATACTCGTATGTTATTGTTGCTATGGTGATGATATTGCTGCTATGGTGATGATATTGTTGCTATGGTGATGATATCAGTAGATGAGTAGGGGAAGGTTGACATATCAATGACATCATCATGATGTTGTCATGACAATTTTTTCATTTTTTCACTCTTTAGTGCCTCAGTTTATGAGAATGTGAGTACGTTTCCATGGCCACTGAGCGTTGACCTGTCCTTCAGTGATAAGGATAGTCCCTACAACAGCATATCAGCCTACTTCATCACAAGGGTTAACGGCCTGAAGCCTGGTAAGCTATTCCTATTGGACGGCATACGGGATGGATGATATTATTAGTGGTCATGATGGAGCCATAATCACAGCCATATTAATTAGTAGTTATTAAGTGATTAATATTAATATGCAGTGTTGTGTATCACTTTGTCCTGTTCTTTGGTTTCAGATAAGACCTTCTCCCTCAACCAGACAACAGGGGCCCTCCTACTCAACACTGGTGTATCAAGGCTGACTATTAAAGCATATGAGATCATTATCTCTGTGGTGAACGTACGAACTGGGAGGGGTCCACTGTGTGTGTCGCTGCCTTCACGTAAGGAGTGGGCTGGGGACTAGTGCTGTGACATAAGGAGTGGGCTGGGGACTAGTACTATGAAATAAGGAGTGGGCTGGGGACTAGTGCTGTGACATAAGGAGTAGGCTGGGGACTAGTACTATTACATAAGGAGTGGGTTGGGGACTAGTGCTATTACATAAGGAGTGGGCTGGGGACTAGTGCTGTGCCATAAAGGAGTGGGCTGGGGACTAGAGATGTGACGTAAGGAGTGGCCTGGGGACTAGAGATGTGCCATATGGAGTGGCCTGGGGACTATACTGTATGTCTCTCTACAGCCTGCAAGTTCCAGGACACCACCACCATTACTGTCAATGTTCTTGATGTAAACGACCACTCACCTGTGTTCAACTCTTCTGTCTATTATGTCTGTAAGTGTGTACAAGAGCATGTATCAGGGTGTGCCTATGTGGTATGTGTGAGGGTGTGCCTGTGTGTGGGGTGTGTGCCTGTGTGGTATGTGTGAGGGTGTGCCTATGTGTTTTGTGTGAGGGTGTGCCTATGTGGTATGTGTGAGTGTGCCTATGTGTTATGTGTGAGGGTGTGCCTGTGCGGTATGTGTGAGTGTGCCTATGTGGTATGTGTGAGGGTGTGCCTGGTAAGGGGTGTGTGCCTGTGCTTATCAGTATGCTCTTGTTCACAGACGTCAGTAGTGATGTAGCTGTGGGCACAGCTGTTACCACACTGACTGCAACTGATCTTGATGAGGGAACCTTTGGGCAAGATGGAGTGAGTTTGGAGGAGGGAGGAGGGGAGAGATAGGGAGGGAGGGGAGAGAGGGGGGGAGGAAGAGAGGGAGGGAGGAGTGTAAGTATGAAAATAGTCAAACTATGTCTAACATCCCCTCCCCATCCTCCCCTCCTACCCAGATCACCTATTTGTACTCGGGAAATGTTGCTCGTACCAACCAGTTCCGTATAGATACCCGCAGTGGGGGTGTGGCTGTCATCTACACAGCTGCATTGCTAGCTATGTATGATGGAGTGACCTTCAACCTCCAGGTGTGTGTGTGTGTGTGTGTGTGTGTGTGTGTGTGTGTGTGTGTGTGTGTATGTGTGCGTGTATGTGTATGCATGTATGTGTGTTAATGTATGTGTGTACGTGTTGTGTGTGTGTGCATGTGTGTGTGGTGTCATTCATCATGGTACCCTTCAGGTTGTTGCCATGGATGGGGGTGTTCCACCCAACACTAACTCCACCAATGTCAGTGTTCTGGTGCTTAGCAACACAAAGAGACTTCTACTGTCCTTTGCATGTGATGTAAACACCATACATGTCCAGCAGGCGGCCATTGTCAGGTCAGTGGTGGGGCATGTGCACGTAGTCATGGTTACGCTGTGTGTTCCTCTCTGGTGTGGGTGTGGCCTGCAGTGCCCTGAACAATGCAATCCCAGGGTACAATGTGACAGTTGAAGTCATTCAGCCACATGTCAATATATACACTGGTGAACCTGTGGCCAACATGTGAGTCCTGTAGTGTATGCAGTAGTACAGTGGTAGTACACAGTAGTATACAGTGGTAGTATGCAAGAGTATACTGTGGATGTATGCAGTAGTATACAGTGGTAGTATGCAGTAGTATACAGAGGTAGTATGCAGTAGTATACAGTGGTAGTATGCAAGAGTATACTGTGGATGTATGCAGTAGTATACAGTGGTAGTATGCAGTAGTATACAGAGGTAGTATGCAGTAGTATACAGTGGTAGTATGCAAGAGTATACTGTGGATGTATGCAGTAGTATACAGTGGTAGTATGCAGTAGTATACAGAGATAGTATGCAGTAGTATACAGTGGTAGTATGCAGTAGTATACAGAGGTAGTATGCAGTAGTATACAGTGGTAGTATGCAGTAGTATACAGAGGTAGTATGCAGTAGTATACAGTGGTAGTATGCAGTAGTATACAGAGATAGTATGCAGTAGTATGCAGTGGTAGTATTTATATTGATCTTTTCTTTGCAGCACCGAGCTCTTGTTCCATGTGTATGACCTCCAGAACCACACCTACATAGACTACCTCTTGTACTATGACCTGGCAGGGGAACTGGATGCTGGGAATGTGACCTCAGCCTTTGGCGTCTTCCTCAATGGAACCATTCCATCAAACTGCAGTGTCCAATCTCTACAGGTAGCAAGGGGGTGTGGTGAGTACAGGGACACGCCTCTAATCCTCCCTCCTCCCCCTCCATCCCATAGCCTCTGTTCCTCATAAGTACACCCATCACCTACCCTCCTGGACAGAACTATACTGACGTCAAAGTGATCACGGTTACCGTGGCAACACTTCCTGTTTTTGTTGAGCTGCCAGTGCGTCTTGACATACAGATCCTGATAGTGATAGTGTTCTGTGGTGTGCTCTTATTGGGAGCTATGGTTCTGACATTCCTATCCTTTTACCAAAGATATGCGTAAGTACCAGGTAGGGGGTGTGGCCTCTATATCACCATCTGCCACCCTCCCTCCTCCCCACACCACAGAGCCCTCCATGATGCCCGTACAAAGTTGCTGGCAGATGTGTTCTATGGTAACCAGGGAACAGCCATGGTTGAAAACATCCAACTACAGAACCTTCAGCTTGATGAAATGAACACTAACGCGTAAGATTTCCCCCTCCCTCCCCCTCCCCTCCCCTCTCTCCTCCCCTCCCTTCCCCTCTCTCCCCTCCCCTCTCTCCCCTCCCCCTCTCCCTCACCCTCCCCTCTCATCTCTCCCTCCCCCCTCTCCCCTCCCCTCCCCCTCCCACTCCCTTTCTCCTCTCCCCTCTCCCCTCCCCTCCCCCTCTCCCTCACCCTCCCCTCTCTTCTCTCCCTCACCCCTCTCCCAACCCTCCCCCTCCCCCCTCTCTCCCTTCCCCTCTCTCCTCTCCCTCCATGCCATATATTTCATTGGTGGTTAAAAATGCACTTACAGTGACCCACAATGTAATGTCAGCTCCTTTTCACAGCAACAATCCATTTATTTACTACTCTCTGTGCCCATAACGTCTTAGGGGTCCATATAGTCGGTACGATGTATTATTTTGAGTAGCCCAATTCATCTCAAACATGATTGATGGGCTGTTATTCAAAATTAATGATGTCACCTTCCCTGCATACAGTCAGATACGTCGTGACAATCCAATCTTTGTCCACCCCTATGAGGACTGGATAGGCACTACAGACCCCACTAAGGCCTCCATGTAAGTATGGGGGCTCCATAACTAACCATCGCTCTCCAATACCTTCCCTAACCCTAACCCTCCCTTACCACCTCCCTCCTCCCCCTCCTCCCTCAGAGGAGAAGAGAGTGCTGGTACCAAGCAGCTGGATAATCCATTATATGAGGAGCAGGAGTTAAGGATGGACATGTTCTCACAGGACTCTGACGAAGACGGAGGTCAGTTAGTGTGGTCTGGGGAGGAGGTGGCCATATAAGGAATCACTAACATATATATAACACAGCACTTTAACAGCCTATCCAGTGAAGATGGACCCCTGTGTGTGGATAGGTGTGAAGAGATAATATTTTACAGTCCACATTTATCTGGTCCACATACAGGCGGCCATTATTCCCTGCTAAACTGCTGTGTGTAAGAAATGTGTTAGCCAATTATGTACTGCAAGACCTCTTTATCCTGTAACATATTGTAGCTATACCTACACACCCTCACACCACACACACACCCACACCCTCATACCACCCACCACACACACTCACAGAGGTGGATGAGGCTGAACTCTTAGCAGCTGCACTTCAAGATGATGATGACAATGAAGATAATGCGATCACTGCCATTTAATAACTAACCTCAATGCTAGCCCTAACCAATGGCTTGCTAATATAATCTAAAGTTGTGCTTAAGTTAGAACTGTACACATCATGTCTGTGCCTTTATAACTGATCTGTATGTTGGAGTCCAATGAACATGCAAGGCTTTAATATGTGTGGGGTTCACATAACCCCCCCCCCCACCCCTCCCCCAGGGGCCTAGGACCCCTCTGGTCTCTTAAATAAACACAAGCTACTAGTTACATCATCACATTCCCTGTTGCCATAACAACAGGGGTATGAAACGTATCTGATGTTCGCAAGATAAGTAGGTCACCTCTGCCTCTGAAGTTACTTTATCATTGCACCAGAATGAAGGATCAGGACATAGTAAAGTTCCCACTCTAAATCCTAGTACACTCAGAGATGGAGGTCTGGGGGTGTGGCCCCAGGTACAGGCCTAGAGCTGTAGGGCCAGTCTTCAGAGGTCCCACCACAAGGACAGAGGGTAAGCTGGTACAGTTGGGGGTGTGGCACCAGATAGCCATGTCATAATCACAGGGAAGCTGGTAGCTGGTATGTGTGTGTGTGTGTGTGTGTGTGTGTGTGTGTGTGTGTGTGTGTGTGTGTGTGTGTGTGTGTGTGTGTGTGTGTGTGTGTGTGTGTGTGTGTGTGTAGGCTATCTCCAGAGGTAAGTAAGCCTATGGGATGGTATTACATCAGCCATACTTGGCATCCATTACATTGTGATGAAGCTAAGTACATTGGGGCTAGATGTAATGGACCAACACACCAGCCCTGGTAGTCCTACCAAAGCTAAGTACATTGGGGCTAGATGTAATGAACCAACACACCAGCCCTGGTAGTCCTACCAAAGCTAAGTACATTGGGGCTAGATGTAATGGACCAACACACCAGCCCTGGTAGTCCTACCAAAGCTAAATACATTGGGGTTAGATGTAATGGACCAACACACCAGCCCTGGTAGTCCTACCAAAGCTAAGTACATTGGGGTTAGATGTAATGGACCAACACACCAGCCCTGGTAGTCCTACCAAAGCTAAATACATTGGGGCTAGATGTAATGGACCAACACACCAGCCCTGGTAGTCTTACCAAAGCTAAGTACATTGGGGTTAGATGTAATGGACCAACACACCAGCCCTGGTAGCCCTACCAAAGCTAATTACATTGGGGCTAGATGTAATGAACCAACACACCAGCCCTGGTAGTCCTACCAAAGCTAAGTACATTGGGGCTAGATGTAATGGACCAACACACCAGCCCTGGTAGTCCTACCAAAGCTAATTACATTGGGGCTAGATGTAATGGACCAACACACCAGCCCTGGTAGTCCTACCAAAGCTAAGTACATTGGGGTTAGATGTAATGGACCCACTCAGGTGTCCAATCTGGTAACCTTCTATGGAGCACTTCCACTGGTACTGGTTCTATTGACTAGATGCTGTTTACAAAAGCCAGTCTGCTCTAAAGTCCTCCCTGCTTCTCACACACCTCCCTTCTACTCATTGTCACTCAACCAACACCACCACTGTCATGTAGTCTCATATAGATTTCCACCATAGCGAATGCATCATCACCACTAACTACTACCAACTGGTTGGGGTTGGGAGTAAATGCTATTGAGGTTTAGCATTCTGCCATGCATATGTTAAGGTAGGGGATAAATAGATACACTTATGGATAGCACGCATGGTTACAAATATACATAGAGACACTACACGCTACTTCAGGGTCACTTAGTAACAGGATCGGTTTAGGGGGGTTAAGTTATAAAATAGCATGATTACAAACATGTGATACATTGAGCCACTACAGGTCAGTTAAGGGTCACTAGGTGACAGATTCTATCTGGTCTGCCAATTCCCGGAGTTTGGATTGTCTGAGAACATTCACCAGGGAGCTCCATGATACTGGAACAATACTCTTCCCTTCAAGCCATCTCTTAAATATTGCTATGGTGATGTTTTCAGCATTTAGGAGATACTCTTGTCTAAGTCCATCCACTACTTCCCCAGTGAGGTCATTAAGGAGGAGTGTACCAAAGGTGGGGTAGTTGGTACCTATCTTCTGAGTGATATTGATGAAGGTACCATGAGCAGGGAAAGCCATCAACAGTGGGAGGGAAGGTGGAACTGTGGGGGTGGGGAGGGTGGAGGTGAGGAGAGGGGTGATCAGACCAGAATAAATCCAGAAGCTTTAAAACACACACACACACACACACACACACACACACACACGCACACACACACACACACACACACACACACACACACACACACACACACACACACACACACACACCAAGGACTCATGTAGTATGATGGAAGGTATAGTGATCAAATGGTCTACCACCCACATCACTCACCTGGTGTACTGAGATCTTCTTTTGAGACAGCACTCTCACCTAACCACATCAACTGACCCACACTCAGGTCTCCCTTTTGGGAATCCATAGTAGTACAGTTCCACTTGTTTATTGAATCTGAAGTCACCACTACTCGAGCTAAATGACGGGAGTCCGATGAGCATTCTGCTCCAGCACACAAGAATGCATCTTCAAACTTGAGGTTGCAGTAATTGAGCTTACTTATAGCATGGTTGATACCACTGTGGACAAGCTCCCTTATCTCCCTGCATGCCTTACTTGAAGGGTCCTTAACATGTACTCCAATAGAGAAGAAAATATCAACTAGGGTCACTATGTCTGCAGTTTTGGTTTGCTGGAGTGTAATGCAGTTGCGATACATGCAGGACGGTATGTCTCCATCCATGGACACCTTCCAAGTAGATTGGTTTAAAAAGTAGGCCACGAGATAGCAAAACAGACCACTGGGAATGCATCTCTGCTTGCTATCATTGACAAACCTTATCATCAAGGTGTCTTCTTGAAGGTACTTAGACACCTCAGTGTCATTCAGGTGAGGCAGCAGTGCAGGCATAAAGTACTCACTGATCGATTTCATAGCAATTGTAGCAATTGCACCAACCTTGACCAGTATGTTCAAAAGATCCTTTTCAGTGAACAGACCTGGTTTGTAGTGCTCTGGAAACTTCTTCAGAAGTTTCACCGAAAAAATCCCCTGATCCTTAAACTTCTTTACATCACAATCAACACCTACACTCTCATCTGGGTCATGCCTCAGCTTGTGGTGGTACTGCACTAATTCACTCACCTTGGTGAGGACCACCTGTGGGTCACAGAACACTGTCTGGGGTAGAACCTCTGGGTAATATAAGAACACATTGTGCTGGACAAGATGGTGCAAGGCAGCAGAGAATGCGTCTTTCTCCATGTGCAATTTCTGTGCACACTCTTGACATTTTTTAATGCTTAGAATGCCACTATCAGATGACTTTCGGAGAGAAACCTCAAGGCAGAACCAAATAATTGGCATCTTCATACGCTTAGGGAACATGGACACTATTTTTTTTCTAATTTCTAGGGCAGCAGCTCTGTCCTTATCCTCAGGGACCTTGCCATTCACAGCAAATATCACCTTTGTCATCTGCTCTCCCTTGTAAAATAAAGGAGAGTTATCCTTCAGTAAACCAAGGAGCTGTCTATCCTTATCTTCTATGGTTTCATCTTTACATTCACCAGCTTTATCTGAGTGTGTTCCCACAATGATGATTGGAGAGCGTCTCACCCTCTGTTCTTCTACCTCTTCCTCTCTCTCCACCCTCTCTTTCTCTAGCTGGGTATCCTGTGAACACATTGCTCCAATACACTGCTTAAGGATCTCAACGTGTGAGAGAGGAGACTGATATGGTTTCCCTACAGGCTTGCCATCAAAATAGCACTCAATCATGGGATGCTCTGATAGTTTTTCTGACAGTTTGAACACAAAAATGGATGCACCTGAGTTTTGTACAAACAATGGAAGGATGTCATGGTACTGCAGTTGACCACCACTGTCAATGAACTGGATCCACTCCATTTTGAACAGCTTTTCGTTAGCTATACCTGTGGAGGGTGAATTATTAGGTCGTCTCGTTGAGAGCTCTCAGCTACCACTCACCTGATGAGGGATTACTATTATGAATTAGCATTAGCTGATCAATGACAGCTGCAAATGTGGTATCCTCGGTGTTGTTGACATCAGCAGGTAGGGTGCTAGGAGGAATTTGGTCAGCACCTGCTCCATCACTGTGTACATTAATGGATATCTTTGGATACTTGCTAACCACATCATTCAAGGATGATGATGCCATGGTTACACCATCACCCTTGATGGTATCTCCAACAATACGCATCAGATCATCATCATTTTGCACCATGACCCAGTCATCTGTTTGTTCCCGAACACAAACCCGTGCATAAGATACAGCTCGAACAGGGTTGTCAGCCAGCCCTGTACTGATGCGTTGCTCTGGAGGGTCCTTCTGCAGGAGGAGGTGTTTGAGGTGAGTCTTTCCAACACCAGCTGCTCCAAGAATGAGACACTTGGTCACTGAAGTTTCCACATATCCCTTCCTCATAGCCTCATCATAGAGACGTCTGAATGATAAGACAATGAATACACTAAACCAAAAAAGTTAACATATTAACACACATCATGCAGAGTAATGCAAACACACTGCTGGTGACAACACATGTAACTGGATGCATTCAAAGAGTACCCACAGGCCCACAATGTACCAGTCATAAATTAGTACCAGCACATACACCAGCACCAGTACATACACCCTAGATACACCAGCACCAGTACATACACCCTAGATACACCAGCACCGGTACATACACCCTAGATGTGGTACAGGAGTATGTACTTGTGCTGGTGTATCTAGGGTGTATGAACTATCTAGGTTAGTGTACATGTATGTGTAGACATCCAGCCACACCAATGGACTGTGTAAAGACCACAGCAGTGAGTACTGCTGTCAAAACATAACATGTACCTTTCATCTGCGTGTGGAGGGATGACGAGCTTAGCCAGATCTGAAAAGTACTCTGGTTAGTACAGTTCCATTAGAGAATGACTAACCTTCCACAGTTTCATCTGCTTCCTTTGGGTTTGGGGGGATGAAGAGCTTAGCCAGACCTGAAAATACTCTGGTTAGTACAGTTCCATTACAGCATGACTAACCTTCCACAGTGATCTCCACCACCTGTTGACTATCACCATCAACCACCAACACTCTTCCTCTTGACAGAAGTAGTGTGTCCACACAGGAACATTTAAATGGCATGTATCCAACATGTTGCCACTTCTGATTGGAATGGTGGAAGGCATAGATGGCAGAGGTATCTGATCCATCTTTGTCGCTCCCTCCAATGGCAAGGAGCACACCATCAACCACACATGCAGATGACAGACTGTGTGGTACATCTGTTAGCTTTTTCCAGAATTCAGATGACTCTTTGTCAGCAGTAGTCTAGCCAATGTGTGTGCAGGGATGTGTGTGTTGGTAATAGGAGGAGATGGGTAACACAACAACAAAGCATGTGGACATGTATGTGTGGTCATGAGACTAGTGGACGCGTTACATCATTGTGTAAGTGGGCGTGCACGCGCGTGTGTGTAAGTTAGCTGTCAAATCGAGCACTAAGTAAGTGGAGGTTAAGTGTGCACTTGTATCACAGGTGTGTGGCCACCCGTGTGTGTGTGTGTGTGTGTGTGTGTGTGTGTGTGTGTGTGTGTGTGTGTGTGTGTGTGTGTGTGTGTGTGTGTGTGTGGTCCACGCGTAAGCTGCACACAGGGACAGAGATGCTACGCAATGTTCAGTGACTCACCAGTTCAGTGATGTTGGCAGACCACACTGCCTGCTTCATGCCCCAGCCTCCCATCACGAAGACCTGGTCCCTATGGACTACTGCTGACATGGAATAACATCTCTCTGGGAGTGGTGGTCCGAAGTGCCAGGTCTTACCATCAAACACCTGAACGTCCCTCAGACTACTACCATCATCACGTTGCCCTCCCATCACAACCATACCACCTCCACTAATACTTACTACACATGTGTACCCACACCCTACCAACATATTACACATGGAGGTCCACCTCCCTCTTCTCCACAACACTACCTCCTTACTGTAACCATCATGCTTACTATAACCACCATCATCCTTCAAACCTCCAACAAACACCAGATCTCCTCCACACACAGCTAGTCTGGCCCTATCCCTAACACCATCAGCCATTTTCTTCCACTTAGCCCCATCCAAAACGTACACTCTATCTGGTACCCCCCACACAGCTCTACCTTCCACCTCCACTAGACCACCACCTAACTTTCCTCGACCACCTTTCACAGGTACTGGCTGACATTTTTTGCAGCTAAACATTTTTATCTAAAGGAAAAGAAATTATTTATAGTTAATTCAAAGACAACATGTTTAGGGACCTAGCTCAGCTAGCTCGGTCCACACCACATCATACTCACTTCAAGCTTCTCTTTACCACATCTAACGGCTAATCTGGACACTGCCAACTCACATGGCGACTAGTACAGACTGTTGGGGTGGTCCCTGTAGCTACATGTACAGTGAGTGTAAGATCACAAGAGGCCTGCCTACCACTATACCCTCTTGGGGAGGTCGCTACACTATCGGCTACCTCATCCAACCTTCATAGCTACCTTAGGTATACACACTTCAAGCTTCACTACAGCTCCAAACCTACCACATGAGGGTGTGGATAAGGCTGCAGCTATAATGGAGGTATGGGGACCACTTCTGACCTCTCACACACCTTGCATAGCTGAGGGGACCACCAAATTATACTACAACCCTCCATTTTGCAACACTGTCTAAATAAAAGGCTAAAGCTATATATTTTTTTCACCACCTTTCCAGGCCCGGCGCACAGGGTGCGGCCAATGTTATAAAGGCATGCATGGCAGCACTCCCGCGAACGCGCGGAAGATTAGGAAATCCACGAATGAACCAACATTTTTGAACGGGAATCGTTTATAAATTGTTTTGATTATTTGCGTTTACTATAAAGCATAAACCCCAACCCCTAAAACTAGTCCCATCGAAAAAGTGATTCATTTCAGTAGCCCTCGAATGCGGAAGATGATTTTTGCTACCAGAGATGCGTCAACTGCAAGTCGGCGATTTAAGGGGCGTCTTGAAACTATTTTGGAAAAGATAACGTCATTGTGACGTTTCATTATACCCCCCCCCCCCCCCCCCCCCCCCCCCCTCGTAACGTAATACTATCTCTGGTAAGGTTGTGGGCCATTTTTCTGGTCAGTACATCGGAAAACGTCACGAGCCTGAAACCCCCCCCCCCCCCCCCCCCAACGTCAAAATGACGTTAACTTTTTTGGAGACGCCCCCCCTAAGTGAACTTCCTTTTAAAAAGGCTTTCTGCATGAAGAGATAGTAACCCACGTAGCGGCAATGATTTCTACTGACTAGACTGCATTGCAGTAGAATCATTGCCGCTACGTGGGGTTCTTAAAGCCTTTAAAGGAAGTTCAAATCACGATTGGTTATGAATGCATTATACTGTGCACGTACACAGCACCTGCGCTTGATAACTGACTCATCTGCAAAACGTTACGGCGATCAGTACAATCTCGAGGCTATGGTACATATTACTTCTCACGCACAAATGCAATCAGACAAGCCCAAATAGCTGGATACACTCATTTTTTGGGATCGAAAGTTGGTGAGGCCAAAGTCGTACCAACTACGCCATGTGCGCCGGGCCTTCTTTCTCCACCTAGCTAATATGTCCATAACTAGCACACTGCACACTTCTCCATACACATAGAGAGAGACTCACCGTGTAGTTCGAATATCAACAAAATGACCGCTCGATGCTAGAAGTAATAACGGCGGCTACAACAAAAGAACTATTTAGCGACAGCTGCAAAAGTGATTTGCCGAAGGCGTTAACTTCTTTTTGATGCTCGTACTGCGCATGCTCCAGTTGTTGACGTATTTTAGCACCGCATCGATCAGTGAAATTTCGGCGCAAGCTGAATTGAAGCATGATTAAATCCATCCAATTAGGATTGTTTGGTTAAGTGGCGATTTCATTACATACCATTTTGTTGTATCTCAAACTGACATACCATTGGCTCAAAACTTTATTGCAGCTAGCATTATCGATAAGCACATGCAGGATCATGCCTTTGGTTATAGATCAGGTAAAGTTCCGCAGCAATGGTTGGCTGAAAACCGTCTCTGCATCTGCCCTTCGTGCAACAAACTAGTTGCCATCTCCTGGTTTTCTCACCATAAGCAGTCTTGTGTAACATCCGTTTCACATGAAGTAGCATCCTCATCCAATCAAGCTTCAATCTTCCTAGTATACAACAAGCTACCTATCCGTCGATTGAGGAAGTCCTTTCGTGTCGCTGCCCTACCTTGAAGTACATCCCTAAGCGTGCTCGTCAACACTTCGGGTCCGTACTCGCTGAAGTGCTAAAGCAAGTGATTTTTGAAAATTCTGTCGAAGCCTGGCCCTGGACCAGATTACTTATGTTGCCCAAATGTGTGTTGCCATCTTCGAGGAGAAAGGGAAAGGGAAAGCATATGATTCCAATTGAATCATTGTGCCAAGATTGGAAGGACGGCAAGGAGTTGCTTTTATGGGCCAAGGCGGTGAGCAGAGTCAGCGTGAAAGATTACCTGTGCTCAGGTCCTGATACTGATAAGAAGAAACTGGCATCAGCAATTGCATGTGCAGAGGAAGGGCTATTTTCAAAAGCTTGTCGTATCTTAACGTCCCATGGCATTGCACCAAACAATGATACTATGTTTAAATTATTGAAGTCTAAACATCCATATGCCATCCCTCCTACCATTCCCAGTGTGTCTACCTCTACACCAGCTATCCAACTCCCTCCTACCTTCAATATTGCTGCAACTCTACGGACTTTTCCTAAAGGAACAGCATGTGGTCCATCAGGCTTGAGAGTCCAGCATTTACTTGATGCATTGGACTCAAGACTACCAATCTCAATGGAGAGCCTACTGCATCAGGTGGTTAATATTCTGCTCGCTGGCAATGCCCCTACCACCCTCTCACTTGCTGGCGGAAATCTAACATCTCTATTGAAATCCAAAGGCACTGGATGGGATGTTCGACCAATCGCTGTAGGAGAAATTTTGAGATGCCTTGTGGGTAAATGTGCCTGCATTTTAACAAAGGAAAAGGCCTCACAATTCTTCAATCCATTTCAGTTTGGTGTAGCTTGTCCAGCTGGCACCGAAAAAATTGTGCATAAGCTTAGGCAAGTTATTGAGGACAACTGGAATAATGGAGATTTTGCCATCTTAAAAGTTGATATGCGAAATGCATTTAACTTAGTGTCTCGGGAAGCAGTCCTTCACCAGTGTGCCATCCACTTCCCTGAGCTTCTTCCATGGGTGACTTGGTGCTATTCACAGCACCAAAAGTTGTGGCATCCAATGGGTCAGTTAATATCGGCATCAGGTGTCCAACAAGGGGACCCTTTAGGCCCACTTCTTTTTGCTCTCGTTCTGCACTGCACCATTCTTAAAATCTCTGCTGACCCCCAGTGCAAAGAAATGCTGCTGAACTGTTGGTATCTTGATGATGGGGCTTTGGCAGGACCAAGAGATGCAGTATGCAGAGCTCTAAAAATTTTGCAAGCCAACAGTGACACTACTGGTCTCCACATTAATTTGGGTAAATGTGAATTATTCTGTGCCCAAGAGCTCTCCATGTTCCCATCTGACATTCCATGCTCGGCCTGTCCACACTTTGAATTACTAGGTGCCCCCATCGGGAGTGTGGAGTATTGTGCTCAGTACATCGAATCCAAAAGAAAAGATGCATTACATCTATTATCACTTCTACCCTAACTGTGCAACCCACAAGTTGCTGTCACCATCCTGAGATCATGTGCTAGTTTCTGTAAGCTCGCCCACCTAGCACGGTCTACACCTCCTTCACCAATGTCAGAGTCAGTGTTTAGTCAATTTGACAATGATGTTCTTCACTGCTTGGAATTATCTGCAGCAATTGAGCTAACACTTCCAGCAGCTAAACAGGCCTCACTTAACCTGAGTCATGGTGGCCTTGGTCTGCGTTCCCTTCATCGCCACGCACCGGCTGCATACATCTCATCTCTAACCACATCAATGCCCTCAGACAATTGCTCGGTGACTTCAAAGGTCTACCTTCTTGCTGCAGTGAATGCGTACAATGCCATGGTCAGTCAGCCAGATGCCATCTCAGTTGAAAGTGTGCTAGATGCTCCACCCCGCCAGCATACACTATCCTCTCACATTGAAGAAGCTGACTTCAATTCACTTTTTTCCGATGCAACTACTGTGACAAAGGCCAGATTGCAGGCTATCTCTGCACCTCAAGCCCATGCATGGCTTAAAGTGCAGCCTTCACCAAAGTTAGGTCTTGCGTTGATGCCTGATGAAGCACAGGTCATTTTAAAATGGTGGCTTGGCCTTCCTTTGACACCTGAGGGCACACCATGCCCACTTTGTCATCACAACATGGATGCTTGGGGACATCACATGCTCACTTGTCGCTCTGGGGGAGATGTAATAACCAGACACAACCAACTCAGGGACTGCATTGCTGACTTCTGCCACAAGGCATGCCTTTCCCCACAAATTGAGAAAGGAAGTGGTATTCTTCCCAAAGACCAATCAAGACCAGCAGACATCCTAGTGCCAAACTGGTCCCTCTCACGCCCAGCTGCATTTGACATAAAGGTCATCAATCCGCTTAATTTGCAATTTATACAAGAAGCGGCTCAAACCTGTGGTCATGCAGCTGAGATGGGAGAAGAGGCCAAGCACTCAAGAAATGATGAGGCATGTGCCCTTAGAGGATGGTCATGCATCCCTTTGGTTGTGGAGGTGTTTGGGGGATGGGGCAATGAAGCCATCAATGTACTTTTGGCCATATCCAAAAAGGTAGCTACGTAACTATGTCGACCTCTGAATGAGGTTATGTCGGGCATCTACAGTCGCCTCAGCCTCACCCTCATGAGGCAGAATGCCAGGGCAATTTTGGCCAGATGTGTCTCACCAAACACTTGCTATGACCTTTAGTTATTTGTAGTGCTTATGTTTTAAAGTATGTTAGTATAAGTATATTTTAGGTCGTGTAGTTGTTAGCCAATAAAAAATAAAAAATATCGATAAATATATTACCATAGCCATCCTTGGTCGTTATAAACACTGCGTCGTGAAAATGGGACAGCGAGTAGGAATTGTTGCGTGGGCGGACTTCAAAAGCTCATCTACTGCGGCCCGGCTACGTAGAATCCGTCGTCGTTAACAACACGGTTTGTGTTAAATTCTACGGCAGTCGGCCATCATTGAAGTCCTCGCGGTCCGAGTCTATGCGGGACAGACTGCCGCAGATGGTCTTTTTGGTGCCGTCAGTACAGAGTGATCGATCGTAAGCGAGTCCAGCCTGGACCCTCTCTCAATGGCATAACATCTTTGCCATTTGAATTCATAGAAGCTTAATCCACTGCTAGACCATGGCTAGACTTGAGATACATCATGAGCAAATTCAGTCTCCGTCTATCCATTGTAATGAATTGTTTCCTAAGTTACCAGCTTTTCTTCAGCGATCAATGGGAGTTGCCAGTGAAACTGGTGCTTCCACTTGGCTTTCTATGTTACCTCCAAGAACATGGCTTTGCCTTACATAAGGTAGCATTTAGAGATGCATGCTCTTTGTCTGCGCTATGGTTGGCAACCTATCTTGCCTCCTTTGACCTGTGCCGGTTTGTGGAAAGACACTTTCTATTGAACGTGCATGCCTTGACCTGTCCCTGTGGTGGTTATCCATCTGTTCGGCACAATGAGTTACGGGGCATCACTGCAACATTGCTTACTGATGTATGCCACAGTGTTGGAACCCAGCTTCGTCCACAACCTTTATCTGGTGAGTTTCTCAAGTACAAGACAGCAAATGATGCGGATGATGCTCGTGTAGACATTGTTGCAGAGAACTTTTGGTGTCGCAACAGACAGAAGAGCTACTACCTCTTGGTGTCAAAGTTATCAATCCTTTTTGCTAAATCTTATATGAAAGAATCATTGATCCAATGTTATCGCCATTTAGAACAGGACAAGAAACGTGCCTATGAAGTTGAACTTGGTTGTTTTACACCACTGATGCTTTCAACTTCTGGTGGATTAGGTCCTTCTGCTAAGACTTTCTATAAGAGGCTTGTGTCACCTATTGCACAAAAGCACGATCAGCCATACAGCCTAACCCTTTTTTGGCTTCGTGCCAAATAGAGCTTTTTGTTCACGTTCTACAATCATGAGTCTTCGTGGCTCAAAATCGTCATACCATCGAGCCACATGCTTCCCATTTGCCTCTGCTATAGATCTGACCTGCTCAGCAGGCAGGAATTCCTAATGTTGTTCTATGCCCTAATGTTTGTGCATATTATGTATGTAATTTAAAAAAAAATTTAATAAGGCTGTAAAAATGATACACATAACCCATGAAAAACAGGTAATGAAATAAGTATTATAAAAGAAAAAAGACTAATAGGATTTCAATGTTCAAATGGAGATCCTGCTTTCTGAGCAGGATAGCTAGGTAAATGGCATCACTAAACATGTTTGTTGTGATGGGAGGACCTCCAGCCTCTGATGTGATGGGAGGACCTCCAGCCTCTGATGTGATGGGAGGACCTCCAGCCTCTGATGTGATGGGAGGACCTCCAGCCTCTGATGTGATGGGAGGACCTCCAGCCTCTGATGTGATGGGAGGACCTCCAGCCTCTGATGTGATGGGAGGACCTCCAGCCTCTGATGTGACGGGAGGACCTCCAGCCTCTGATGTGATGGGAGGACCTCCAGCCTCTGATGTGATGGGAGGACCTCCAGCCTCTGATGTGATGGGAGGACCTCCAGCCTCTGATGTGATGGGAGGACCTCCAGCCTCTGATGTGATGGGAGGACCTCGAGCCTCTGATGTGATGGGAGGACCTCCAGCCTCTGATGTGATGGGAGGACCTCCAGCCTCTGATGTGACGGGAGGACCTCCAGTCTCTGATGTGATGGGAGGACCTCCAGCCTCTGATGTGATGGGAGGACCTCCAGCCTCTGATGTGATGGGAGGACCTCCAGCCTCTGATGTGATGGGAGGACCTCCAGCCTCTGATGTGATGGGAGGACCTCCAGCCTCTGATGTGACGGGAGGACCTCCAGCCTCTGATGTGATGGGAGGACCTCCAGCCTCTGATGTGATGGGAGGACCTCCAGCCTCTGATGTGATGGGAGGACCTCCAGCCTCTGATGTGATGGGAGGACCTCCAGCCTCTGATGTGATGGGAGGACCTCGAGCCTCTGATGTGATGGGAGGACCTCCAGCCTCTGATGTGATGGGAGGACCTCCAGCCTCTGATGTGACGGGAGGACCTCCAGTCTCTGATGTGATGGGAGGACCTCCAGCCTCTGATGTGATGGGAGGACCTCCAGCCTCTGATGTGATGGGAGGACCTCCAGCCTCTGATGTGATGGGAGGACCTCCAGCCTCTGATGTGATGGGAGGACCTCCAGCCTCTGATGTGACGGGAGGACCTCCAGCCTCTGATGTGATGGGAGGACCTCCAGCCTCTGATGTGATGGGAGGACCTCCAGCCTCTGATGTGATGGGAGGACCTCCAGCCTCTGATGTTATGGGAGGACCTCCAGCCTCTGATGTGACGGGAGGACCTCCAGCCTCTGATGTGATGGGAGGACCTCCAGCCTCTGATGTGATGGGAGGACCTCCAGCCTCTGATGTGATGGGAGGACCTCCAGCCTCTGATGTTATGGGAGGACCTCCAGCCTCTGATGCACATTATATAATTATTCAGTTTAATGTATGTGTGTTTGTTTTTAAGGGTGCAAAGGAGCCATGCTCGATTTCCTCACCACTCTTCATTCGCCCACTTCATCTCTTGCTCGTTCAACTTGTAACAACTTATTACGAAAGAGGGGGCATGTGGGTTAAATACTCACTTGTCAAAAGAAAGCCCATTGTCTGTCATTTCCCAAAAATTTTCAGCTGCAATATCAATGCACCAGCTTCAGAATTTGCTGTTTTGTAAGAGAGATGTTGGTCATTTACTGGCTGCAGTGGTGGTTCAGTGAGATGGTAAAAGTGGTGAGGCCAACCATATCGAAGACAAAGGGCATCTCTGAAGGCCCCTGTATTGAAGACAAAGGGCATCTCTGAAGGCCCCTGTATTGAAGACAAAGGGCATCTCTGAAGGCCCCTTATGCAGAGCGTAGCATAACCATCTTCCAGGCTGAAGAGTAGGACTCTTTGGTAACTGATGGGTAGCTTATTAATCAAATCCAACACTCTGCTCTTTCTAAATGTGCTATATCTATGAGAGTCCTGGCAGAAGATCAGTCTCTCGTGCCATAATGTAATGACACTACATCATGGTACGAGAGACTAGCAGGAGATAGGGTATACACGTGATGAAGGATAAGTGAGGTAAGAGGAGCAGATATGTATTTGGTGCACACAGTTACTTAGATTATAATTATGGATGCCGACACCTCCACTGCACCTGAATTATATCCTTTGAGGTCAAGTTTCCAAACTAAAACATAAAATTTATCCAGCTCAAATAAAAGTATGGTGTGCAAACAAGTACATACAATCACCATATTAATTACCATACTAATAACCATACTATTAACCATATTAATAACCACTTTAATAATCATATTGATTACCATAGTACCATTTTTTTAAATATACCATATTACCATGATAATAACCACATTAATAACCATATTAATTACCATGTTGATTATACTGTATACATAAAGTGAACTGTAATCATATACTACATACATTTATTAAACACACTTAATCTTTAATCTCCAGGGTCTGGTCCTATGCGTAGGACCAAACTTCCAAAATTTATCCTAAATTGAAATGGACTTACCTAGCAGCCATATCTTCACAGTTGTTTCATGATACTTCATACTTCATTTACCAATTTTTACATCATTCAGTTGGTCCGTAAAATTGGATGCAGTCCATAAGAATACATTACGAAAAATATTTCTTAATTGTTGACCATTTCTACAGAACAATTTTGTTGACCATTTCTACAGAACAATTTTGTTTTATTCTCTGTTCATATGGGTTTGCTAAAAATTAACTAACTTGCATCATACACATAAATTAAGGTTAATTAACTACAGTCCAACTCTGTCAATCAGTAAGGCATCTCGTACTGCCCAAAGACTCTTATGAGGTAAAAAGACTGCTTGTGGCTGGTAAGGGTGATCATATTCTGAAGCAGGACCAGGTAAATGATTGCAATGAAAAAGTAAAAAGGGTGTCGAACTTTATATGTATGCGCATGTACATGTATGTATAATAGTACACCACGTGTTCCCCTGAGGTTCACCATTGTCATCAACCTCTTCCACTGTGAAAGATTCTTCACTCTCATCTTCACAATCATCATTTATTAGCTAATTATTATCATCAGAGGGGGGGGGGGGGGGGGATCTTTCCCCTTTGCAGGTGCTGAGGCCAGAAAGAATATGTTATGCATACATTATGCCATAATGTATTCATAACACACCTATATATTCTCTCTGGCCACTAGAAAAAAGTATACGCAATTCAGTTAATGAGTCATGAACTGAATTGTGTATACTCTAGTGGCTAATAGGAATTTTTGGGTTACCTAAAGGGCTGGAAAGACTCATTGGAAAAGCAGGTTGAGCTGACAAAAACAGAACAAAACTTGATGCTCCCTAAGTGTTAAAACACATCTTGGCTTATAGAGATGGCCTGTATGATTTTTAGACTTTGCCATATAAAGTGCTTAATATTGTGGTTTTATTTTTCACAGGTATGTCATTTTTGGAGTTGGTGCCCTACCTACCTTCAATGCCGGATATTCAGTCCTTTCTCAGTCAGCAACTATGCCAAGATCCCCTGGCACATTTTTTTGGTTTACAAAGGCAGAGAGGTGGTGTCCATGAAAACCCTAATGCTGTTGAATACTCGAGCATTGAGAGTTGTTAAATCTGTTTGCAAAAGTTCATCATTAGGAAACTGCCGCCATGAACCCGTCGAATTGGCAAATATGGATGAGCTTTGTGAACCACTGCCTAAAAGGAGACGTACTTCAGGAAAGCGCTTTATGGATTAGTGTACTTTATAGTATATGCAATAATATTATGTCATTTCCTCCAACAGTTGATTGTGCAACTTCTAGACAACCCACGTCTTCTGCCTTAGAACAATCTGAAACATCAAATGAAGGGCCCACATTAGGCATTGCTGGGTAATGTAATGTATTATTGATGTGGAATCAACAGATTTCTTTCAAAAACAGTGTCCAGCAGTGCATCACGTGACAATTCTCTCACAGTGACATGTGGACAAGTTATGGAGAAAGAAGGTTAGTCAGTCTTTTGTACTTGCACAATGACATATTTATGTCTCCCTCCATGCAGTGATCATGGGTAGTGCTCTGTATAGTGTATGCATGCCTTGTTGGAGGATGGCACAAGGCTTCTAAGTACCAATCCCATACACAAAATGGCCGAAAGTGCGTGTCAATGGATTATCAGGCACACCAATGAATCTAAATAAATGGAGACCACAGTCAGTACAATGTTACAGAAAATGCATGCCGAAGTCTAGAAACATCAAGCAGCATCAGATGTGGTTGCGTTATCACAAGCTGCGTATTTCACCTGAGTATGTATGTGCGTGGAAAATGTTCTTGCGAATGTGCGTACTGCCCCAATGGTTTACCAGTATGTTGGGCATTTCGTGTTTACAGAGAAGGTGAAATCTCACTACGCATTTCACACTTCTAGAAATGCAGACTGTGGTCTTACATGTCCAGAAATGTATGCGTTTCGTACTCTGCAGGATATGTGCCTCGTACATTGAAGAAAAAGTGTGAAGGCAAAAAAAGACCTATTGAACTGTCTTGATGACACGCTGAACTATGATGACACTGTGCAATGCGATTCAACCGATTGGAATGACTGCATTGATCGAGGAGGCCTGGCATTTGTAAATGGTCTCACATTTGAAGTTTTTATAGCAATGGAACTTGAAATTCGTAGCCAATTGCAAGGTTGTAAGCCTGTAAACTTCATCACAGATATAGTACTTACAGTTAAGAACAGTGTTCTTTCGGTCAATGCTAATTGCTAAGTTCGATCTGGGATGAGGAATCGAGCAAAGCTTTGTTTCAAATGGTTGTGGATTTATGGTTAACAGTTCGTGGTTATTCATACACAAGTGCTTGGATAGAAAAGTACAAGGTTTCCCAAAAGAAATCAACGCACGTACATACACATGGAAAAATAAAAAGCCTATAGCTACTTCCTAATGCCTTTAGACACTTTTGCGTAGTTTTCTACGGATTCG
Source organism: Eunapius fragilis (assembly GCA_963681505.1). Taxonomy (NCBI): domain Eukaryota; kingdom Metazoa; phylum Porifera; class Demospongiae; order Spongillida; family Spongillidae; genus Eunapius; species Eunapius fragilis. The sequence goes on along the minus strand of OY811977.1, from coordinate 9,575,335 downwards.
GCTGCGAATATATAATGGCACGAGTTAATTAGTGTTAAGTGGGACCGTTACCAATCCCTCTATATATTATCTCTGCTGAGGCTTAACTGCCCAAAGACATGCGGCGAACAAATGCCTCTCGTAGATTTGTCGTGGAGCCCTCGTATAAGTTGCGTACTTTGTACTGTATTAAGTGCCAAAGACCTGTCTTACAACCCCTACTTTCCTTAGGCCTTCTTTATCTCTCTGAGAATACTTGTGTCCGCTTGAAGTTGCTTCGCCATTTTCCAAACACACCCCTTTAATACCAAAAACATGAGGGTTTTACTTTTGACTGTATATCTCCATCAAGCACGCATAGTAAGGAGGACGTACAATTTTCTACTATGAGAACTACTACTACAGGCTGTGGAATTCATATTTCGTTCTTCTCACATATCGTTTGCCCAAAATAGTAATTTTTTACTTGCGTCCTATAAGATTAAAGGTTAATAATGCTAAATCTTTGATACCCTTGAGATAGCCTACCATACTTTTCACCCAAGACTTGTGGCAGGAAGAGGTGGTGGTGATGCAGGATGTGAGGAGGGAGAAGATGGCTTGAGCTTCTTTGCCCCTGTTGTCGTACTTCCTCTACGGCCAGCGTCCCTGTTCAGAGCACTTGAGGTCATTAGCTGCACCTCTGCCCCAACCCCCCCCCACCCAACCCCCCCCCACTGACATGCTTGCCTCAGGGAGAATGAAGACAGACTAAGGGGATGTGACGGTCACATCAAAGGCTGCATGCCCTCATCTGTCCAAATCCATGGCAAGTATGTCAGCTGGTCGAGTATCAGGTGGGTGAGACCACCACCCTCACCCCCTGGTTGGCACGGCAACAGAATTGAACTAGTATGCAAGCCGATAATGCCAACACATCAACTCATACACAACTGCTCTTCTCGTGTTGAGCTGAGCTGAGGCTTATAGGTTTAATTTTAGCTTTGGAAAGGTGTTCTATTTTCAAAAAGGTAGTTTTTAAGTGCAATTGGAGGTAGGGGGTGTGGCGTTGATAACCAGAAGTACAGTCCTTTGCCTCCATCCACGGGTATAAAGGTTTGCGTATTTACTCTTTATTTTTCGGTACTATAGTTTCTCTGCATTTCCATATTAGGAACATTTGGAGGCGTGTCATGGTGTGTGTGATCATGTGATTATCGCGTGCCGTGATCATCACATCCGGTTCTTTAAAAAAGGACAACCGAGTTTCCTCCTGTGTTAGTTACAGAATGAGTCTCCTACGAAGCCTTCGCTCCGTCCGTGCGGTTTCTCTCCCCCGCACACTGGCCCCATCGCTATGTGCCTTCAACCACCACCTTGCCGGTACCAAGGCCAGCGAGACGGAAGAACAGCTAGACAAGCTTCCATTCTCCGAAATGGTCCTCAAGTTTGCCGAAAAGGTGACTTTTACCGATTGTCTAACGCGTCGCGTGATGCGATGGGTCGTCTTGCCCAGGCATCTACCATACTCACCAACGCTCTCGTCGCCGAGGACCGACGTCCAGTAAGCAAGGAGCGGAAAGAGAAGGACGTACAAGGCCTTTTGAAGTTCATCCTTCCTTGCAAGGCAACCATCCACATGACATTCCCCGTGCACATGTAAGTCCTCGGCTATCTCACCCCGCTGTTATGATCCCATTCCTCCCGCCCTCCTCCTCGTACCTGGTCCCTTCCTTTAAAGGGATGACGGACACATGGAGGTGATTGAAGCATGGAGGTCTCAACACAGCCACCATCGCATGCCCTGCAAAGGAGGTGTGTACTGAGAGCTATGGCCACACACACACACCACAAATACATACTGCACCACACACACACACACACGCACACACCACCCTACACACACCACCCTCACACTCACTCACCACCTACACACCACCTACACACACACACCACCCACACACCACCTACACACACACCACCCACACACCACCTACACACACACACCACCCACACACCACCTACACACACACAGGTATTCGCTACAGCATGGATGTGTGTGAGGACGAGGTAAAAGCCCTTGCCACACTGATGACCTTCAAGTGCTCCATGGTGGATGTGCCCTTTGGTGGGGGCAAGGCTGGCGTTAGGATTGACCCTGCCAAACACTCAGTAAGGACCACCAAGCTGTTTGTATTCTGGTGGCTTATCTTCCCTCCTGCCCAGGTACCAGAGCTGGAGCGGATAACAAGGAGATTAACTATGGAGCTGGCAAAGAAGGGGTTCATTGGACCTGGGTAAGGCCTGGGGATGAGGGTTCATTGGACCTGGGTAAGGCCTGGGGATGAGGGTTCATTGGACCTGGGTAAGGCCTGGGGATGAGGGTTCATTGGACAATGGTAAGGCCTGGGGATGAGAGCAAAGGCATGGCACTTATAACAGCGGATGCTCTTGTTCAATATTATGGGATCAGACCAGTTGGCAATGGGTGGCAAGGGGTTAATGTGTGAGATTGGGTATGGGGGAAAGGGGTTAACGTGTGGGATTGGGGGTATGGGTGGCAAGGGGTTAACGTTTGCTCTCCCCTCCCCCCAGGTTGGATGTGCCAGCCCCAGACATGGGCACGGGAGGCAGAGAGATGAGCTGGATAGCAGATACCTATGCCATGACACAGGGTAGGTGGGATGACCTTGTGTAGGGGGCAAAGGTCATGACCTTGTGTAGGGGGCAAAGGTTGTGACCTTGTGTGGGGGCAATGGTTCATGACTTTCTTCATACCTTCAGGGTACAATGACATTAACGCACACGCATGTGTTACTGGAAAGCCCATCACTCAGGGAGGTATCCACGGAAGGGTCTCTGCCACAGGAAGGGTGAGTCACGTGATGGTCACATGATGGTCACATGATGCAGTGGCCTGTAGGGTGTCTTCTACAGTCTGAGGAGTTTCCTCAATGAGGCTGAGTACTGCAGTGAAATCAACTTGGCCCCAGGCCTTCAAAACAAGACGTTCATTGTCCAGGTAATGAGGTGATCACATCTTCACACCATCACACACCACTCATACTGACTGATATATAATGTTCCCTTTGTCCCTCCACACCCCCGTCCCACCCCCCAGGGCTTTGGAAATGTTGGACTTCACAGCTGTCGTTACTTGTGTAGGGCTGGGGCCAAGCTGGTGGGTGTGGCTGAAAAGGATGGAAGTATTGTGAACTATGAAGATGGAATTGATGTGAAAGCATTGGAGGAATACAAGATTGTAAGTGTGTGTGTGTGGGGGGGGGTGCCATGGAAGAATACTAGATTGTGTGTACAGTTGTGTCAGCATATGTACATATGTACACTCCATGCAGCCCATAATTTAATGTATACAATATGATGTGTAGCTATACAATGTGGTCTGCTGTGTGAGCATGTAGCTGTGTGCTGACCACAGTACACTCACACACCACCTATTCCCCTTCCCCTCACCCCTCTCCCATCTTCTCATCTCCCCTCTTCCCCAGGCCAATGGGACTATTGTAGGGTTCCCAGGTGCCAAGGCCACATCAGAGAACCTCCTCCTTGCAGAGTGCGACATCCTGATACCAGCGGCCAGCGAACAGCAGATCACTGCCCACATTGCCAAGAACCTCAAGGCCAAAGTGAGAGGAAGGTGTGGCCTCGTGTAACTAACCACGCCTCTTCCTTCCCGCACAGGTGATAGCCGAGGGTGCCAATGGTCCCACCACCATTGCTGCTGAGAGGATACTGCACAGCAGAAAGGTCTTGGTCATCCCTGTACGTTGGTTTGCATGTTGTCGTGGCAACGTGTCAACATGTCATCCCACGACGTGCAGGACCTGTTTGCTAACGCAGGAGGTGTGACCGTCTCGTACTTTGAGTGGCTGAAGAACCTCAACCATGTTAGCTTTGGAAGGCTGCATTGGAAGTATGAGAAAGATTCAAACTACTACCTACTTGGTAAGTGGTGTGAGGGAGTGACTGGTGGACAGGGGAAGTTGTAGGGGGTGTGGGGGCAGTGGTTGTAGGGATGGGGGAACGGGGGGGGGGTCATAGGGATGGGAGAACAGGGTCTGGGGGCAGGGGTGTAGACGGCAGGGGGGGGTGTGGTAACAAGTAATCATTTGCACATTAGTTTCCAGTCGTGAATAGTCTTAACACACCCTCCCTCCTCCCCTCACCCTTTGCAGATAGTGTACAGAAAAGCCTGGAGGCCAAGTTCTCTGGAGGAAAGCCCAATACCATTCCTATAGTCCCCAGTCCCGAGTTTAGCCAGCGGATTGCTGTAAGTGCTGTGGCTGGAGCAGGGTGGGTGTGGCTATCGTGTTCAGACCCCATCCTCTTTTAACAGGGTGCCTCTGAGAAGGACATAGTGAACTCAGGTCTGGAGTTCACCATGGAGAGATCTGCCTCTGTAAGCGGTGTGCTCTAAATAGAGCCATGCCATTACAGGGAGGGGGTGTCATGTTTCTCTTCTCTCGCGCAGCAAATCATGAAAGCAGTACGTGAGCACAACCTCGGTCTGGACCTGCGCACAGCTGCTTACGTGTGTGCCCTCAAGAAGATATACATTGTGTACAGAGAGGCTGGGATCACCTTCTCATGAAGAGCTATAGGCATAGGCATAGGGGGGTGGGGACAGGATGTGTGATGTATCGTAGTTGTACTAGGAGATTGTGTATTTATGGAGACATTTTTCTATTCTATGTCACTAGAGTGTATTCTGAATATTGCACCCTTGTCGTGACTGACCACGCCCTGGCCCCGCCCCTCACATGACTGACCACACCCTATTGTTAATAACCAAATAACAGCACACTACACAACACTGTTCACCAAACACAAGTTAAAAACATACTTCTTTATACGTATACACACACTAAAGGGAATAAGCTGTAGCTCTCAACCAAGTAGGCCGCGTGTGGTCAGCTTGTCTTGTAGCTTACGATACAACAATACCTGCTGCTCCGCTGGTAGAGCAAAGAACGTGGCCAACAGCTGTTCAGGGTGTGGAGCCCTGGGGACGAGGGAGGGAGTGGTGATGAGGGTCTGGGGACGAGGGAACATTACCTCAGGAAGGTGAAGTAATAGACGTTGGAGAATGTAGCCATAAGGATCTGGCAGTCAAAGCGATCCATTATGCCTCCATGGCCTGGTATCACATCTGCAAAGTCCTGAAAAGAAGGGGTGTGGTTTGTGAAGTTACAAGAGCACTGGCCTGGGGAGGAGGTATTCTTACAGCACATTGGTGACTTACATGTAGGAGGGGCTATTGCAGGGACAATTATTTTGGAATGACGAATGAGTCATACACATAGCATGTTTAAGAGGAACAATGGCTACATTTGGAGGTACACCTTCCTAACAATGGTAGCCCTCACCCACTGTGGTCCTCACCTACTGTGGTCCTCACCCACTGTGGCCCTCACCCACTGTGGCCCTCACCCACTGTATCCCTCACCCACTGTGGCCCTCACCCACTGTGGTCCTCACCCACTGTGGCCCTCACTGTGGCCCTCACCCACTGTGGCCCTCACTGTGGCCCTCACCCACTGTGCTCCTCACCTACTGTGGTCCTCACCTACTGTGGTCCTCACCCACTGTGGCCCTCACCCACTGTGGCCCTCACCCACTGTGGCCCTCACCCACTGTGGCCCTCACCCACTGTGGCCCTCACCCACTGTGGTCCTCACCCACTGTGGCCCTCACCCACTGTGGCCCTCACTGTGGCCCTCACCCACTGTGGCCCTCACTGTGGCCCTCACCCACTGTGGTCCTCACCCACTGTATCCCTCACTGTGGCCCTCACCCACTGTGGCCCTCACTGTGGTCCTCACCCACTGTGGCCCTCACCCACTGTGGCCCTCACTGTGGCCCTCACCCACTGTGGCCCTCACTGTGGCCCTCACCCACTGTGGTCCTCACCCACTGTATCCCTCACCCACTGTGGCCCTCACCCACTGTGGCCCTCACTGTGGCCCTCACCCACTGTGGTCCTCACCCACTGTATCCCTCACTGTGGCCCTCACCCACTGTGGCCCTCACTGTGGTCCTCACCCACTGTGGCCCTCACTGTGGCCCTCACCCACTGTGGCCCTCACTGTGGCCCTCACCCACTGTGGTCCTCACCCACTGTATCCCTCACCCACTGTGGCCCTCACCCACTGTATCCCTCACTGTGGCCCTCACCCACTGTGGCCCTCACCCACTGTGGCCCTCACCCACTGTGGCCCTCACCCACTGTGGCCCTCACTGTGGCCCTCACCCACTGTGGTCCTCACCCACTGTGGCCCTCACCTACTGTGGTCCTCACCCACTGTATCCCTCACCCACTGTGGCCCTCACCCACTGTGGTCCTCACCCACTGTGGCCCTCACCCACTGTGGCCCTCACCCACTGTGGTCCTCACCCACTGTATCCCTCACCCACTGTGGCCCTCACCCACTGTGGTCCTCACCCACTGTGGCTCTCACCCACTGTGGCCCTCACCCACTGTGGCCCTCACCCACTGTGGTCCTCACCCACTGTATCCCTCACCCACTGTGGTCCTCACCCACTGTATCCCTCACCCACTGTGGTCCTCACCCACTGTGGTCCTCACCCACTGTGGTCCTCACCCACTGTATCCCTCACCCACTGTGGTCCTCACCCACTGTATCCCTCACCCACTGTGGTCCTCACCCACTGTGGTCCTCACCCACTGTGGTCCTCACCCACTGTATCCCTCACCCACTGTGGTCCTCACCCACTGTGGTCCTCACCCACTGTATCCCTCACCCACTGTGGTCCTCACCCACTGTGGCCCTCACCCACTGTGGTCCTCACCCACTGTATCCCTCACCCACTGTGGTCCTCACCCACTGTATCCCTCACCCACTGTGGTCCTCACCCACTGTATCCCTCACCCACTGTGGCCCTCACCCACTGTGGCCCTCACCCACTGTGGTCCTCACTCACTGTATCCCTCACCCACTGTGGTCCTCACCCACTGTGGTCCTCACCCACTGTAGCTCCTCCCCAGGCCACTGTGGCCCTATCTATACATTTGCATCATCAATGCATGCTCCTTATATTCGCCATGACAACGTAGTGGTCTGGGGAGGAGGCCTTTTTACCTTGATCTGAAAGGCTCGTTTGAGGCCTGAGGCAAAGAAGCCACCAAAAGGAGCTATGAGGGAGGCAAATATGGCGAACGGTATGGAGTGAAGCTGGGAGGGGTAGAGGTGGAAGTGGGTGGAGCCAACCTGCAAGGAGAGAACATGAGTCACTGTGTCGTAGCTATGACAACCAAGTCACTCACATGATAATCTGTTAGCGTGTAGAGAGGACCGCGAACACATGTCTGTTGGCCACTGGGCTGTTGTAAGGGGAGGGAGACATGAACCACATGACCCCACTGGTAGACCTCTGTACCCACATCCCTACATATGACCCCACTGGTAGACCTCTGTACCCACACCCCTACACATGACCCCACTGGTAGACCTCTGTACCCACACTCCTACACATGACCCCACTGGTAGACCTCTGTACCCACACCCCTACACATGACCCCACTGGTAGATCTTAGTACCCACACCCCTACACATGACCCCACTGGTAGACCTCTGTACCCACACCCCTACACATGACCCCACTGGTAGACCTCTGTACCCACACCCCTACACAAACAGTTTGTACATCACTTAGTTTGTGGTTCTACAGGTCTGTGGTTACTATGGTTACAGGCCCATAAAGCTTATAACTATTATATGCAGCCATACAAAAAACTTACGCAGACGAAGTAATCAAATTGAGCGAGGACATAGGAGAACTAAAGAGAGGGAGGGAGGAGGGGAGGAGGGAGGAAGAGAGGAGGGAGGGGAGAGGGAGAGGAGGGAGAGGAGGGAGGAGGGGGAGAGATAGATGCATGGTGACACATGTGTGGGTTATGACTTACTATAAATGCAAACACCACTGTGGAGAAGAAGGCCCCAAGGAAGCCTTCCCAAGTCTTCTTAGGGGAAAGCTTTATGAGGCTGGTCCGTCCAAAGAAGAACCCTGTGAGGGAAGGGGAGGAGGAGGGATGGGAAGGGGAGGAGGAAGGATGGGGTGGGGAGGAGGAAGGATGGGGTGGGGAGGAGGAGGGATGGAAGGAGTGGTGAGGACGGGGAGGGAAGAGTTGTTGACCTCACAAACATGTGACATCACAATAAAGATGACTTGATATCAAAATGAAGTGCATCATGAAAGTGAAATAAACACAACAACAAGTGGGTCAGGAAGCAGCCACACAACAGCTAACCACACCCACCAAATGAGGGAACATAAGATATGAACACACTATCCTGACCTCCCCCTGATGGGACCATAGACCCTCCCCTGATGGCACCATAGACCCTCCCCTGATGGGACCATAGACCCTCCCCTGATGGGACCATAGACCCTCCCCCTGATGGGATCATAGACCCTCCCCTGATGGGACCATAGACCCTCCCCTGATGGGACCATAGACCCTCCCCTGATGGGACCATAGACCCTCCCCTGATGGGACCATAGACCCTCCCCTGATGGGACCATAGACCCTCCCCTGATGGGACCATAGACCCTCCCCTGATGGGACCATAGACCCTCCCCTGATGGGGACCATAGACCCTCCCCTGATGGGACCATAGACCTTATGAGGATAGCACCTCGTTTTTGGGGTGTGCACTGTATAGAACACATACTTACCAAATAGGTAGGCCATGATGTCATTACAAATCACCAAGGAAACCGGCAAAATGAACCAGTAGAGCTCGCCAAACACGTTTTGTATCAACATGTAGGCTTGGCTACCCAGCATGAAGAGGGTGAGGTGAGTCCAACCAAACTGAAGGGGAGGGGCATCAGAGGGAGGAGCCTGAGAGGGGAAGGGGAGGGGCACAAGGGGACATGACTCACCATGCTGAACTGAGTGTTGTAATGTTCCTTCTTGAGGGTAAGTACGAACATGACAAAGCCTGAGGAAGAGGTTAAATTGAGACAGCATAAGAGAATGAGATAGAGGAGGGGAGGAGGAAGAGGAGGAGGAAGGGGAGGAGGGAGAGGAGGAGGAGCTCAAAGGAATGCACAAACCTGTTATGTACAGGGAAAAGGAGATGATACGATGATAGTGGGCCAACCATATGAACAGGCCCTGCATAGTAAGGAGAGGGGAGGAGGAGGTAAGGAGAGGAGAAGAGGGAGGGGTGGGGAGGAGGAGAGGGAGGGGTAAGGAGAGGGGAGGAGGGTAAGGAGGGCAAGGGAGTTAATTATGAGCATTGTGGGTGTTGCTGTAAGGAGGAGAGGTGATTGTGGTAAGCTTATCAGGTAACCACACACACTCCCTGATACACCAACAAGTATATATACATGTATGGGAGTATGTAGGTATGGAGGCATGGAGGTATGGGATATGGGAGTATGTAGGTATGGGAGGCATGGAGGTATGGGATATGGAAGTATGTAGGTATGGGAGGCATGGAGGTATGGGATATGGAGGTGTACTCACAGGTATGGACTCTTGGTAGTAATAAAAGAGGTTGTCTCCATACAGAAAGTAAGTGGCCACAGCAAGGAAGTACCTGTGAGGAAGGGGGAGGGGGGGGGGAGGACAGTGATAACAACAGTGGCTGGTCCCCAGGCCTCAGTGGCTGATCCCCAGGCCTCAGTGACTGGTCCCCAGGCCTCAGTGACTGGTCCCCAGGCCTCAGTGGCAGGTCCCCAGGCCTCAGTGGCTGGTCCCCAGGCCTCACCAGTTAAGCACTCTGAACAGAGGGATGTTGTACTCCTTCCCCTTGGTGTAGCCAATACTGATCACTTCTTGGAAGCATTTCAGGAGGATACCAATCACCTACCCCACCAGAGAGAGAACAAGGGATGGGGAGGGGAGGAGTGGAGGGGGAGAGGAGGGAGAGGGGAGGGAGAGGAGGAGAGGAGGGAGAGGAGGAGAGGAGGAGAGGAAGGGAGGGGAGGGAGTGCCGTGTTATTATCATGCATCTCATCATCATACCCTTTCCCATCTCTCCCTCCTCCCATCTCTCCCTCCCTCCTCTCCATCTCTCCCTCCTCCCCATCCCCCAGTTCTGTCCACTTACCAACAGTGAGAGTACAAATGGTCCCATGTAAATGATGGCGGAGAAGCCACCAATCATGATGAGGGAGAAGATGCCCCTGATGAACCAGTTCTTCCATTTGGAGTCAATCCTGTCCAGCAGGCCTCCCAGCAGCCTGCTATCAGAGGCAGCAGCAGCAGCCATGGTGGGCTGGCTCTGTAGGATTGTTGGAAGGATGAAATTAGGCAGACGGAAAGGTTATTGCAAACAAGCACACACACACACACACACACACACCAAAAACACACACACGCACACGCATGCACCATACACACGCGCATCTCGCAATTTGCACACCCTCCCTCGCCATCCCTCCCTTCACCATCCTCAGTTCCGTAATACGTGTCGTAATTAACAAGACAACGTGTTGCTACGTACTCAGCTGCTCTTAAACTTTTACTGCAAAGAATTTAACGACGCGGAATGGTTGCGTCCGCGTCCGCAACACACAACCTCACCAAAAGGCTTAACAAGTACACTCGTGCAAATAAAATTACACTCCAATGAAAGCGCATTGCTGGTAACGCCTACGTACGCTTAGGTCTACGTGTACCTCTTTTTCCTTCTCTCCATCTGGCTTTTCCGAACTTGGTTTTCGCATCGTTGGTCCTTTGGCATCAGATGACATCTCTTTATATTTGTGTTTTTCCCCCTAACTAAAATTCTTTCTTGCGCTGGGTACGGTACTACTAGTAAGAAGCCTTACTAGCTTCAGAGCCACACCTTACAATTACGATGTTTACAATTACAGCTAAATACGCCCACATCCGGCCATACAACACTTCGTACGGTAGCTGTATATGCATTAACATCCAGATTCCTACCACCGCATTGGGCAAGTACCAACACCAGGTTAATTCTTCTTCCACACATGCCAGGTTAACCCTTCCATTAATCAAGAGATCGCCCTGGTCTTAATGAAGGGCTATGTGTGGAGGGGCAAGGGACCAGACAGATGTGCTGTGTGGAAGGGCAGGGGACCAGACAGATGTGCTTGTCTGCATGTCCCAGTTTCTCCAGTTACCATAACTTTCCACAGCCATTGGTCCAATCACCAGTTAATGTCCTAACTGGCTAGTTCCCTGCTATAGAATAATGTGAGGGGCTTTCCCCAGACATCAGCAGGTTGGTTGATGGCACAATAACACTATGCAGGTGGTTATGATGTGTGTGTGTGTGTGTGTGTGTGTGTGTGTGTGTGTGTGTGTGTGTGTGTGTGTGTGTGTGTATGTGTGTGAATGGGGCTGGGAACGAGATAGGGGTGGTGCTAACCAGCCATCCTTACTGTACTGCTGTGCGTATCTGTTCCAGATCGATTGACGGCTGTCATATGTCAGTCCGCAGTTATCTATTGAACCAACAGACACTGAAGACCAGAATCTGTTACAGAAGTTGACAGGGACGTGTTGCCTTGGCTGCTTCCGTATAATATCTATGACGGTTGCTTGCGTTTATTTCTTGACGACCTTTTCAAGACTGGAAATAGTACAGCTTATATGGTATGGTATTAGTAATATTAATCCTTCAATTTGAGTTCTTTAGTAACGCTGTAACTCTCTCCTTCTCCAAGTACACCAACTACGTTGGTCTACCCGGGTACCCATAGATTTTACTAAATTATCAATTTATAAATACATTTCAAAATGTAATGCTCACGTGATCAGCTGTACAGATAGTTCGATGTGGTACTTCAGAATCCCTGATACAGCGGAAGCTGAAGACAGGAAAGGCGTATACACTGTATTTAACATCCACGTCAATGGCTACTATCACTGTTCTATCAGATACAGCGTTCTTCTTGAGTTCTACTTGGAGGTGAGCGCGCGCCAAGGCTTCCCTCCTATGGTACTGGTACCGACGGCGAACGTACCAATCGGGTTCCTATACAGCCGTTGCCCCTCCCCCTTCCCCGTTGCTTTGGTTATAATGGTGTGCTGAGCGGTACGCTAGGGGAGTGGAGATGAGGGGGCGGGGGGCGAGGGAGGGGCATTGGAGGGAGGGTGCTTAATTAACCTCTGTGTACAGATCAAGAAGATACACGACGTCAGCCAGTTGGAGCCTTTTCCTTCCAAGAAGATAATGAAGATGTCACCTCTTGACCTGGAAGAAAGGAGAATTGATCTTGAGAAATTCTTGGGATCATGTGGGTGTGAAATTGTGTGTGTGTGTGTGTGTGTGTGTGTGTGTGTGTGTGTGTGTGTGTGTGTGTGTGTGTGTGTAAGGGGTGGTGGAGAGAGGGTAGGAGGGGGAGAAGACTCAATGGTAGTTGCCTCCATACAGTGTCTCAGGACCACAACATCTGCAGAAGTGCTCTTTTTGAAGACTTCTTTCTGGCGGCACAACATGTAATGCTCTTAGCTCTCAGCCAACCTCACTAGCCACACCCCTTTCACCTCCTCCCCAGGCCTCCAGTGGTATACCCATGCAGACAATACAGCTAGAGATATATCTGGTCAATGACAAAAAGGTGTGTAGCTCCTCCCTCCTCCTCCTCCTCCCTCTCCCCCTCCCTCTCCTCCTCCCCCTTCCCCTCCTCCTCCCCCTCCCTCTACTCCTCCTCCCCCTCCCTCTCCTTCTCCCCCTTCTTCTACTCCTCCTCCATGCCTCTCCCTCTGCTTCTAATATTTAGCTTGTCCTTGATAACCATTGTCGCTGGTAGGGGAGTTCACTTTTTACTAGAACCTCAATTTTACTCTCCTCCCCCACCTCCTCCTCCTTTCCTCCTCCTCCCTCCTCCTCCTTTCCTCCTCCTCTTCCTCCTCCCCTCTCCTCCTCTCCTCCTCCCCTCTCCTCCTCCCTCTCCCCCCCTCATCCTCTTACTGCCTTATAAGTGAATTCTTTTATTTCCGTGATGTGTTGCCCCATGTTGCCCCATGTTCCCCCATGTTGCCCCATGTTGCCCCATGTTGCTCCATGTTCCCCCATGTTGCCCCATGTTGCCCCATGTTCCCCCATGTTGCTCCATGTTGCCCCATGTTGCCCCATGTTGCCCCACGTTGCCCCATGTTCCCCCATGTTCCCCCACGTTGCCCCACGTTGCCCCATGTTGCTCCATGTTGCCCCATGTTCCCCCATGTTCCCCCATGTTCCCCCATGTTGCCCCATGTTCCCCCATGTTCCCCCATGTTCCCCCATGTTGCCCCATGTTGCCCCATGTTGCCCCATGTTGCTCCATGTTGCCCCATGTTCCCCCATGTTGCCCCATGTTGCTCCATGTTGCCCCATGTTCCCCCATGTTACCCCATGTTCCCCCATGTTACCCCATGTTGCTCCATGTTCCCCCATGTTGCCCCATGTTCCCCCATGTTGCCCCATGTTGCCCCATGTTGCCCCATGTTCCCCCATGTTGCCCCATGTTGCCCCATGTTACCCCATGTTCCCCCATGTTACCCCATGTTCCCCCATGTTGCCCCATGTTCCCCCATGTTCCCCCATGTTACCCCATGTTCCCCCATGTTACCCCATGTTCCCCCATGTTGCCCCATGTTGCCCCATGTTCCCCCATGTTGCCCCATGTTACCCCATGTTGCCCCATGTTACCCCATGTTCCCCCATGTTGCCCCATGTTCCCCCATGTTGCCCCATGTTGCTCCATGTTGCCCCATGTTGCCCACACACACACCAGCTAGCACTATCAGTCAGCAATTACAGTAGCTCTGGAGAGGTGCTGGAGACCATGTGCCAGAAGCTGAAGATGGCCCCACAACTCACCTACTACTTTGCCTTGTTCCTTGAGAAGAAAGCCAGCGAGAGTGCTGAGTGGACCTGTGAGTGTGTGGGGGGGGTGTGATGTGTGTGAGGGATGTGTGTGATGTGTGATGTGTGAGTGTGTGTGTGTGGACACATGGTGTGGTGTGGACACATGGTGTGGGTGTGGTTTGGTGTGGTGGTGGTGTGGTGTGGGGGTGGTGTGGTATGAGGTGACCATCATGTCATCCTCTCAGTGGCGAGGTATCTGAAGTGCTACGAGTCCCCAGGCCTATCTCTAGAAAAGGCAAACTCAATTTGTCCACATCGGATCATTCTGAGAAGAAAGTGAGTCACGTAATGTTATGTGGGAACAAAGGGGTTAAAGTTGGCCAATGTATGGAGTTAGAAAGGTTAAACAGTCAGCTAAATGGTTTACTCTAATGTGGTGATGTTCTAAACAGGTAATTAGTTAATGATGTCATATGATGAAGTGGGTGTGGCTACACACATTGCACAGATCTATCAGCTCCATCCTCCACACATCACCCTCACTAATTGCCCTCACTAATCCCACATATCACCCACACTGGTCCCATATCATCCTTACTAATCCCACATATCACCTACACTGGTCCCATATCATCCTTACTAATCCCACATATCACCCTCACTTACCACACATCCTCTCACTGGTCCCACATATCACCCTCATGGTCCCACATATCACCCTCACTGGTCCCACATCCCCTCACTGGTCCCACATCCCCTCATTGGTCCCACATATCATCCTCACCGGTCCCACATATCACCCTCACTGGTCCCACATATCACCCTCACATCACATATCGCCCTCACTGGTCCCACCAGCTTTTGGAAAGCAGACTTGGCACACCAGTTATTGAACGATGAGGTAGCCGTCAGTCTGTTGTACTTGGAGACCTCTGAGCAGTTGAATGACGGGGAGTTGGGGGTGGACCCTGAGGAGCTTAGAGGCCTGGCCGCACTGAAGAAGAAAGGGTTAAAGAAAGAAGTAAGGAGGTGGGGCTGATGTGGGGAATGTGATGAGGGGTGGCAGTGGGAGGGGCGGCCACACCTCCTTATAGATGGTAGGGGTATTTCACCGGAAGTTATAATACCGCAGTGATGTCATATGATGCCATCTCTCCCAGTTCCTAGAACAGGCCATCACCACGGCACACTTTGGCTACAGACAGCTAGATTCCATTGAGATATTCCATGAAACGGACAGTGGTTCTTCCCCAGGTGTGCTTGGGTGTGTCAAGGTGGGGTCGAGGGAGATGGTGGCTTATGTGACAGAGGGAGGAGAGGCAAAGCCACACAAAACCATGGAGATCACCAAGATCAGGTGTTGGAAGGTCGGCTACGATGTGCCGGTGAGTGGGCGTGGTATTCCCATATATGGTGTGGGCGTGGTGATCCCATATATGGTGGGGGCGTGGTGATCCCATATATGGTGGGGGCGTGGTGATCCCATATATGGTGGGCAGGACATCTACTAACTATTGCGCACAGGTCACGATATTAACTCCTCATGATTAGGGGTTAACCCCTCATGATAAGGGGTTAACCCCTCATGATGAGGTTAACCCCTCATGATAAGGGGTTAACCCCTCATGATAAGGGGTTAACCCCTCATGATAAGGGGTTAACCCCTCATGATAAGGGGTTAACCCCTCATGATGAGGGTTTACCCCTCATTAAGAGGTTAACCCCTCATGATAAGGGGTTAACCCTTATCATGAGGGGTTAACCCCTTATCATGAGGGGTTAACCTCATCATGAGGGGTTAACCCCTTATCATGAGGGGTTAACCCCTTATCATGAGGGGTTAACCCCTTATCATAAGGGGTTAACCCCTTATCATGAGGGGTGTGGGATTATGTTTATGAACTATTCCATGTGCAATATGTGAAGATGTAGAGAAGGGACTTAGCTGTACCTCCACGGACACATGGACGCATGGGTACATGGACACGTGGGTACATGGATGCATGGGTACATGGACACGTGGGTACATGGACGCATGCTTAATTGTGATTCAAACTTCACACATGCATACACACAAACACACACATGTACACACACACACACACACACACACACACACACACACACACACACACACACACACACACACACACACACACACACAGATGGGTGACCCTAATAAGTTTTTTCTGTCGGTCAACTACCATGAAGGCCAAAGCCAGTTCAGCTGGGTGAAGCTGAGGGGCGAGAAGGCTATGCTCCTAACACAGTTCTTGGATGCAGCGGTACAAGAACTGGTCACACTGTTCAACAAGCAGCCATGGCAGGTCCCTTCACAACAGCCATTGTAAGCACCTTGCATGGAGGGGGGGGGGGCCATGATGGAGGTACAACTTGCATGGAGGGGGGGGGGGGGGCCATGATGGAGGTACAAGTCCTGACACTTGCATGGAGGGGGGGAGGCCATGATGGAGGTACAAGTCCTGACACTTGCATGGAGGGGGGGAGGCCATGATGGAGGTACAAGTCCTGACACTTGTATGGAGGGGGGGAGGCCATGATGGAGGTACAAGTCCTGACACTTGTATGGAGGGGGGGAGGCCATGATGGAGGTACAAGTCCTGACACTTGTATGGAGGGGGGGGGGCCATGATGGAGGTACAAGTCCTGACACTTGCATGGAGGGGGGGAGGCCATGATGGAGGTACAAGGCCTGACACTTGTACCGTGTGTGCCATGAGCTCTCTTCTTCCCTCCTCTTCCCCATCCCCTTCTATTTCTCTCTCCTCTTCCCCATCCCCTCCCATTGCTCCCTCCTCCCCATTCTATCCTCTTCCTCCTCCCCATCCCATCCTTATAGCCTGCAGCCTCGTTCTTTCACTGCAGTACGCATGAGGGTCGGTCCTTCTCACGTCTCACCTGATGTGACCACACCCACCACTGCATCAAGAGATGTCGCACAGTCTTCCAGCCATCCAGTAAGTAACAGGGGGTGGGGCAAGGGGTGTGGTCAGCCTACGCCAAGCAGAGGGTGTGGCTACTACATTGGCATCCCACGCCCATGTACACGCCCATGTACACGCCCCTCCTTATATTGAAGCCATCATGAAACCAGTTTTACGAGAATTAAAATCAATTATATGTATCCTTGCATGATAACATGTATTATTCCTTCTCCATAGACCACCGTGCCTGAAGCAGCTGACACTACCAAGAGGTTAGCATTAATTGGAGTACTTAGATCCTGTAGTGCCAACCCCCTGATATGCCACACCTCCTGCACCCTTACCCCGCCCTTTAATGCCACGCCCCCACACACACCCTTTAATGCCACGCCCACACACCGCCCCTTTATTGTCACACCCACTACCCTCCCACAGTGCACCAGCACCATCCAGTGAAGACGGGCAGCCATCAGGAGGAGCGACAAAGGTCAAAGTTCAGGTACTGAGTATTAGATGGGAGAAAGGTGTAATATCAACACACACATCACCCACACATGCACACATTACACACATGCACACATCACACAATGCACACACACATCACCCACATGCTCACACACATGCACACACACATGCTCACAAATCACCCACACATGCTCACACACATGCTCACACTTGCTCACACATACTCATGCTACCCTCAGAAAAAGAAGGTGGGAGAAGTGGAGAACGCTGTGTTCAATACTTTTACAGATGAAGATCTCTAACATCTCAGTGTTAGCAGCTGTGTGTTCAATAGAAGTAGTGTATGTGTTTGATGTGATGTCTCTATATGTATGTATGTGTTCATGTTTGTTTAATATATGGTGCTAGTGCACTGAGATAGCCACACCCATGAGCCACACCTCTTTCACAAGAGATAGCACATGTCCCTCAAAGAGGTGTGGCAGCTGGACCCACAGGGAGCGCAATTGATGTGTGTGTGTGTGTGTGTGTGTGACATTTTTTCTTAATATACGCACCTTTGAAGGTTAATTCCTACGAGCACATGATTTGCTTGCATGAGCACACGTGAATATGAACCCCGCCCCCGTTATTTCGGGTGCGGTTTACTTATTATTATTATTATGAAGCTATTTTGGGCAGCGGTGGTTGTATTATCGCTGGTTGCCGCGCCAGTCCTGGGCTCCAACGCGAGGAGAGGCACCCTGGGATCATGTTCCCTCATCGACATCGACTTAACGATCCCCAGCGGGTGCAAAGACCTCTGGAGTCGACTGGTAGCAGCCATCACCACGGGCACGGAGACACTGAAGGAAGTCGCAACACAGCTGTGCAATCCAGTTTGCGGACGATTTGCGTACGACACCATCAGGCGGTGTAGTCCTTCCTCCACTAACATACTTACGATTTTGGACCAAGTGTGCGCCACTAATGTTTACGGGACCAAATGCGACGCCATTTACGGCAATTATACTCTTACCCAGTTACTGGACTATGGGCTGCCCTGCTATTTCTCCACACAGGCAGGGCAGTGCGACCCCAGCTGTGCTCAGAATTTAATAACTATCTCTAACGAGTGGGGCTGCTGCCTTGATGTGTATGGTACCGCCTTCGCCAATAAGTCAGCAGAGTTTGTGTTATTCTGGCGCACGTGCAATCTCATTTTCCCGGCTACGTGTGTGGGTGCGTTCAGTTCTCAAGCAACAGCGACTGCCACCGGTGCTCTAGTTGGAATTGTCATCTTGTTGTTAGCCATGGTAGCACTTGATTAAAGAACTGTCACCAGTCCCAAGCTACCTATTGCATATACGGGCATATCCGGAGTGTTGTGATTTGTATTTACATTATTGTGTAGAACAATGAACTTGCATGTGTGCCTGTTGCCATGGTAACAGTAAACTGGTGATCACACCCACCTTTCTTAGGCATGCATCATTACACACCACCTGTCAAATGGACATTTTTGGGCTGTCAAAGGGGGTGGGATGTCTGGGGGTCAGATGGGGGGGGGGATGGCTGGGGATCAGAAGAAAGCAGCTTATGCTATGCTCTGATTGGTCACTAGGCATGCCGGCTACTTTGATGTGTCACCCACATCCATGCTCAGTGGTTGTCACAGGAGGTATGTGTACAGACATTGATAGTGAAGGAGCAAGACACATGGAGGTAAGAGGCATATAAGAACATGAAGAGATGGTTACAAAAACTAGAAGTTCATTTTTGCAGTCACTTTGGACGTGCCCCCCAGGGGGCTGGGGGTAGGGTAGGGGTAGACGAAAATCTGGAGGGGGGGAAAGAAGGGTGTGGCAAAGAGAGTCACATGACTAACATAATATGATCAGGTGCATATCATGTGATCATTGCTTACATGACAGGATGAGGAAATGGTGGAAGAGAACCACCACCCTGTGTGGAAGGATGATTATCATGAGATGCCACATTCCAAACACACCAAGATGGCTGCCAACAACATGGGAGGGGGGGATGGAGGAGGAGAGGGGAGCAATACCCTGGATTCTGGTATCATACGTGACAATGCAGGTCAATTACATCGCTCCGCAAAATGATTTTAAAGAACTCAGAATTATATCATTTTAATAGCCATTACACATGTGGTCAGTTACGGAACTGTTTCAACAATGTCCAACTATGAGCCCAGAGCCACTCATAGGAAGCAATAAATCTGCTACTTCCCCTCTGTTCCAAGCCACAGTCCATAACCATGGTGGTCACAACTAAAGTCCTCTAACCATGGTGGTCATAACTAAAGTCCTCTAACCATGGTGGTCATAACTAAAGTCCTCTAACCATGGTGGTCATAACTAAAGTCCTCTAACCATGGTGGTCATAACTAAAGTCCTCTAACCATGGTGGTCATAACTGAAGTCCTCTAACCATGGTGGTCATAACTAAAGTCCTCTAACCATGGTGGTCATAACTAAAGTCCTCCAACCATGGTGGTCATAACTAAAGTCCTCTAACCATGGTGGTCATAACTAAAGTCCTCTAACCATGGTGGTCATAACTAAAGTCCTCTAACCATGGTGGTCATAACTAAAGTCCTCTAACCATGGTGGTCATAACTAAAGTCCTCTAACCATGGTGGTCATAACTAAAGTTCTCTAACCATGGTGGTCATAACTAAAGTCCTCTAACCATGGTGGTCATAACTAAAGTCCACTAACCATGGTGGTCATAACTAGCTGTGAGACTAAGGACCACCACTGTGCGGTCCAACAGCAATGACACAAAAGTACCCCCCCCCCTCCCAAATCACACCATCTCGTCCCCAGACCTATTCCCACCACACTCACCGTATGGGTAGCCAGCTCAGGTGGGCGGGGCATGAAGGGATAAGGGAAAGGAATTGTTCCTCCAGCACTTGTGTTTGATGTGCTCACTGGTGTTGCCTTGGAGACAGGCACAGCTGTGGTGGAGGTGGTTCCACCATGTCTATATACGACATGGGCCTCTAAGTCCCGCTGGGATAGGTAGCTCCGCCCACATCCTTTGTTATCGTACCTGTGCATGAAGTTCACGTCATTGTATTAAGGACTTCCAATTAATGCTCACCTTCCTCCTCCCTGAGTGCAGATGTAAACAGTTCCAATTGATGCCTCCTCGAAGGTCTGGTCCCCATCCTTACACTTTGGACACGTGCCATTAGCCTTTTTGGCACAGTCACGACAGAAGGCATGGCGACACTTCTTCTGACATGGAGGTGTGGGAGTGTGTGGTGACAACAGTAATACATGACACAACTAACTCACTCCTCACCACTCCCTCCTCCCCTTATCACCCCCTCCTTCCCCCTCACCACTCCCACCTCCTCCCTCACCACTCCCACCTCCTCCCTCACCACTCCAACCTTCCTCCTCCCCTCACCACTCCCTCCTCCCCTTACCATTCTCCCATAGATCAGTACAGGCAGTGTGCAGATCTCGCACAGGTGCATCAAAGGGTCCTTCATCGCACGACCAATCAGGGAGAGGTGGTGGTCATATTTGAGGCCATCTGAAGGGGGCGTTGTTGGAAGTGGGGAAGCGACTTTAACCTTCTTCAGTTCTGGTTCTTGCTCGTTTTGGGTGACCACATCCCCAGCCGTCTCCACTGCGGGCCCACAAGTGGTCAAATATGTATTATTAAGCAACAATGGCTTCTCCACTAGACTAGCATTACAAGGGGATCACGTGCTCCAAGGATCAGAGCGCTGCAATAGACGCCGCAAACTCCTAGTCCGTATCACGGATAGATATGCAGGTACACCACACACCCTGGTTGTAGATATGGCAGAGGGCTACGGGCTGCACTGTACGCAACGTAGACGGAGACTCCTCTCCTCCCGCCTCCCCTCCTACTCCCTCCAAGACCATCTGCACACCCACAGTTAGCAATACGTCATGCATCACATTTGGTGAATTACAACGTGCGTGCAAAGTAAACCGCGCCAACAATTACAATTACGGTGCTCTCTAATTCGAAATTACCTCGCGTATCGGGAGGTTTCTTCGGTTCCTTCTTTCGTTTCGCTTTTTTCTCCTTTCTCTCGGAAGGCTTTGCGGCTGTCCCATTTCCACTGGGTGTGGGATCCTTAAGCTTAAGAGCTATATTTTTTCGAACATCCATCGTGCAGCCTCATGACGTCACAATTGATGTACCGATAGTTTCCGGAACCAAACATTTTCAATTTTGGCAAGCACGCCCCCGCAATGATTATTACGGGCCGGCGCGTATTATGAACGATTCACTTCATAGCGTAATACTGCTGGGGGGGGGGGGGGGGGGGGGTGCACTATGGACCCCAGCCCCACCAAATGGGATTTTTTTTATTTTAGGGGGGGGGGGAATGTATATTTATGCACAATGAAGGCAATGCGTGGAAGAACACATTGGATGGATAAAGATTTTGCGCTGATGAAAATTTATATGCACAATTCATTTGTTGTCACCTTGGTAGTGCCCACTTCCCTGATAATTGCTCCATTTGGTGCTACGGCCACAGCACCCTGTACACATTGTGGCATTGGGGATTATCAGTTACCACTAGGAGGTCCTCATGAGCAGGGTGACCACTAGGAGGTCCTCATGAGCAGGGTGACCACTAGGAGGTCCTCATGAGCAGGGTGACCACTGGGAGGTCCTCAAGAGCAGGGTGACCCACTGGGAGGTCCTCACAAGCAGGGTGACCCACTGGGAGGTCCTCATGAACAGGGTGACCACTGGGAGGTCCTCATGAGCAGGGTGACCCACTAGGAGGTCCTCAAGAGCAGGGTGACCCACTAGGAGGTCCTCATGAGCAGGGTGACCCACTAGGAGGTCCTCACGAGCAGGGTGACCACTGGGAGGTCCTCACGAGCAGGGTGACCCACTGGGAGGTCCTCACAAGCAGGGTGACCCACTGGGAGGTCCTCATGAGCAGGGTGACCCACTGGGAGGTCCTCACGAGCAGGGTGACCACTGGGAGGTCCTCATGAGCAGGGTGACCCACTGGGAGGTCCCCATGCTCAGGGTGATCCACTAGGAGGTCCTCATGAGCAGGGTGACCACTGGGAGGTCCTCAAGAGCAGGGTGACCCACTGGGAGGTCCTCACAAGCAGGGTGACCACTGGGAGGTCCTCATGTGCAGGGTGACCACTGGGAGGTCCTCATGTGCAGGGTGACCACTGGGAGGTCCTCAAGAGCAGGGTGATCCACTAGGAGGTCCTCATGAGCAGGGTGACCACTGGGAGGTCCTCATGTGCAGGGTGACCACTGGGAGGTCCTCATGTGCAGGGTGACCACTGGGAGGTCCTCACGTGCAGGGTGACCACTGGGAGGTCCTCATGTGCAGGGTGACCCACTAGGAGGTCCTCATGAGCCGAGTGACCCACTAGGAGGTCCTCATGAGCAGGTTGACCCACTAGGAGGTCCCATGTTCTTCTGCCTTGTGCTGCACAAACCAGTTATTACTGCCATCGCTACTGATGATGTGTGTTCCAGTCTACTGTTCCTCAAATGGTACAAGGATATCGACCAGCTGACATTCTCATTCTTCATTGGGATTTGGGCAAACCAGCCATTGGTGTCACCTCCATCATACTAGCCACCAGGGATGGTTGTCACCTCTATCTTACTAGCCATCAGGGATGGTTGTCACCTCCATCTTACTAGCCATCAGGGATGGTTGTCACCTCCATCTTACTAGCCACCAGGGATGGTTGTCACCTCCATCTTACTAGCCACGAGGGATGGTTGTCACCTCCCTCTTACTAGCCACCAGGGATGGTTGCCACCTCTCTCTTATTAGCCATCAGGGATGGTTGTCACCTCCATCATACTAGCCACCAGGGATGGTTGTCACCTCTATCTTACTAGCCATCAGGGATGGTTGTCACCTCCATCTTACTAGCCATCAGGGATGGTTGTCACCTCCATCTTACTAGCCACCAGGGATGGTTGTCACCTCCATCTTACTAGCCACGAGGGATGGTTGTCACCTCCCTCTTACTAGCCACCAGGGATGGTTGTCACCTCTCTCTTATTAGCCATCAGGGATGGTTGTCACCTCCATCATACTAGCCACCAGGGATGGTTGTCACCTCCATCTTACTAGTCACCAGAGACGGTTGTCACCTCCATCTTACTAGCCACCAGGGACGGTTGTCACCTCCATCTTACTAGCCACCAGGGACGGTTGTCACCTCCATCTTACTAGCCATCAGGGATGGTTGTCACCTCCATCTTACTAGCCACCAGGGATGGTTGTCACCTCCATCTTACTAGTCACCAGGGATGGTTGTCACCTCCATCTTACTAGCCACCAGGGATGGTTGTCACCTCCATCTTACTAGCCACCAGGGATGGTTGTCACCTCCATCTTACTAGCCACCAGGGATGGTTGTCACCTCCATCTTACTAGCCACCAGGGATGGTTGTCACCTCCATCTTACTAGTCACCAGGGATGGTTGTCACCTCCATCTTACTAGCCACCAGGGATGGTTGTCACCTCCATCTTACTAGCCACCAGGGATGGTTGTCACCTCCATCTTACTAGCCACCAGGGATGGTTGTCACCTCCATCATACTAGCCACCAGGGATGGTTGTCACCTCTTCTGCTATAACTACTGTTACACCTATTTTAGGCTTCTTATAGTACAAATGAATTCGTGCTTTTCAAGTTTCCACATTCATACAGTGATCAGCTCACCTTATCAGGGCCAACATAAAGCAATGCTAACGGACGTGACCCCACCCCTCATACACACACACACTCGTGATTGGACTTCCTTGGACATGTGTAGTGTGTGATTAGTTAGCTGGGTTATGAAACGGATGCCCTAAAATCAAATAACCATACCCCATTGATTTACAACCATAATAATTATAATATCTGTGGTTTAAAATTGAAAAAGTGCTATAGTGAGACATTTTGTTATGAATTAAATTAAATTGTTTCAGTTTGAATCACCATAATAAATGTTTTTTTAAATATTTTAAATCTGCTGTAAAATCAACATGGGTTTGAAACCAGTGTAAAAATTAGACAATCAATTATATAGGGATACGCCCATTGTATGTTAGCTCCAAACATTTCAATTGTTGCCATGGTAACCTTTGTACCTCCACAAGTAAAGTCATTTGCTATTGTTAAAGGTGGAATTCGTTAATCAAAAGAATGATAGCAATGGTATACATGATATCAGGAGTCTGAATACATAGTGATATGTAAGGACATAGTGATACGCAAGGACTTGGGACTGGGCAAGAGGAAATCACTGCAATGATATGCACTGTTAGTGGCCATGATGTGCACTATATGGAGTACTTTAACACCTCATTCTCACTGGCAATGAACACACCACCTCCAGGTCCCAAGGCAACACCAGACGGAGAATGGACCTGCACTTGGTGTACTAAAGATCCCTGTGGATCATATATCAACAGCCGACCATCTGAAAACGAGAAGCCATCAGTGACAAAGCTATAACCCTTGTCATCCACAGTTATTCCTTTAGGGTCACACAAGTCTCCATACATCCTAACAAAAGCCCCAGTTGGGGTGAAGACCTTGATTGCCCTGGTATGAGAGGCTGCAACATGGATGTTCCCCTGAGGGTCAAAGGCAAGACCCTGGGGCTCACCAAACGTATGATCACCTGAGCCATTACCATATATGGTCAGTAACAGGCCACCCTTGCGTGAGAACATCAGGACTCTGTTGCCCTTATCAGATACGATAACTCTGTTCCTATCATCCACAGCGACAGCAGTGGGTCCATTCAACTGCCCATCTCCAAGGTGACGAGGCACCTTACCACCATCATTAGCCAGCTGCACCCACACACAATCTTTAGTATCATCAGCCATATAGAGTGTATTACCTCTGATGGCTATACTGTTGGGATAACAACTAGTGCGCTGTATTACATCCTTCTGACGGCCAGCTGGATCAAACACACACACATAATTCTCGGACCTTGGTATGATGTAGACATCTCCACTTTCATGAATGGCAACACTTCCTGGGCTAGTAATGGAGATAGCAAGGTGAGGCTGGTTTAATGTTTGATAGTTAAGTGAACGTGATGAGAAAACAGTAGACACCACACCCACGGCTATGGGCGGAGCAAGTGTAGAAGAGGGAGGGGCAACATGGGCGCCATTGGTAGCAGCCTGGGGACAATATGGATGGTAGCGCTTCTTCTTTGACTTACCTGCAGCAGCCGAAGCCACCTTTGAAGAGGTCACCATTGAAGAGGTCACCATTGAAGATGTCCCAGGGTCTTGTGAGGTCACCTCTGGTGATGCAACATGGGTATCATCAAATAGTTGGAGTCCCTCAATACAACCAAACTGAGACATTTCTGCAATAAGGTTAGCTGTTTCCATAGATACGGTCACACTGCTGTGTTGATCACGTGACTGAGATACGCCCTCAACCCTGTTCAAGACTGCCTGTACTTCAGTGGACAGCAGTCGTTCCACTGCCACCACCTCATGATCAGTGTGGGTGTGGAGGACATGGGAGACCATCTCAGTGCAGCGACCAAGGTCCCTGTGGATGTTCTCAACCTGTTCCTTTTGAAGAGTAGTAGCAGCTGTTTCCATGGCAAGAAACGACTCCTCTACCTCTGAGAGCAGTGTTTTCTTCCTCTGCTCTAAGGTAAGGAGCAGCTGTGTAAAGGCTTCCTCTATGGCCAACGTTGCAGCTTGCTTAGACATCTCCAACTCTTCCAACACTCTGATGCAATCACCCTGAACGGCTGGAAGCCCTGTCGCCAGCATCTCCTGCGATGACTTCAGATAACCTTCCATCTTTTCCCTGCAAGCCTTTGTAATGCTGGACAGCTTCACGTTTGTGTGGTTGGCGTGTGCCTCTATGATGCAATCAAGACACACCAGACAGTCGCACGTCTCGCAGTACGCCTTCACCTCATTCTGCCCATGGCCAGACTGGCTGCAGTGGAGAGGGGCAGACCTCATTGCTGCCTGCAGCTGTGTAGGAGACACCTGGCCCACCTTGACCACGCTGTGGTGGGCCAGGTGTGGAACACGCACATGGCAGTCGTGGGCACTCCTGCACAACATCTCACAGCACGTGCAGCAGAAGGCGACAGCAGGGCTGGTACAGCCATTGGCACAGAAGGTACAGAGCCTTCCTAAGTCTGAGCCTCCACTGCACAGCTTTGAGGCATAAACTGCAACCTTCGCTTCAAAGGCAAGATGGAGGTTCTGGGGGAAACCACTGGCACCGCTTGGTGGGAGGGGGACGGGTCGCTGGCAGGTTGGACAGCTCAGTGTACCAATAGAGACAGCCACTTCTACTGCTGCTTGGAGACACTGTTGGCAGAAGGAGTGTAGACATGGCAGGATCCTAGGATCATCGTAGGGCTTTGAGCACAGGGAACAGATAGTGTGGTCTTCAGTTGCCATCATTTTCCTAGAAAAATATGACATGTTAGTACAGAGGTGAGGACAGGGGAGGGGGGAGGGGAGGGGAGGGGAGGGGAGAGGGGAGGGCAGGGGAGGGGAGCGGAGGGGAGGGGAGAGGGCAGGGGAGGGGAGAGGGGAGGGCAGGGGTAGGTAGCATGGGGTCTCCCTTTGCTACCCACCTATAACCACACCCCCGTATATGATACCATTATAACACTCCCAGGCCACTCTTACAATAGCCGTCATTGAACAGGGCAATTGTAAAGGTGCCCAGACCACTGCAAGTATAGAATTACGTATACACCAGACCCTATTTACTCGTTTCTCAATTAATAGGGTCTGGAAATGAGACTATGCATAGCCTCGTCCCCAGGCCGTATTTTAATATTAAGGTTGGGGTGGGGAGGGGGAGGGGGGGTGGGGAGGAGAGGAATATGGTCTGATACTGATTGGCAATGTTTTAGTGCACATGAAACTTGGTCAGTATTCTTTAGTAATTTTGCCTGTAAACCTGTCCGTATACTACAGTGCTCATCCCCAGGCCATTGTATATGGGATCGAGGCAGCAAAAAGGCACCAAGCGCATATTTTTTCATGTTTTTAAATTATTTCATATTCTAAGAGACACCTATGTCCTCTACAACTTCTTTCTTACGTAGTGGAAATTAGCCTGTCCATCATGGAGTTACAGGGTTCTGAAATTTTAATTACGCATACATTTTTATTGCACGCATGGACTTTGATGCTCCTTCCTGAAAATTTGTATAATATGCGCTAGATCCCTTATCGCTGCCTCAACCCCATATATAGAGCTTCCTCCTGCTTGGTCTGGAGTGTAAGGTTTAGTTGGTGAAGATAGAAAAAGAATAAACCACTGCTACACATCTCCTGCTCTGATACACTGATACACTGCTGCACATCTCCTGCTCTGATACACTGCTGCACATCTCCTGCTCTGATACACTGCTACACATCTCCTGCTCTGATACACTGCTACACATCTCCTGCTCTGATACACTGCTGCACATCTCCTGCTCTGATACACTGCTGCACATCTCCTGCTCTGATACACTGCTGCACATCTCCTGCTCTGATACACTGCTGCACATCTCCTGCTCTGATACACTGCTGCACATCTCCTGCTCTGATACACTGCTGCACATCTCCTGCTCTGATACCTGCTGCACATCTCCTGCTCTGATACCCTGCTGCACATCTCCTGCTCTGATACACTGCTGCACATCTCCTGCTCAGATACACTGCTGCACATCTCCTGCTCTGATACACTGCTACACATCTCCTGCTCTGATACATTGCTGCACATCTCCTGCTCTGATACACTGCTACACATCTCCTGCTCTGATACGCCATCACTCGATCGAAGTAGTATACAGAAATTTTTTGCTACAGTATACAATTACCATGTTTCTTGGTAATGACCCAGCGCATGTGGGCTAAAAACATTGCCAACAGTACCAGGCCATATCCCCCCCACCCCCCCCCCCCCCCCCAACTTTGATATAAAAATACAGCCTGTGGACAAAGCTAGACTTCATATATATCATGGGATAGAACACACACTTTACCACTTGGTGCTATGCCAACCCCACCAATTTGTGGGACCAAAATAGCAAGGCATGGCCCCGCCCACCCATTGTGCCATGGCCCCACCCGTTTACTTTGTGCCATTTGTACAGGCACGGAAAAACCTGGTAGTGTGAACATAGTGTGCATAGTGTGAGTTGTACTTGTCAGCTAGCTACAACATTGATATGAACCCAGACACCAGCTGAGCTTACTAAGAGGCCATTGCTGTGTAACATTATATAAGCTGGAAGCAGACATGAGAGGACAGGCAATGTGAAGTCTATTCTTAGTAACAAATAAGGAGGCTGTCTACTGAGGTCAGGTGATGATAGATTACTTGTATGGCTATCCCTCAAATCCATAAAAAGTACCTTTGTTTAGCTGGGTGACCCGTTATATTGCAGAAAGGATATTGCACTCGCTTACATGCCATCATATTAAAGTTTGAATCCTCGACCACGCCCTTCCCCAAAATGCACCCACAAACACTTTGCAGAATGATTTCCTATGCTCGGGTTGTTGGGCGCGACCCGACATCAGTGACAGCCAATTCATATGCTTTGCTATTGTCAATGACGTGATGTACAAAGTTGGAAATCTCGTTCCCCTACCCTACCCCGACTTATAGAAGGAAAGGAGAGCAACACAAAAATGCATCCCTTCACGCACCCTCCCCCCACCCTACACACCCTCCCCCACCCTCCCCCCACCCTACACACACTCTCTCTCTCCAGAGCACACATGGCGCTTACTGTTTCATTGGAAGCACGTGTAGTTAGCACGTGTGCACGGGCGCTCATCATGACGTAATACTGCAGGAAACAGTATATGTATGTACCAACGGAAAGGAGGCAATCTCTCCCCTCTCTCTCCCCCTCCCTCTCCCCCTCTCTCTGTGCACATGTATGCTGTTTGTATGCAAGTGCTGCATTGGCAACTTAATTTAAAGTCTAGAGCAGACTATCAACAGATCTACAATAACGGAGAACCAATTGTTTTTGTGCATGCATTTACAACTCCCGGCACTTAGGCGGCAGTGTTCTGAGCCAATTATAGAACCAAATATTATTGGTCGGCTCAGTCATCAAATATATAACCTTATCGGTCGGCTCAGTCAGAGATAATATATAACCTTATCGGTCGGCTCATCAAAATATATAACCGTATTGGTCAGATCATCAAATATTACGGATCATCAAATATGGCTCATCCGATATTATTGGTCAGCAATATAATAAATGTTATATTATATATATGACCCAACACATCATAATACAGACCTACCTATACCTGTACACTAAAAGTCTTTACAAAAATGAAGGCGACCTAGCCAACAAAGCTCTACTGAGCATTGTCCTTGACCAGTGCAATGCTTAATCTTCCATATATATTTCGGCTAGTCATGTTGCACCCAAAATCCAGTAGTTGGTACATGAGGGTTTTCGATTGCTGTACATATTGTATAAGTTGCAGATAGTCTCGTACCCAGACCTAATAACGTCCTGCAGTGACGTTATTTGGTTGGGGTATGCATTTTCCAAATTTAGAATACTAATAATATAGCCAAAAAAGGTCGACCCTGCCACCGCACGCGCGCCACCTGACTTACACGCGGCTTTTTATCTACTTGGCAACAGCAAAAGCTCACGTCCATAACAGGAAGGTAACTATGGATGAACTGGATGATCACACCAGATGGTGTGATGCATCCAGGCCGCCCAATGGAAAGGTTACGTATGAAGGGATGCTGAGGAAACACACCCGTAGATCTTATGGCTGGGCTGATACAGGAATTTCGAAGAGGTGTGATATTGATCGGAGGAAGTGTACGCTACAGGGGGAGCCCTGTAACTATATACCGCGCCCCATGGCCCCAGTTATGTAGCCACGGGGGGGGGGGGGGGGGGGGGGGGGGAGCCCCATGGCCCCAGAATATCGCTACAGGGGGAGCGCCCCATGGCCCTGTGCTGTATATCGCTTTATACAAACGTACACAAAATCACTATTGCGCGCATATAGAATACATGTATGTGCATGTATGTGCATGTGTGTGCATGCCAGTGGACAAATAGCGCCATCTGTGTTCCTGAACACAGGCCAACAGTTGCCCTTAGTGATGCATCATACCAAAGCTATATATATGGCTGCTATACATGCTGAGTGTATACATGCAACCGTGGAATGACATGCTGAGTGTATGATAGAAATTTATACAAAACGTATACAACAATAATACCCTGAGTGTATACAACCAAAGACATGCTACCACATTAGATAGTTCACATTTAGCACCAATGGATACATGCACTTATCATAGTGTGTACTAAATCACTGATTACATATCTTGATGACATCATCATTACATATCCTGATGACAGCAGTGAGGTGATTGCTGATTGCTCCTGTCATCCATACCTATGGGAGTGAGGGGGGTGGGTGGAGCTTCAATTCTATACCTATGATGGAGGGAGGATTCCCTTCCCTTGTTGATCATCCATTCCTCTTCAGGACAGAGGCAACTGGTTTGTACAGCTCCTCAAACACGTCTAGTGACCACACCCCTGTTCCTATTACTGACTGAAGTAGCCTCCTGAGGCTACTTCAGTCAGTAATAGGAATGCTAGAACACTGTCATTAGGTGTTATCCCTGGAGAGCGGTGGGGGAATAAGAGGAGGGAGGGAACAATGGATACTAGCTCATGGTGCTATCAGAGCACATATCAATATCAGCTGCCAACATACCTTCTCCAATGATATACATCATTTGCTCTATCTCTCTGTGACCATATATGTCCCATGTGAATTCAATTGCTCTGAGGCTTTATGGAATTACCCGTTTCTCCTCTTGAGCAGAGTCTCATCCTTCCAATAGCTGGTCATGAAGATGCCAGTAACATTGCATCTCTTCAGGTAGGGTCAACATGTGAGTCAGGTGGTAGGGTCAACATGTAAGTCAGGTGGTAGGGTTGACATGTAAGTCAGGTGGTAGGGTCAACATGTAAGTCAGGTGGTAGGGTCCACATGTGAGTCAGGTGGTAGGGTTGACATGTAAGTCAGGTGGTAGGGTGGACATGTAAGTCAGGTGGTAGGGTGGGCATGTAAGTCAGGTGGTAGGGTTGACATGTAAGACAGGTGGTAGGGTCAACATGTAAGTCAGGTGGTAGGGTCAACATGTAAGTCAGGTGGTAGGGTTGATATGTAAGTCAGGTGGTAGGGTTGACATGTAAGTCAGGTGGTAGGTTGACGTGTGAGTCAGGTGGTATGGTTGACATGTAAGTCAAGATGCAGAGGAAAGTGGATGAACCCATAGCAAGTGATGGATACTTTGATAGCTAGATAGTGATGAAGGCACATCATTGAAAGAGGAAACGGGTTCATGAGTTTGTAAGATGGGATGGGCTAGATCAGTAGAACTTAAGTTAAAATAAGTACAGGTCAGTGTTAAAAATTAATCATACTAAATTTGTTCACTATCGAATACTGAACGATCTCCTGATTATACACAAAAAGCCCAGCCGGCTTATGTGATGTAGAATACTTTTTAATACTGGTGCCAGCTGAATTTATCGCTTGTGATCACGCCAAATTTATCAATATGCAATCTATCACAATAAGCCACAATAACCTGTTTTGGCGTTAATATGGTGTTGCAAGTCCAAGTTGACCATATTAAGCCGCCTCAGGTGACAGGTTCCGCGTGTGAGTCTTTGTTTGTTGTTGCGGCCAACTTGGACTTGGCCCTAGCAACAAAGCACGAGGTCCTTTCACACGCTTAAGGTCCAAATTATCACCCATGTGACATGTCAGCGCTGGCGCAACCGGGGGGGGGGCGGGGGGGGGGGGGGGGCAGGTCCAGCTTTGGCTGGACCAATCTTAATACTGAGCGGTAAATTTTAATTGTGTTTTTTTCATGTAAATTTGTAACTTTGTTTTATGCATCATAATTGCACAATATTACACTACGAAGTATGGCAGCTATAGATATAGAAAAAAATTACATATATACTAGCATGCACGACACATTCACTAACGTAGGCCTCCCCAGGTCTACAGCTGCTGCCCTTAACTGAATGGTATAGAAACTATTCTTTGAACAGCTTTCCCGGGCTTGTAACAAGTTCGTCGTCCTTAAAATTATATTTCCCAGAATGACATGACTAAGGCTTGATAAATATGAGAAAGTGATGCAATGAAATTGCACCATAGTGAAGCAATGTGCCAGCTGGCTATGCTGAGTGACATATCCTGAGTATGTACAACAATTAACATCATAGTATTAAAATAGTGACATATACAACAATTAATTTTCTAGATGCTACCACATTAGATGGTTCATTGATGCATTCATATTACATCTGTTGTCTTTATTTATTGATGATGTCATCATAACCACGATGACTGTTTAGTTGCTGAACAACTGATGGTCCTTGCTGGCTTAGGGTGCTGTCATCCATACCGACTATGATGGAGGGGGGATTCCCTTCCTTTGTTGGTCATCATTCCTCTTCAGGACAGAGGCTATTGGTTTGTACAGCTCTTCAAACACGTCCAGCGTCCCCATACCGCCTCCTGTTACTGTCTGAAGTAGCCCTCTGCTAAGGGCAGCATGATAGAGTGATGTCATCATGGTGGGCGTGGCCTGGATGGCTTTGTGGGCAACAGCTGTGTACAGCACTATCTCAACGTCTTCCATCCCGTGCACGACGCCATCAATGATGGGTCTGGGGACCTGGTACAGGCAGGCACCATCACCACCACCAGACGGCACTAGTACCATGTTGGGATGACCTCTGACCAATCGCCTCTTAAGGAGCCGCTGCATCACCTGATCTGCAGTGTGCTTGCCCTCTGGCACCATGGCGACGATGATTGCACTGGTGACCCTGGTGGCCACGGCAGCTGGAATGGGAACCGGACCGTACATAGCCAGGGAGCACAGTGTGGCCAGCTCCACTCCCTCCAGGCCCAGTGCCCCTATCAAGGCAGCTGTGAAGGCGGCCATGTTGACTCCTCCCCCCACACCCGAGGAGGATGGCCTCACCACCTCCTCCAACACCCTCCCCATTGGGTCACCACTCCCTCCCTCACTGTACGCACACACCACCTCTGATGCCAGGTCTGCCAGGATGGGTGACCCGCGAGTTAGGTCGCATAGCAGTGACATCACTTCCTGTTCCCTGTTCATAGGGACCAGGTCGGTTCTTGACAGGATGTCGTGGATCATTCGTTGTGAGCAGTGGGTGTGGCCCATGGGTGTGAGTGTGTGGGTGTGGCTGGCCCGGAACAGAAGGCTGTCTATCTCCTTGACGATGGAGGTGGGTGGGAGGGGTGAGGTGTGGATGACGATGGTGGAAGTGGTGGGTCTCTTTAGTAGCTGTATCAAGAGGTGGGGAAGACTTGAGAAGTCCTCCACATCATGGAGCACTGCCAGTACACTGTCGTCAGGTGTTATCCCGGGAGAGATCTGTTGGGAGTGGGGGAGAGACAAGATGATGAGGGGAACAATGGATACTAGCTCATGGTGCTATAAGAGCACTCAAGGTGCTATCAGATCACTGATGGTGCTATCAGAGCACATATCAATATCAGCTGCCAACATACCTTCTCCAATGATATCTCTGTTGCCTCTAGCAACTCATGGCAGCTGCCAGGTACGTACACTATGGCTCTGAAGTGGTCACGATGTCTGTGCACAAAGTCAAGAACACTCTCTGTGGGGTCCAGGTCAGGTGATGCATGGATGATCTAAACAGAGGAAGTCCAAGGTCATGACTACATCCCCACAACATCCCCTCACATGGTGAGATATTTGACCACTTTGGGGTGATGTGTCTAAACATTCTAAAAATCTAAGAAATCTTTATTTTTGGAAAAACATCAATTGGAACAGCAGAATCACCCTTGTGATCCTTTTACAATTAAATATCTTAAAATCCTTGTCCTTAAAAAACGTAAATAGATAACCTACAGATTGTAAAGCTCTTTTGGGGAGAAAACCCTCTCACCCCTCTTTCCTCCCCCTACAACTCCACCTCCCCTGATTCCTCCACCAGGACAACCCCACACTGACCCAGCATCCTTACATGGTGACACTTTTGGGTTGATGTGTTTAAATATTAGAATCCTTATCCTTGCAAAAACATAAATAGAGATAACCTACAGATTGTAAGGGAAAGCTTTTTTGGGGAAGAAACCCTCTCATCCCCCCCCCACTACCCCCTCCACCTCCACTGACCACTCCCTCCCTTGTTTCACCTAACCCCCAAGGCTACCATGGGCCACATCCCCTTACCTGGAGAGGGGTGGGTGTCTCTGCCAACAGGATGGTCTCCAGAGCTGTGAGCACATCCAGCCGGGGGAAGGTACTACCCCTGTGGTTAGCGATGATATAATCTTTTTCTGGCAAGGGGGCAAACCGCACGTCCTTACCCAGCAGCTGGTAAGCCCCCCAGTGGGCATACTTGGAATACTTCTTGATGAACCTCACGCTGAGGGTGGCCTTGTGTAAGGCCTGGGTACTCGTCATCCCGTCCACCATGTACTGGTAGAAGAACGTCATGAACACACCGGCACTCTCATCTGGCACCTGCCACAGCGTGGTGAGGACGGACTGGGCACCCGCTAGGAGGAAGGCCCGGGCCATGCTGACCACACCATCGGCAGACAGCCTGCCTCGGGCACTGTTACAGCTACTGAGGACAACCAGGAGGGGACTGATGGAGAGCTGCTCCACCTCCTGGGGTAACAGGAGGACCGTCTTGCCCTCCACTGGGGTGGTACTGCTGGAGCCACACCCATCAGAGAAGGCAAGGAAACCTGACCCCGCCCCCCCATGGGTTGCCACATGAACCACCTTGGCTCTCTGGAGCATCCCTAGGACTGCCTGCTTGGTTGCCTGGTTACCAAGGGTCGCCGTGGCGCCAAGGGTGCGGGCCACCCACTGTGCCTCTGTGGAGGCATGAGGAAGCCTTCCAAGCCACACCTCCTCGCCGTTGTGTGTGAAGGGAGGGATGTTGGGGTCCCCAACGATGCAG
Organism: Eunapius fragilis; assembly: GCA_963681505.1. Classification (NCBI taxonomy): domain Eukaryota; kingdom Metazoa; phylum Porifera; class Demospongiae; order Spongillida; family Spongillidae; genus Eunapius; species Eunapius fragilis. The sequence continues at coordinate 9,540,074 of OY811977.1, read as the reverse complement.
AACTGGTCACTGTCTCCGTGGATATTGACCCGCTCAGTCTGCACCAAACCCTTACCTGAAGGTGATTGGTCGATGGTCCACATGGTGAGGAGGGAGGGCATGACGCGGAAGGAGGTGTGGTCTCCCAGGAATGAGGTGCCATCACAGAGGGCAGTCATGGGCATGGAGGTGTAGCTGTCCGGTACCAGGACTATCTCCTGGGGACCAGGGCCGGTGTGAACTCCTCCAATCAGCTTCAGAAGGGGTTTCCCCACAACCTCAAACAGTTGGTGGAGTGGGGACTTCTCTCTGTAGTCACGGTGACCAAACAGTTCGAGGTCGCGGTCTGCAATTGCTTCAGGAAGGTCATATCGAAGATGAAAGTCAAGCGCTTTTCCGTTGAACTGATCCTTGTTGACGTCAATGTGAACTGCTGCCATGGTTACGTTGTTGTCCTTGTGTGGTGTGAGGGCCCACATGATCAGTCTGTAGCCTGTGTAGGCTAGGTACACCACAGTGTGCTCCTGGGAACCCACTATGGAGCATATCTGCTGGTAAGTGATGGGTGTGGCCAGTTGCCGTGCACTTCTCCCTAGCAACAGCTCCCCCAGCGTACGTGAGCGGCACTGTTCGGCCACTACCAGCGCTTCCTCACTCCTCCCCAGACCAAATAGGCAGTCGACAAGACGTTGGAACGTGCCCGAGTTGGCGTCAAACAGACCAGCCGAGAGGGACAGTCCATGGGAGGAGCCTTTGATGGTGTGCAGGGTCTCCTCGTGGTACCTCACCACCTCCTCAAAGTCCCTGCGGCCATCTTCGTACAGCTTCAGTACCTCAGCGGAGAGGGGCAGTGCTGGTGACCCGGTCCTCAGACCTTCAGCTTTGTCGTACAGACAGCACCCCCTGTTGTGGCGAGCCGTACTCATCACAGACCTGTCCTTGCTCAGGTTTAACGTCTCTGTGTAGCTCTGGTAGGCGACGTCATACTCCTTCTTCAGCATGCTGATGTTGCCTAGGTTACCGTGCGCCCTGGCCTGCCCGGGCACGTCCTGACCAAATATGGCCTGGTCCAGCCCCAGGGCATAGTGCTCAGCTGCCTTCTCAAGGTCTCCCATGGCTTGGTAGGCGGTGCCAATGTTGTTGTAGGCGCGGCCTATGGCTTGGGGTGTGGTCTCGTGGACCAGCGTCAGCTCCAGGGACCTCTTAAGATGGTGGAGGGCCTTGTCCTTCTCACCCCTCCCGAGGTACGCGTTACCTATGTTGCCATGGTTCCATCCCAGGGCGACGTAGTCTTGAAGTCCTTCAGCCAGGGTTATGGTTCTGGCGTACTCATCAATGGCCGCCTGGTGGTTGCCTAGCGACTGTAACATGTTACCGTAACTGGTACGGGCGGACATCTCTTCCTTCATGTCTGCTGCCGTGGCGACAGCCTTGTCAAACGCGCCCACGGCCTGCATGACTTTAGAAGCCTTCCTAAGAGCCTGTCCCCACTTGGTACACACATGGGACAGGGAGGGCATCTGTACTGCGTACAGGGTCCCCAGGCCATCCTGGCCGTGGTGGGCAACGGCCTGCTCGTAGTGGGTTGCAGCTTCTCCATAGCTGTCCCTGGTACAGGCTATGTCCCCTAGGTATATGTGAGCCAGCGACCTGGCCCCACCCACCTCTGCCATCCCTGTGAGCTCTTGGAAGATGGGAGTGGCCTCTTTGGGTCTGTCCAGTTTGTAGTATGCCAGGCCACGCCCCAACAGGATGGCACATCTGGTGGGGAGAGGGAGGGGTCCCTTGTGGGCTAACTGGTCCAGCAGGTTTAGTGCCTGGCGATAGTCTGATGCTTGGAAGAGGCAGGTGACCTTAGCTATGTCGTGTGTGAGTGGTGTGGGGATGGCGATGAACGCAGTCTTGGTGGTAGCAGGGGTGTTGGTGGTGGAGGTAGTGGTGGAGGTGGTGGTGGGGGTGGTAGTGGGGGTGACCTGCTTGACAACATCACTTATGGTACTAACACTGGACGTCTGTTGAAACCTTTCATTGATGCGATCACCTTGGTTACCATGCTGTGACAGCAAGCCTGCATGGAGAGAAATGATTTATGGTGACCTAGCAGTGCCGGTATAAGACCTTCTGCAACTCGCGTCCTACGTAATTCTTTATTGCTAGTCACGTACTTACGTGTTGCTATTTATGTATACAGTTGCTATAAATAAGTACACGTGAGCACATTGTTTCCTCCGTCGTTCGTTCCCGTCCGGTTATTGCTTATCTCGTACCCACGCGGGGTATATTTATAGCAACATACATATGACATATAGCAATAAACAATTACTTAGGACGCGAGTTGCAGAAGGTCTATTGGAACATGCAATTAATATAAGTCTGGCAGTAAATCTACTTCTATTGTGGTGTTGTTTGAAGTCCGGTCGGACAAAATTGCCAGTTTTACCTTGGTCCAGCACGGATTGTGATAACGTCACGTATTATTGTCTATTTGCTTACGTATTTCCCATCATGTTATCTTCCTTATTGTACGTTAGACTGCTATAATGGGCGCGATATAATGTATATGGTAGCTATACAGGATGAAAAATCACCTGTTCTACTACTATAATATACATGCTGTAGGCATGCTAAGGCGGCCCCGGGGGGGGGGGGGGGGGGGGGGGGGGCTCCCTATCACTCCCTCCCCTAGCTATGACGCCTTCAGCCTCTATAAGTACCTTTAACTGTAGCGTTGCAGTAACATTACTGCATGCAGCCAAAATAAAATAGCTACAGCATGGGAACGACTATGCATGCATAATGTAGTAGCCGGATAGATGATTTCCCCTCACCTTTCAACAGCACACTCCCTGTGAAGAATTTAGCATGTTCCTTCGACAAGCTGGTAGGCGCTGCTATGCAGAGTTCGGAACGAGCGCTGCAGTCGGATACTTCAGACGGACGGAACATTTGGCGATCACGAGCAGAAGGATTATTGGACATATTGAACTGATGGACGGGAGCAATAGCTGCATTTTGAACTCGCTTTAATGTACCATTCAACAGGCGATAAAGGATAAGCACTTAGCAATCAATTCGAATTATATACAGAATTGTATACTATAAATAGAATTACGTAATCCTCGTAATACGGTATGATCTTGCTACGTGTATATTGTCAGCCTGCCAGGTCAACAACAACGAAGCGGCTAATTCGGGGGGAACATCACGTTGCGACACAATTAACGCTGCCCCTGGCAAAAGTAATGGCGGTGAAAAACCTGCCCATACCAAAGACTGTCCAAGAAGTGAGCCGGTTCCTCGGAATGGCGAATGATCTGTCAAGGTTTATACCAAACCTGTCACAAGTGGCAGAGCCGCTGAATGGGGAACCATGGTACAGGCAGCCTTTGAAGAGATGAAAACCCTGATCAGTAACGATCAGCTACTAGCGTTCTATGACGTTCACAAACCCATTGTGGCTCCAGTCCCAAATGACTATGAATCTAATTTCTTAAATCGTCTGCTCAAATCCTACGACACATGTATCTCCTATTCCTCTTTCCTATTCTTAACTTCGAACAAATCAAAAATGCAGCGATCGTGCGACGTCATTTAGCCACCGTGATCAGCTGGTGCTTCATCTAGCTGGGCGTAGCCCGGGCGTTTTGGCGGGGAGGATCAAGCCTATACTCATCTGATAGCGTATGTAGCGTAGACCACATATGTGATAATAGCCTTGATACCCTTCCGCCAAAACGCGAAGGTCGGGCTACGCCCAACTACTTCATCCCGTGGCTCCAGTCAAAAGCGAAACTTGTGCCATGGATATCGATTGTGCTTACTGATGTAATTTGTGCACGTCTTATTAATATATTCGTTCTGGATACTGATTTCCTTTTGTGCGACAACGGTACTGGCCAGTGTAGAAGAATTAAGATAAGAGAATGGGCGGGAACAATGGCTGCATTTCGACTCGTTTTAATGCACCATCCAACATGCAATCAAAAACTTTTTATGCTCAAGATTCTTCTCGAGTCAACCTGTTACGCAAGTCTTTATATTCATAGATACGTAATTCTATAAATATGTAACACGTGATTTTTATTGCACCACAAAATACTTTCGTGGTTCTATGGTTGCGATGGCCGTACATGTACCGATCGCAGTGGCGGATACAGGGTGGGGGAAATTGGGTTTTGCACACCCCCCCCCGCCAAGTTAGAAATTAAATATTCATAGCTACAAGGGGCGGTGTCTTACGTCGCCCTGATGATATAAATACAACGAAAACGCGCCGAAGTAACATGATAACAGTAAAAAGCGGCTGGGGCGAAGCCCCAGACCCCGGGTACATCTTCCTCTCTAACGCGCAATATTTCGTAGCCACGCCCAAACCATGATTATTAACGCCCCTCCCCTTTGCCCCCCCTCGCAAAAAAATTCTGGATCCGCCACTGGATCGGTTGCGAACGCCGCTGGCGATCACTTTAGTCTTATCGCTTATAGGCTTATAGCCCACCCCACCCCCATGCACCCCCCACCCCTCCTCCCTCCGCCCCAAAGAGACTCGTGCGATACTCCGTAACCGCGAATGTTTGTTTACTAGTATGACAGGAAGTAAAATGGCACCGCTATGTACAGATGTCATGCACTGTGCTGATCGAGCCACGTAAACGCTTAGCTAGAAGTAGGCATATCATCCTGGACATCCTCTTCATTCACATCTACCATGTTATCAGGAGGAGGTGCTGCACGAGGTCCCTTCTGTGGATGCACAGCGCGTGATATTTTATTGATATGTATGCAATAAATGATAAGCCTGGTGGATATGCCCTGTATTTTATTGCCAGGCCCAATGATTCATTCGGATCAGCTTAGAGGGCTTAGGCCCATACAGCGGCCAGAATACCACACATAGCCTAACACATGCATGTACAGTAACAGTGATGGAACCACATGCTATAACCGTACAACTGGGATGAGCACGCACAGCATGTTGAGAGCCGCTAAGGGAGAGTTAAGAAAAGATTTAAATCAATGAAGGGGTCCAAGTTGAACAACTAACTAGCTAGTAGCTGTTTGGATGGATTTATGTGCATGCGTGGATCAGATCCTTGATCCTCCTTTTTGACATCTCTATGGTGCCAGACACAATACTGACCCTGTTTAGTACTACATGTAGCAATACTTCACAGTTCAGTAATTTCTTTTGGGTACATCATGCGACCGGTTTGAGAGATCTTGTGACATGGCAAAGGTGTTCAACAAGTGCTCATAGGTTTTTAGAAATTTAATATCCCTAGCCTTGAACATTAATTTATGCACAGCCGAATAGAGCAAAATGAATTTTGCCAAGGAAAACGGATTAATATGTCGAAAAGTTATAGCGTTTCAAACATAGCATTACTAATAATGCACGCAATGTGAATGAACTGCAATACAAAAAAAAAAATTGAGACCACTTGAGTTCTCCATGCAGCTACTGTAAACGCATCAAGATAATGAACCACAGGGGAAGAGTTAAAAAAAGATTGTCCGTTATTAATGGTCTGTATTTTGAACAACTAGGGTATGTGGATCATCACAGTGTGCTATACATAGCAATCAAAGAAGTCACAAGTTCCTATGAATACTAAAATGATTTGAAGAATCGCGATATGTAATATCATAACCTACACCCGGAGTACAAGGTTATTAGATCCTGAAGTTATCTATTGTATATGTGTAGGCGGCTTTAGCACTTGTACGGAAACTTGTATTTAAATGCTATTTTTAACCTGACGTATAGGCTAAAAATAGCCCAAACACCCATATATGTAGCGCATAACTCGCAACATCTAGAAGTGTCCATTATTTAAATGGCTAATTCACCCTCTACTGTATCTGGTTGGGCGTAGCCCGACCTTATGGTCTGCGTAAGGTCGGGTATCACTCCTCACTTTTTATATTGCTCCGGCGCCGCTGGAAGTCAGGGACGTTTTTGCTGTTCCGCCTACTTAATTAACACGTTGATATACATGTATTTATGGTGTCGTGATACGGCGGCCCGGGGGGCGGGGTCCTTATTATAATTACCTCGCAATAGCTGGTTGATTAACTATTAATAACAAGATCGTTATTACCACACACGAGGGGGCGGGTCCATAGTGGTCGAAAATAGCGTTATGAACGGCCCCTCAGGTCTGTGCTAGTACTGAGGATACGTTGAATATAAAAAACCCTTTTGGTATTGGCAATTTGGCACGCAGTTAGCCCTGTACTCAGTCCTACCTGATAATGATGACCCGAGCCAGTTACATTAGTTCATCACTCTATAGCTCCTCACCCATCCACCTTATTAATTCCCCGGCAGAGACCTCAAATCTGTGACATCCCATAGTTGAGTGATGTGGACGTTAGAGCAACACAGCGCACTGAATATAGGTGACTTTCACTTTCTATTTTAATATATGTGCTTTCACTACTGCCAACATCCATGCATATAGTAATGACCTGTCCACAAGGGTCTTGCTTATCCTCGTGGTAAAAATAAATTATCAATGGTTAGAGTGTGGTTGTGGTGTTCCCAAAAGCAACTCTTCCATCAAACTAGATGACCTCATTCAGTTTTACATATTGAAATCAATTATTATAAGTCCGGGCAGTAATGGTGGTATCAGGAGCAGACACATGCAGGGAGTGTGTAGTCTCCCCATATACCCCTGCATACCTCCCACACCCTCCAACAACCTCCCAATGCCCTACCAAACGTACACGACAGCATAAATTTACTGCCTCAGCTACTTCATTATAAAAACATGCCACAATGTGTCTACTAGCTATGTAGGCTGTAAAAACGAACCTCGTGCATCTTAACAGAGCGTCTCCGTAATTTCAGACCCAAAAGGGCAATTATTTTGGACGTGTTGTCAAACACAAAAAATCTGGAGAAGCGATTAATAAGACTCTGAGACCGTTGGAACAGTCCTGATTGAGTGCAGAGTTGGTTCCCATATTTGGGATGTCCTACAAGTGTATTGCTACTAAGAAGTAGGCTGCCGGGTCGGCATCCGTGAAATAGCAGTTTGCGACCTAAATAAAAGGCATATTATTCCGTTTGACAACAAGTTCATCAATGGTGATAGGCAAGTGGGTTTTTATTACTGACGCAAGCGTTTCAAGCGATTTCTCTTTCACAGTTCACGCTAAACCCGAATTGCGTCAGACCCCCGAACCACTAGTCTCTGACAATGGATAGCTCTTCGTCTCTTTCAGTGAAATCGCAAAAAAATATTGTTTCTTAGCTTATCACAGATTTATCTAATACAATTTAACTACAGGATGCTTATATCTATTCTTCCCTATTTTATGACCCGCTACAACAACTGCCTACAAGCGCCCAAAATTTTGGGACTGAAATTACGGAGACGCTCTGTTAACAACTAGTCAAACATGGCAAGTTAAGAGTGCGGATACTTTTATTTATTTATTTATTCAATTCAATTTGCACCGTTATATGATTATTGATGTGCACATGCGTTACACAAAGGCGAGTAATGGCATGTTGATATGCACTAATGTACTGCGGCCAGTACTAAAAGTGTAACATTTGCAAAGGAGACTAGTTCATGCCCTGAAGTCTTATCTAAATAGGATTTATGCCGTATCATGAATAATTATTTTGATCGGTGCATTAACTACCGCCAGATAGCGCAATCGCCATGCATCGTGCCCAGACCACATTTACTCCTCCGGATCTGATAAGATAAGATTTGACCAGATAATCTACTGTATCAATATAAAAACAGTGTGCATGTGAACAGGCCTGTGGTGGATGTGGTTGGACATAAAAGCTTAGGTTATTGCCATCCTAAACCATAATTATATTACACTGGTACATGTGTGAGATATACATCACACAGCCTGTTGTGAACAATGGCTGCTTCTATACCCTGTTAGGAAATGAGAGCCTAAGAGGTTGATTGGTTGGATATGATGTAGTGCATATATATATACACCTGAGCCCTATGTTCTCATAGTAACATGTGGTTGTAAGCCTTGTAATATTCTGTGCCACGCTGAAAACACAGCCTCGGAGCATTAAAAATAGCTTAAGTAAATGATAGCATTGTGTTTGTGTCAACAACAACATACTTTGAAAAGGTATGATAAGCAATTACAACTGTTTACTAAACAATTAATAAATGTGTACACAACTCTACATTTAGTCCAGAGCTAGCTTAGGCTGAATTCCCTTTCTTTGCCATGGAAGCTGAATAAACTCCAAAATGGTGGTATCCCTCCATGTTGGTCAGCCATAACCACACTGTAGTAAGTGGTCTGGTTGTAGTTAAGCCTGGTGGGTGTGTATGTGTGTGTGGGGGGTGTGTGTGTGCATGTGTGTGTGTGTGTGGGGGGGGGGGGGGTTGTATATGTCATGCTCGTGCTGGCTTGAAAAGTAGTCCAGTGAAAACCATAGAACCAGATTATCATCAATAAACAGCGCTTATCTGCGCTAGATATGAATTGTATAAACTCCACCCCCTAGGTCATCCACTGTCAACTTGTACCATTTTTGATATGTGTATACGCATACATGCACGTTACATTTCAAAGGTTCCAAGAAATTCATTTCACTATTTTATTTTACATTCAGTCTGTCCTAGAGCAGGTCACTTCTGCCATTCAGTTCCATATGCAGCATTGCTCTCTAGCTCAATTGTGATTGGCTTCTGATTAAAGCCCACCACCTCATATGTGATAGCAGTAGGGATGGAAGGAGGGCCTGCAGTAGTCATAGAGGATACTCTTGGGATGTAGCAAACACATATTATGATGGTGGCCACCAAAGCCCCCAGAGAAGAGGAGATGAGAAATGTGACTGCAAATGTTATCCCAACAGCAGTAGGGGTGCCAATAGAAGCACTACATGAAACTGAAACAAAATGAACACAAATATCAATCTGAAACCATGTAAATAAAATATGCCTGACTATTGGTGTGTGTAGAGACCTGATGTCTCTTCCACACAGAGCTGCAGTGTTCCTCAGTACTCAGTCTCATGGTCACCTCTGATGCCTCAACTGTGACATGTCTTCAGAGGATACTGGTGACTATAGCATCTTATCCTATAATCTGCCCCCGGCTAATGTGTCCCCCCTGGCTGATATGTGTGCCCCCCTGGCTGATTTGTGTGCCCCCCTGGCTAATATGTATGCCCCCCTGGCTAATGTCATCCACATGTACATGTGCTATGCCGAGTGGAATTACCTGGGGTAGCTGATAGAGATGGTGAAGATGATGGTGGTGGTGGTGGTGAAGGTGATGGTGGTGATGGTGGTGAAGATGATGATGGTGGTGGTGAAGATGATGGTGGTGGTGAAGATGATGGTGGTGGTGGTGAAGATGATGGTGGTGGTGGTGAAGATGATGGTGGTGGTGGTGAAGATGATGGTGGTGATGATGGTGAAGATGATGGTGGTGATGATGGTGAAGATGATGGTGGTGGTGGTGAAGATGATGGTGATGATGATGATGGTGGTGATGATGGTGAAGATGATGGTGGTGAAGATGATGGTGGTGGTGGTGAAGATGATGGTGATGATGATGATGGTGGTGATGGTGGTATGGTATTGATTATCATGAAGCTGATGTACACCCTCACATCTCCAACTGCTGCACTACCACAGGAACCTAAGTTATTGTTGGTAGCTGATGCCTTGCAGTAGTATGTCTGATTGCTACCAAGGCTTTGTAGAGAGACATTGACACTTGGTCCATCGGTTGAGGACAGGTACTCAGCTGAATCATCTGGAACAGAGGGATCAGTACTACAGCACACCAGGCAGTAGTGGGAGGAGCCATCCAGGAATGTACAGTTGATGGTAGCATTGTTACCACTCACACTGAGATGACCAACTTGGAGCACAGGTGGAGGAGGTACACCTTAATAGGAAGGTAACCATGGTGACATAAGGACACAGGCCAACACACCAACTCACTCTTTGTGGTCACATATGCCCTTCCAGTCTGGTTCAGTCTGTTCCTACATCCCACTGATACATTGAAAGAGCTAACGTTGCCTGCTGACAGGGGCAGCTCATAGTAGCAGGAAAGGATGCTACAGTAGCTGTTATCCACTGCAGCCATGTCAGTTGAGGCATCAGAGGTGACCATGACTGAGTACTGAGGAACACCGCAGCTCTGTAGCACTGATAAGGGCAGTCTGTGTCCCCAGGACAGCTCCACACCATACACACTGTTATTCTGATACAAGACTGTGGTCACTGAGACACTATCTGGAGCACATGGCACTACAGAGAGAGAGAGAGAGAGAGAGAGAGAGAGAGAGAGAGAGAGAGAGAGAGAGAGAGAGAGAGAGAGAGAGAGAGAGAGAGGGAGAGTGAGTGAGTGAGTGAGCACGACCACACATTGAGACACCATCACCGCACATCACAACCACCACCACCAACACTCACATGTCATCACATCACCAGTATTGTACTCGAAGGATCCTGCACAGTTGATGGCTGTAATAATAACATAGTACCTCAAACCATCAATGAGGTCTGTGATAGTGGCGTTGGTAGAAGTTGTAATCAGTGTGGACCTAGTGATGGTGTTGAAGGCAGTGATGTTATAGCTGGTAGCATTATCACCACTGGTAGCTGGGGCCCATCGGAAGGACAGTGAGTTATAGCACTCCATGGTTGGTTGGAAGTTAGTGGGTTGCCCAGGGGGACCTGTGGAGACATCTGGTGAATGTGATCCAACCACACACTGGATGATTCAATTTATGGGAGAGGTCTGGGGACCACATTCCACCTGTGGGGGTCTGGAGCCCACCCCCTAGTACCCTCATATTCCATTTAGTGCCCTACAACACCCGGCCATGGTTTTCTGCTTACCTATTATTCTGATCATGAGCGTGGTGTTTCCAATCATCACTGAGTTTTGTAGGTCTGTGCACTGAGCTACCAGTCCATTCAGGGTGGCATTTGCAGTGATGGTGAGGGTGGATGTCTGACATGGACTAGCAGATGTGGCTGGTGGCTGGTTAGCTGCTAGGAGGTTGGGACCACACATCTTCATATCAGTTGAACATACTCCTCCACCAGGTTGACTCAAGTCAATGCTGTTAAAGGTACTTGGGCAAAGATTGCCTGAAGGGAAGCTCCATCTAGTGCTTGAAGTGGTCCCAGTGACCACACAGGTACATCTGGCTAATGTCCCAGGACAGAGAGGCTTGGAGAGAGAGGTATCACAGGAGAAGGACTGGGCGTGAACTAATGAATAAGGTTGTCATGGTCGGAGAAGCATAATATATTAGAACATGTATTCAGACTATTAGCAGCTATTATGACATGTGTAATAGCACTTCATTGTAGCTACTCCACAAGCCACACCCACCATACTGTATGCCTCAAGCCACACCCACCATACTGTATGCCTCAAGCCACACCCACCATACTGTATGCCTCAAACCACGCCCACCATACTGTATGCCTCAAACCACGCCCACCATACTGTATGCCTCAAACCACGCCCACCATACTGTATGCCTCAAACCACGCCCACCATACTGTATGCCTCAAACCACGCCCACCATACTGTATGCCTCAAACCACGCCCACCATACTGTATGCCTCAAACAGTATGCACCAATCACGTACCATGAACCATTGCAACAGCATATACACTGCATATCAGCTAAAGAAAGAAAATTCATTAATTTTAAACCATGTGACATTTGGCGAACCATTCATCCACAAAAATTATGAATAAGAAGCTACAGTAGGTTAGTTAAGGTACAGGGGTTAGTACCACCTTTGGTAGGTTACTGGGGTTAGTACCACCTTTGGTAGGTTAGTTAAGGTCCTGGAGTTAGTACCACCTTTCGTAGGTTAGTTAAGGTACCGGGGTTAATACCACCTTTGGTAGGTTACTGGGGTTAGTACCACCTTTGGTAGGTTAGTTAAGGTTCTGGGGTTAGTACCACCTTTGGTAGGTTAGTTAAGGTCCTGGAGTTAGTACCACCTTTCGTAGGTTAGTTAAGGTACTGGGGTTATTACCACCTTTGGTAGGTTACTGGGGTTAGTACCACCTTTGGTAGGTTAGTTAGGTCCTGGAGTTAGTACCACCTTTCGTAGGTTAGTTAAGGTCCTGGGGCTAGTACCACCTTTGGTAGGTTAGTAAAGGTTCTGGGGTTAGTACCACCTTTGATTGGTTAGTTAGTACTATCTTTGGTAGGTTAGTTAAGGTCCTGGGGTTATTACCACCTTTGGTAGGTTAGATAAGGTCCTGGGGTTAGTACCAACTTTGGTAGGTTAGTTAAGGTCCTGGACTAGTACCACCTTTTACTTCAAATGCAACGACCAAGCTTGCCTAATGATTGTATCTCTCATTGTCCGTCTAGGACACATTGAATTACACTAATTCAGTTTGCGAAAAATAGCTCATATAACTCATAGCTACCTCCGTTATTAGGAACTATGACGTGAAAAACATCAAAATGTTAGTGGATGCAGTATCATTACCTTATGAGCAGTCATACAATGTATACAGTCTACTTTAGTTAAATGCAAACGTTGTGCTAGGCAGTGGGCATCAAATGGGATATGGTACCCTACACAGGCTCAACTCATATGCTTTCAACCCATTAGGGTGTGTTAGTTCTGAAGCCACTGCTGAGCAGATGAGCATTCCAATTCAAATACTTTAATTGTGACTTAGAGTGGCATCAAATGGATGGCTTCACTCAATCACATACTTTGCATTAGACACCTAAACCGTTATCTCTTGGACGCATTTTTGACATTTTCAGTGCTCTCAAATCATTTACCATGGATACTGCTGCTGGACCCTCGGTCTTCAGGTTCAGCACCTCTATATCATCACCACACCACTACCACCACCACCACCACCACCACCACCACCGCCACCACCACCACCACCACCACCACCACCACCATCATCATCTGAGTGCTGAATGAATCACGTGATCGTTGCCAATTATTATTTATGCATGGTCAAACCTTTAGGGATACAGTACTGGTGTAGCAGGCAACATGTACTTACGGCAACACTCACTGTACAGTGCGTGTTACCTGAAGGCAGGAAGTACTGTACAGTGTTTGTTACCTAGGCAAATTTAAATGTACAGTGAACGGTACTGTAAAGTATTTTACCTAAGCACAGCACACTTAACCAAAAAAAATCTTAGCAACTAATAGCAAAATTTATCAACTGTGTGAATAAATTAGTATACACAATTGTCCGCAGTTAATAATAGGAACGAATATATATGAGTTGAGTGAATAAATAGAGAATGAATGCAAAAGTCGAAGAATGTTGTATATGGACTCAAGCAACAGCAAGAACTTGGGTGAAGTGATTGCTTAAGTTTGCAAGGTATATAATATAGGCTGATCTTGTGCAAGTGGCTTCTGAGGCTGGAATTCCTCTGTGACTGTAGCTAGGGGGTGGTGAAAATGCCATGACCCATTAAAAAATACTGCAATTGATGTATGAAGAGCTCTGTGGCCAATGAAAAAACTTCCACTTCTGTGCCTCATGTTTTGTCTTGTTCCATTTTTGATTCCAATAAATATTGATCAATTGGTTTTTGAAGATATTTCTCAAAGTGAAGATTTTTTTTTGTGTTTCAACAGCAAGAAATCTAAATAATGCATAGTTGTCCTCAATCAGACATACTTCTTGACTGACTGCTCTAAACAAACGATTACCATCCTCTATTATTTTTACTGGTTTCCCAAGAACTTTGTGAATTATACGTCCATCATTGCTCTTCACTGGTAGAGGCAGACTTAATATTTTACATTTTTCTTGGCGTCATCGGTTGTTAGTTGGAAGGAATGCCTTGGAAGGACTTCTGCAAATGTCAACAATATGTACTTGTTCACACTGAAGTTGCTTGTATCCATCATCATCATTATGGAATTCAGTCTGTGGCATTAGAGATGACAGTGAATTTGTCTTCTGTTTACCATTCCTCACATATGGTTTTAAATTTGGTCCATTGTGCTTAGTCTTTATTGGTTTCCCATCAAGGGTAGTCAGTTGGTATAAACCTTTGTCCTGTATGACTTTGGCCACTTTGTATGGTCCATCCTACGGTTGTTTTCCCTTGTCACCCTTCCTGTCTGCTTTCCGCAAATTATACACTAAAACCTCATCATCAACTTTGAACTCCTGTTTTAATCCATGCCTTTGTTCATAATCCTTCTTTTGCTGTGACTGAGCATTTAGTATTCTCTACATTGCTTTATCTTCAATAACGTTTTGTACTTCCTGGATAGACTTTAAATGTTCCTTTAAGGCATCAGAACCTGGAACACCTTCCTCCATATCTAAATTCACAGGGGTATCTTCAGGAATGTCAGATACAATGGCAACACGGGTTTTCTTGCATACATTAGCTCAAATGGAGACACCCCTGTTGACTTGTGACAAGCAGTGTGAAAAGCAAAAAGTAAACCATTAAGAGCCTTTGGCCAGTACTCCTGGTGGGTCTCTAGAACTATAAGTAGCGTGCCTTGAATAGTGCATGTGATTAGCACGTTCAACTAGACCATTGGCCTGAGGGTGGAATTCACTAGTGATTCTTTGCCTAGTTCCAGTGAGGTTGAATAGTTTATAAGAAACAATATTACAGAACTCACGACCTTGATCATTTATTTGTATTTTAGCACAACCATATCTGTCATATAGTCACGTAGGAAGAGTTGTATTTCTTCTACAATCTTTCTGATTTAGCCTCTCGAAAAATAGTCAGCTGCTACACAAGTACCTACGTACTGTTCTGCATTTTGAGGCAGATTACAAAGGTCCACACCTAACAGGTTACAAAGGTCCACACCTAACAGGTTACAAAGGTCCACACCTAACAGGTTACAAAGGTCCACACCTAACAGGTTACAAAGGTCCACACCTAACAGGTTACAAAGGTCCACACCTAACAGGTTACAAAGGTCCACACCTAACAGGTTACAAAGGTCCACACCTAACAGGTTACAAAGGTCCACACCTAACAGGTTACAAAGGTCCACACCTAACAGGTTACAAAGGTCCACACCTAACAGGTTACAAAGGTCCACACCTAACAGGTTACAAAGGTCCACACCTAACAGGTTACAAAGGTCCACACCTAACAGGTTACAAAGGTCCACACCTATCTGCATCCACACATGTTGCGGTACAGAGACAGGATGAAGTGATGGTGGTGCTTTGCCCATTTTTGTTCCTGCTTTTTGGCGCGCATCACAACAGCTGACACTCCTGTATTCATCCCTGCCACCAAAAACCAGAATCAAGTAGCTTCCACAGAGTCTTGTCCAAGTGGCCGCCAATGGCTTTTGCTTCGGTAGACGAACCGAGCCCTTCATGCATGCATGTGCTCCTTTGATTTACTGTTTCCTTGACTATGGGTCTGCAATTAATCTCAGTGTGTCTGGTCCATGCCGGCTTTTTTGTGTTCTCGATATTTGAAATGAGAACTCCATTTAAGATGGTGTACTTGGTAGCTTGCTTTTTGAAATTCGCCTTAGTTCCTATACCTATATTCTTTCGACCAATTAGCCGAAGAGGAAACTCTCCGGTTTTCAAGAATTGTTGTATTTCGCTTAAATTCGGCTCCGCCATATTGTTTGATAATGCTATTGATAGTTGAGTATTTATTACCCAAGTTAAGTCGCTCTCACTTGGGTAACGTGGGCTGTACAGTATTTCTTACCGCCAGGTACGATGGACTGTACATTACGCGTTACCCGTTAAATCCCTGTTGCCTCCTACAGTTGCGCTATGAACACTATGAATATGCCTTATTTTCCGTTGTTGCGAGCTGTGACTTTTCCGTTGTTCCGCGCCAGTACTGTCCCAGAGATAATATATTGATATACATGATCTCTGGTCGATCGCTTATGAATAACGATTGGAAAGTTAAACTTAAGGAGCCGTTACTGTACTATTTATTTTAAAGGGAGGAATGCTTTTTGTGCCATTTCCCCCCCACCTTGATCCTTGAGTGGAAACAACTTCTTGAAGGTTTTGTGTTGAAAATGCTCCACTGCTGACTATACCGTAAGTAATATAACCGACATCTGTAGGCTAACAAATAGCGCGCTTTTCAAATTCTAGTAGGCCTAAGGCACTGCTGTTATAAAACAGCTTATTATATACCCAGAAAATCAAGTCGGTACTGAAATTATCTACTTGTAGAAATTCAAATCACAATTCGGGTTGGTTTTTAACTCACTGTTCTTGAGCGTATCATCTTAGGAACGAAACGTCTCGTATTAGACAGCCAAACCTGGTCCCAGGAATGAATCAGACTGTTATTTATACCACATACCAAAGTAGTCTGGGGACCCTAGCATCATGCTAGGGTCCCCAGACTAATACCAAAGCGATTAGTGTAAACATCTGGTGGAGTAATTCCGATTCATACCTGGATACCAGGAAATCACAAAACTCTGAATCGTGGGTGGCAACAGTGCCGAGCCAAACGTGAGTCCGGTGATATACGGGATGTGTGTTTTCGTGATCACTTAATGTAACAACCCCGTTTAGATAAATCCCAGACTTCCATAAATATCACACGCAATATTTATAGATGCAGACGTTAACACAACAACGCCGGCATATTCGTCCAGTCATTTATATGCCAAAGCCTTCTCTCCTCCACTTCTCTTTCAATTCTCCATGCAGGATTTTCATCCCAATAAAAGGCATTTGATCAGGCCACAAAGTCTGCGATATAAAGACAGATTAATCACATCCCTGAAGTAAGCAAAATAATTCACCTCACAGTCCTGTTTCCAACTGATAGACAGTCAAAAACAGCTAGGGAATGAAAGATTATAATTACTGTACTGTGTTAACAAGACATCTCCAGGAAGTCTCCTGTATGAATAAATCCACCATCTGCTGCAATGACCCCTTTAATCACTACAAGACTATCTTACAAACTGTGGATAAGTTCTATATACCGGTTGAGTGATGCTGTACCTTCAATGGTAGCACATGATATGCTAACAGTGTTGGTGACGTGTTTCAACATGCACGGGAGGTGATTTTGAAAGGCTGCATGAAGAAATTTAACAGCACTGATCGATTAATGCATGTAACTTACTTTTCTTAGTGCTTATGGTTTTAGATCTCCCTGTCTCCATTTAACCGATTAACATCGGAATATTTTTGTTTAGCTACAGTAGAGTTGCCCAAAAACAACTAAATGAGGCAGCAGAGGAATCTTAGGTAGCTGCATGGAAGGGGTTTCAACACATCATGAGGCAGCAGAGGAATCTTAGGTAGCTGGAAGGGGTTTCAACACATCATGAGGCAGCAGAAGAATCTTAAGCGGTAGCTGGAAAGGGTTTCAACAACTAAATGAGTCAGCAGAGAAATCTTAGGTAGTTGGAAGGGGTTTCAACAGCATCATGAGTCAGCAGAGGAATCTTAGGTAGTTGGAAGGGGTTTCAACATAACCGTGAACATAAGTAACATCAAATTGGTATAATTTTTCAAAGGGTCTGGAAGAATTCATTGGTAACACATCTTTTACGCAGATATGCGTATCTCGGCGGTAATCGGTTAAGCGCTCTCGTGTAATTGTGACATTTTTAAAGAAATGTTGCATCACAGGTGATGAATACCACACCTAAATTAAAATGAGCAAACATCAGTCTAAATTTTTGTTCACTAAGCCAGTACTGGATAATTTTGTTTGCATCACAACCACTGGACCACGCCATAACGTAATAACGTAGATGCTGCTACACAGAAATATGATTGCACGCATCCCGAGAGGGGTGCAAAGTAGTTACTGAAAATAGTCTGTGTTCGAACAGAGCACTAAAGAATTCATACCTGTTAGCATTTCAGTATTAATGCTTTAAAAAATAAAATGAAAGCATTTCTGGAGAGAATGCAGAACAAGGCCCAATTAAAGAAAACCATACAATCATGGACCTTTTGTTTATTCATTGAATAGCTCAGGCATGGTGTGCTTGATATTGATGATGAATAGCTTCCATGCATGGTAGAGATATTGGGAGAAAAGTTTGAAACACATGATATATATATGACCTCTTCTCCTGCTAACAAGGCACCTCTTCTTTCTTCTTCTGCTGCTCATGCTAGTTCTTGGTTGTCAGTTGTTCCTTCTGTCGGCCTTGGATTGCATCTTGACTCTTCTGAATTCCATACAGTAGTGAAATGGTGGCTTGGCATGAACTCTACTGCTAGATCCTCTTGCCCTTTCTGTCCAGACATTGCTTTGGACCCAATTGGCCATCATGCGGTTTCATGCAGACATGGGGGTGATGTGGTCATTAGACACAACCGCCTGCGAAACATCATTGCTGACTTTTGCCATCATGCCCACTTATCTGTACGAATTGAGGTTGGTAGAGGGCTCTTGGGAACACACAATTACACACGACCTGCTGATGTGCTGGTTGATGGATGGGATAGGGCTAAGCCAGCTGCCTTTGACGTCACTGTTACCTCTCCTCTTACCCCGGTCACCCTGAATGAGGCCAGCATCAATGAAGGAGCAGCAGCTCTGGCTGCTGAGACAAGGAAGCATGCAGCTAATGATGCTAGGTGCCAAGCACTCGGATGGTCGTGCATTCCTCTTGCAGTGGAAACATTTGGCAATTGGGGAAGAGAGGCACAAGGCATTTTTTCTCGCTTGGCCACTTTGCTGGCCCTGCATCAGGGTCGATCAAAGTCTACTGTTGTCAGAGACATTTATGGTCACCTCAGCATCTCTCTGGTAAAGTCAGTGGCTAGGTCCATTATGGGTGAGAGATAGTTAATTGACACTTTTGTAGGTAGGCTAGGTGTTTAACTTTTTTCTTTGAGTGTATGTTCATATATTCACATATGCCATTTTGAATTAATTATCATGGGATAATTATATATAATTAGAAAATCAATAATGGAGTTAATAATTTCTGCATACCTTTAGTCCTTAAAAAATAATGTGAATTGTCTTATGTTCCACAATGGGCCACAATTTCAGATTGTTAGGTAGAGTCCTAACTGCTATGCACTTTTAGCTCAGACATTATTAATGATATTTGACTATGTCACCTTTCATCATAGGTTGACTTCTGACATTATCATTAGGCAATCAAGGGTGTCTACCTACAGGAAAGATTGCACAACTTTTTCTAAAATTCCTTCTGCATGAAAAATCAATACGCATTTTATATCAAAGCAATCATCATTAGTACCTCGGGTGTGACTCCTCGAGGCTTTCAGCAATTTAAAGTTATAAATAGATCAGTGTTGTAGCGTCGTGTAAAGTTTTCTTGACATCCTTTAATAGCTATATTGCCCATAGTGGTTATGCACCCCACATACGTTCATATATACTTATCCGTATTTTTAAAAAATACTGATGATTATGTGGAGAAATACAGGTTTGTGCCCCTCCTTCACCATGGACCCGCACGTGTGGTGGCAGCAGCGACACGAGGTTAAGGTTCTCCCTACGGTAATATCTTTTTTTTTTTTACGGAGACAATGCTATACAAAACCAGCTAACCATGAGCAGAGAGAAGCTGCGCACGCTATCGCGGGTTTAGGTTAGGATTAGGTTTAAAGGTTATAACATTTTCCCGATGGGCCTATAAACCTATAACTTACCTAGCACGTGCAGCTTCCTCTCTGAACACAGACTTGTCTAGACTTAGGTTCGTAAAGAAAGGTATTACCGTTGAGGCTACATTCTGGAGACCTCAAGGTTATTTATCTGAACCTGCGTCAGCAGGTTCAATATAGGATTGATTGAGGAATGATGAATGTCATTAAAATTTTTAAATCGCGTCGGGAGGGACAACGGAGAAACGGATCACTTATCTCGTTGCAGCAATCGAACGACAACACCTAGATCTACGTTTTCATGCTAGTTTCATGTCATTAAACTATGCGCTTCCAGACAAACAAAGAACCTGCTTCTCGTGCCCATTCCCAAAAAAAATGTTCGTCGTCGTCGTCGTCTTCCTTAGGAAGGTATAACTCGAGCTACGAACGGTTTTAAAGAACGACAATAGTACCAATCTCTTCAGAATTTACCGGCACGTTATCCTAGCATGTCATTTGGACACATATCACATCTAGAAAGAAACTACAGCGAGAAATACCCTATTTTGTTGCAAGTTCTATGGCCATCTAGCAAGTTCTAGCAAGTTCTTAATAAAAAAAAAGAAAAAAAAACTTATGAAACAAGTAAATAAAAACATTCTCTAACTAGAAAGTTGGTGGGCATATAGGATTGACAATGTTGGTGTAAAAAGCACGGAAACAAGTGTGACAGAAATGTTACTGGAAAATTGAAATAGGCCTATATTTAGCCCAGTCACATTTAGGCAGCGCACGCCTGAGAAAACGGGCTAAATATAGGCCTATTTCAATTTTCCAGTAACATTTCTGTCACACTTGTTTCCGTGCTTTTTACACCAACATTGTCAATCCTATATGCCCACCAACTTTCTCGTTAGAGAATGTTTTTATTTACTTGTATATATATACGGGATCCTGGCAGCGAAAAGGCATATTTTTTCAAGTTTTCAAATTATTTCATATTCTAATTATAAGAGATATTTGTGTCCTCTACAACTTCTTTCTTACACATACATTTTAATAGCAAGCGTGGAAAATATGCGCTAGGTCGTTTTTAATAATGTTTAACAATTCTTCCTTGTTATTACATGTGATATATGCCTGGGGACTGGTTAGGACAACAGGCCTGGGGACTGGTGAGGACCACAGGCCTGGGGACTGGTGAGGTGTGCTGAACACGGGCCTGGGGACTGGTGTGGTGTGCTGAATAATACATTGAAATCACGTATACTAAAAGAGGCAACACAGACTATCTAGGTAATCATTTGCACAATGTTAGGCATTATTGTATTCAGTGCTCACTGTTGAATATACACTTTATTAAACCTCAAACTGGTAACAAGTAACGAAAAACATTCGTTATGAGAAAGTTGGTGGGATATTGGATTTGAAGGCAATGGTGGTGTTAAAAGCAAGGAAACAAGGGTCTGAATAGTAAGGGAAAATGTCATAGTCCTATATTTAGCCCGTTTGTAGCACATATACTAAGTTCATGTGCTAAATATAGGACTACGACATTTTCCCTTACTATTACAGACCCTTGTTTCCTTGCTTTTAACACCACCATTGCCTTCAAATCCTATATCCCACCAACTTTCTCATAGAGAATGTTTTTCGTTACTTGTTTAATAAATTTTTTCTCAAATCTAATACACGTCTTACACTGACCGTATAGTTGATTGTAAATCATTTGCTACTGCTTCTGGTTTGGTTATCGACAATTCTAAACTCGTCAAGATTCTGCCTTATAATGATGCGAGTGGCGTTTAGTACTAGTCTCGTTCCCAGACCACACTAGCAGCTGCGGATGTATTACATCACCGCTACGCTAGAAGTGGTCTGGGAAACTGGCTAACAAAATTGGTTCTATGCCCGGGCCATTTCTAACCGTACAATCAGAATGCAGGTGCTCCGTGACGTCACGATAATTAGGTAATAGTATTTGAATTATTTATAGAGCAGTTAATACTACAGTACGATGGCTGTGTCAAACCTGGAGCTCGACAATGCGATAATTCAGGCATCTTAACAGCTGGGTTATGCGACGATTCGTCTAGACCAGAACAGAGCTATCAAAAGCTTAATGGAAGGGCGTGATATTTTTATTAGCTTGCCGACGGGGAGTAGAAAGACGTTATGCTTCTCTATGGTACCCTACGCGTTCGATTACCTCTACAAACGCGTTGGCAGTATCGTGGTGGTCATTTCACCCTTGATTGCTAAGTATTGGGCTATTCCATTTAATGCACAGACGATTACATTTAATGCGCAGACGGAGGGAGATCTTTGATTTCAGGTCCTTTCTAATGCTATCCAATTTATCGTGCAGTGCCAAGTCATGGGCGTCGGAAGGTATAATACATTGGTCCGGCAAATGAATAATAATGAGTGTGGGCGGAGCAAAGTGGGTGGGTGTGAAGCTAATTACTTACAGCGAGGGGGTCTGGGGGAGCGCTGTAAGCTCCCCCAGAAGCTTTTCAACTATATCATGCTATTTGAAGTCATGAAAAAAGCCGTCTTTTCCTGGCGCGCGCATCAAACCGGTTAATCAATAAATTCTTATGCTTCAGCTTGCCAAAAACATGTAAATGTAAAGCTTTCGCCGTAGGCCGGCCACCAGTATACATGCAGTTCATTGAAAAATACATGGCAATTAATTCTTAACATATAGCGATTAAACTTTTCCAGTCCTAACTCCGAAATAAAAACAAAATCAAGCTATAAAATGACCAAACTGACTAAGTCTGTGTTCGTTACCTAGAACAAACTCTTCCGCAATAACATCATTGAGGATGTTATCAAGGCTTTCTTGGTTAATGTTCAACAGCTAGCATCATGTGGTTCAATCTAGATTGGAACATCGTATTTCGCAAGTACGTCTTCAAGCACCTCATTGTACTAAAACTGCGCTCACTAACAGCATTGGTTGCTGGCATTACTAGAATAAGTCTATAGTAACTGTGCAAACTTCACTGAAAAATTCTTTCTGCGCTGCAGACATATCCTGCATAGCTTGAATGCAATCGTTTAGAACTAACCGTTCACTTTTCTCTTGAAACCAGCTTCCAAAATTCTGCAGCTGCACTGATAGTGTATAGAGGAATTGAGGTCATTCTTGTAAAATTCCACTACTTTCTTAAGTTGCTGATCGAATGTTTCACAGTTGGTGGCACTGACAATCAAGCTTTCGAGGTTCTTAATGTTACGCATTATTATTGAGTCTATTCGTTTCCTTGCTCGGCAGGGGCTGGCTTTGAGAGGACAAAAGTATGATACTAATAGCAATTTCTCACAGCTTCTTCTTTTGAGAGGAATTGATTGTCCAGCTCTTCTAACTTGGCTGAATAAGAAGTCTAACAAGTACACCTCTGGAGAAATCCAAAATGAGTTTTTGGAGATAATGGCTTTGCACATCTAGCGTCAGATCTGTTTCAGATATTGCAAAAAATGGCTTCTTTACCATCATGGCTGACGAGTGCACAGATATTTCAAACAAGGAGCAATTTGTCATTTGCATACGCTGGGTGGATGACTCACTAACAGCACATGAAGATGTAATAGGCCTTTATAATGTGGGAACAATTGTTCTATTTGCTTCCTTTTCTTTCCTGTGTTCAGTGCTTGGCATCTCACCCTCATCACCTGTCTTCACATGTAACCCAACGCTTTCAACAGCTTCCTTATGACATTCACTGTTGGAGTGCTTTTTAAAAGCTTAACATGCATCTTTCCAGTTCGTATATCCTTTGGAAATAAATGTAGCTTCACGTTTCGTACTAGATTTAAATTTCTTCTCAGTTTCTGTCTTCATGCGGCATATGAAACAAAACGCAGCATCAGTGCCAGCATCGTAGTGCAGCCAGCTCTACTTCTCGCACCACTCTGGTCTAAACGAGCGTGCTTCACCCTTCGATCCAAAGGACCGTTTCGGAAAAGGAAACGACTTATTCGGATGAAATTTTTCAGGCGGCACTACGGCAGACGCGGAAGAAGACAATATCGAGCGAGCGATATCCATGTTCTTGTACATGCAGCAGTAATAAACGATGTGTAAAGCTTTATCTGATGCCACCCATCGTCGACATTTCATACGTGATAAAAACTATGTACCTGTAACGTATAGCATTAAGGCACATGAATAATCAATTTAATTATAATTTTAATTTTTTTTTAAATATTGGTCCGGCGGCCGCCGGACCTGCCGGACCGGTTCCGACGCCGATGCTGAAGTACTTCTTGATCGAGTCGAAGCACCTTGGACACAAGTACCCAGATTCATACTCTCTCCCAGATTCCTTTGTTTTAGTTTCTCGATCGCTAAACACATTAAAACCCCTCTGCAGCATTGCGATGTCGTACTAGCAAGCTGCCTCCTATTCGTGCTTTCTAAAACCGGAGCGTCGCACAACTTGCATCTATTCAGGCAAGTAGAGTGTGGCGCCGCAGGCGCCCACGCATAGCCAAGATGGCGTTCATTAATGAGAGGGGAGTTAGTAAGATTCAATGAAGAGTGTCGGGAGGGAGGGACGGGTGGAATTTGAGTGCGGATTCGGAGAGGGGGTGAAAAGTTGGGTCGGCGTAGCGGGCTTTCGGCCCTCACCACCCTGCCCTAACCCCGAATTTTACACCCTCAGTCCCACCCTCAGTCCTTCGGACTGTTATAATATTTTACAAACGTATTGACCAATGACACCGTTAATGAGTGTTGACGCGACACTTACACCCAATGACGTCACAACTGTTACGAAACGTGCGTAGAACCAATTTTGTTAGCCAGTTTCCCAGACCACTTCTAGCGTAGCGGTGATGTAATCCATCCGCAGCTGCTAGTGGGGTCTGGGAACGAGACTAGTTTAGTACGGCTCAAATATAACAATACAATACCAAAATATACAATCGACTATTTGATCACATTAAGCACTCCTCCAGCCAATTCTGAAGCTGTTGGTGAAATTTTCTATACAACCGCGACATAAAACAAACGACGAAATTACTCACTTTCGCCTTCTCGTTCGATTACAAGAACTGGCTAAACGATCCGATCGTTAGGAGTCTCGTTATAAACGGGTCGCGTGTTTTTAATGACATTCATGCCGGGGTCAACTCCTATATGGAAGTTTCTAGCGAAACTTCCGAAAACATTCATGCATGCATGAAAATTTTTAATAAATCTCAATAAACACTTGCTGCACACTGTGCTAGCATAACTCTACCATTGGCCCTTAAACTGATGATGGCCTGGGATTTGATACAACTCAGCTGAGAAGTCATATATGTTCCGAATGTTTGCTTACAGCTAGGTTCATATCGGCAACATGCGTAATTCTCCACTACAAGGAGGTATACAGACCCATGCACAATCGCCATGCAACCAATTTCCTTGCACATGGGAATCACTAACAACATCTACTGAATATTCATAGTCAATCTTGTTCCATATAACACATTCGCACTCATTCGTAATGTAAAAAAACCAGCCTTTTTTCTGAGAATTGCCATTTGCAATAGATTTGCAAGCACAGCTTGTGTGTTAAAGCCTTCATTTTTGCCAATGAATACTGTAACGCATGCACGCTGCTGACAAAATTCTCTGGTCAGGATCTTTTTTTTTTTTTAATGCCTGACTAATAAATTCAATAACATACCTGGTTTTCAACAGTAGATTATGGTACCATTAACAAATTTCGTCCTTTGCATTATTATCTTCATGGACAATTAATTCTCCCAGTGGGATGCAGTCTACATATACGAGTAAATAAAAACATTCTCTACGAGAAAGTTGGTGGGATATAGGATTTGCAGGCAATTGGTGGTGTAAAAAGCAAGGAAACAAAGTCTTATCAGAAGGGAAAATGTAATAGTCCTATATTTACAGCACATTTGTAGGCATATATTGTTTCTGTGCTAAATAATTTTCCCTTCTGATAAGACCTTGTTTCCTTGCTTTTTACACCACCAATTGCCTGCAAATCCTATATCCCACCAACTTTCTCGTAGAGAATGTTTTTATTTACTTTTTTCATTGATTTTTTTTGTATGCCGCGATTCTAAAATGTCGTCTCGAACTTCAAGGTATCTCGCTCGTCGTTTCGGTCGTTCCTTTTTCTGACGTGAGAGCATTTTGATAAAAATAACTTCACTAACAAAAATGTTTCACACCAAACGACGATTGAATCATCAAAGATTTTCTCTAGTTTTGTGCTATTTATACAAAAGATGCCTTAATTTCTATATACCGTAATTACGTCACACAAGATCTCCGTATATGTAGTCTCGTACCCAGACCCTCAATCCCACAGCTGCGGGTCCGCTACGTGGAAGAGGGTCTGGTACATAGATCGAACATTTTAGTTCTGACTTTCCTCGATTTCGGAGGACCAATCAGATTGCACCATGGTCTGACGTCACGGTCGCAACATTGTAATTGCATTCCATAGCAATAATGAGTCAAGCAGCGATTAGAATGTCGGGGGCTAACTCGGGGGAATCGCTAGACCAGAGATCATATATGATCTCTGGCTAGAAGCCATTATTATTCGTGCATCCCAAAGACTGACTGCAAGATGGAGACAACCACAAGGACAGCAGAGAGCACCTCCCGATAGAAGAAGCTCATGACAAGGGCCTCCAAACCCACCACCACACCCACCAGGTGCACTGTCCCCTTCAAGAGCAGCACGCAATTGGTTGCCATCCTTTGCCAGGCGGCACGGAACGCGGACCTCCGCACCCACACATAGGACAAACAGACGAGAGGCAGCGCGTAGTACCAGTAATATTGGATTGGTACCAAAGAACCATAATAATGGCCACCACTGTGGCTACTAGCATGCCCATCTTAGGGCTGCAGTGCCCCACCCCTCCACTATTAGCTCCCACCCTCCTACAAGAAGGAGGCAACTTCTCCAAGACTCAGCAAAAAGTTCTTGGGCAAGATTCTTGCCATATCTTGGGTAAGATCTTGGCCGGCATAACCTTGGCAAGTTGGGCAAGATCTTGGGCAAGTTGGGCAAGATCTTGGGCAGGAATCTTGTCCAAGAACTTTTTGCTGGGGATGGCCACAAACACACACGCCAGCCAACCCACGAAGCCTGCCGTCACGGCAACCTTGAGGGGCAGCCTGTGGTAGGTGTGGTAGTACCTCATGCCCTCTTTGCACAGAGCTATAAGCCTGCGGGACAGGTCCACGGCCCTGTGTACATGGTGGGCGGAGTATCAATCTCAGCCATCCTCTTCAGTGGAAAGCTCGGCGGGCAACAGCCCGGGAAAGGATCTGAAGAGCAAGGGGAGAGAGTTGTTCCGTGTGCGCTCCGTATTGACCCTAAGCTGCGCGGTACAAAGACTAGAGTCCTGCGTATGCCTTCCCAATTGTCGTCTTTGCGAGCAGGTCGACACAGACACCGAACAGATTTTGCACTTAATTACATGGTGACGACACTTATGACGACACATAAACATTCTAAACAAGTCAGAACCAAAATGTTCGATCTATGCGCCAGACCCTCATCCACACGCAGCTGTGGGATTGAGGGTCTGTACGGTGGCCCTGGAGGTCGCGAGCGAACACTGTACACTTGTGCTTTTCACGTCTGCGGTTTTGTGGTTTAAACAAATAACAAAAGGCGGTTTGCGTGTCCGGACATAACGCATGCTTACACAAAACATCGGACACAGAAACATCGGACGTTTAAACAAATAACAAAAAGCGGTTTGCGTGTCCGGACATAACGCATGCTTACACAAAACATCGGACGTATAAAACATCGGACGTAAGACGTTTAATAACAATTCGCGTAAGACGTTTCATAACATTTTAAACACAAACTTTGATCGACGAGTTACTACAGTTTACGCTAAGTGAGGGAGGAACGTGCAAACGTGTCTGGCTGGAGGTATGCACCGAGAAGACCGTGCAGTTGAAGGTACGTACCGACACTGCGTGTTCACTATGACGCCAAGTAACCAATCTCCATACAGGGCTTATTTTAAAATACTGGAGACAGTACAAGAATATAGGCGTGATTTTGACGTATCTGCGCACAGTCCATCATGTTGCAGTCGGGTATGACATAAGCCTACATTATGTGCTTGTGGGTGTGTGTGTGTGTGTGTGTGTGTGTGTGTGTGTGTGTGTGTGTGTGTGTGTGTGTGTGTTTGTGAGTGTGTGTTGTGCAAGTGACACATACACAGAGGGAGATTTGTATGTCTGTATCAATGCATGTCTGTCTGCATTGGGAGTGGTGTTTAAAAATGTATATCTGCATGTGTATACAATGTATGTTATTTGGTGTACTTAGTGTACTTGTTGCAGGCTGACATGGTTGAAACAGAAACTTGCAACAATGGGTCTAAAACGGCGGAATGTGTGTGAAACACAGCTGTCGGTTGTGTACGACGCAATAAGGGTAGGTTGCCTGTTAAATACATGCACCATTAGTTTATGACTATTTTAATATTTCAGCATGAGCTAAAGACATCTAACTGTTTGTTGGGTTATCGAGCCATGTGGAGACTACTGCAAACGAAATATGGTTATAAAACGAAACGGTCTGGGGTGCATTGTTGCTGGTGTGCACATGTGACTATACTGATACCTTGTTATAGGGCTACAGTAATGATGCTCCTTGCCGTAATGGACCCTGCTGGGTCACGTCAGCGTAGGATGCGAAGGCTCCAAAGAAGACGGTATTGGAACCAGGTTAGTGCTAGCTTAATGAATCTTAACTGTATAAATCACCTTTGGAACATTTTAGGGTCCAAATTGGTGCTGGCATATTGATGGCTATGATAAGCTCAAACCATATGGGTTTCCTATACATGCTTGCATTGATGGGTGCGTAAAGTTATGTAGTATTTTGTTCGTAGTTCATTGCAACTCGCTGTGTACAGATTTTCAAGAAAAGTCATCTGGCTTGAGTTGACCAGCACAAATAATGATCCTCAAGTGGTTGCTTCATTTTACTTGGATGCACTGCTTACGCTAAAAGGTTAGCAAATATTCTTTTCAGTACCTACCATTTTGCAAAATGGCCATCTTACCCGTTTCACAATGGATTCTTCAGCACTATGACTCTTTCCACCATTTTCCACACTCTTTCCCACATGCACTCTCACCCTTCCTATGAATCTATGTCTATCTCTTCCAGGTCTCTACATCCTTCACATGTCTATACTGATTGCTCTCTTGCATCTCCCTTCCTCTGTCCAATTTCCATCCTCTTATATATCCCAATCATCGATTCATATTACTATACCATGTCCCATCACTCTATAGTCCCTCTTCCCTCATGACCATCTTGACTGCAGGTTGATATAGTGTTAATCTGGCCTATAATGTGCATGGTGTTATTCAATAGGGAGGGTGATGGATTGTTATCACTGTACACATGCATACACATGCACACACACATGCACACACACACACACACACACACACACACACACACTTGCAACCCAAATGCCATCATTATAAATCAGGGTGTCCCTCACGAATGCGAAGTGACCATGGAACAGAGAACACTATTATAGCCTTGTGTCAGATGGCACTGCGACATAATCATATTGATCATCATGCTGGATGCAATAGTTTTGTGTTTGGGAGCTCTGTCAGAAATACGGTGGGTTATGTTTCCAAGTAAACAGTTTTTGCTAATAAACATTGACACCCCACAGCGTATTGAAAGCTGGTGGTCTAGACTCAGGGCTTTCAAAACCTCATGGTGGATTGATCTTTTCAAGGTACAATGCACCTATTTAGTAATTATCTTGCCTTTATGCATAGTGGTCATTGCCAGTCACTAGTTGAGGATGGTTTCTATGACCCTACCATCACACTTCAAAGGTGAGTCTGAGTTTTTGTATGCTTGTAGCATTCTAATAACTCTAAAATCATCACAGGCACATTGCAGCATATGTATTTGAACCTTTGCTGAGAAAGGAGTTGCATGAATTTAAGATGAGGTGGAACCAACACAGGATTTGGTACAATAGACGTGCAGTGTGTCCCGGAGGTGTTCCTGATGACCTTTACACACTTTCAGGTCAGTTGTGTTTATGCTTCATATAAGTATAGTACTACCTTCCTTCACCTAGACGATTGCAAACAGGACATTGATCCTGTTCTTCTGGCATTCTTGCTTGTAAAGTATGGATGTGATGCTCCAGGTTTTTATCCTGAAGAATTTGGTGCCTTGGCTAGTCACTTTCTTGCTATTATAAAACTTACACAGGATGAGATCACACCCACTAACTGTAGGGACATTTACTGCTATTTACTCGGCATGCTTTCTTCCATTCTACCTGCATAAATAATGACTCTTGATTATTGCATTGGGGGTGGGAGGGGAGTGTAAACATTGTTCATAATTATACATTACTGAATTATTCACCGTCATCGATCGTGTTCACATGAGACATGGACAGTACTAGCAGGAGAGACAAAAGTCACGAAGATAAGTCGAGATCATCGTTTACACCCCAGGTCCGTGCTGCGGTGCGTCGCATTATAAATGAGGTGGATCGGCGAATGGTTGTGCACTTATTCCTCCCCCTGCTTAGATGGGGCATGGGAAAGATTGTAGTGTGTTTAAAAGGAGCTTTGTCAAAGGTTTGTAGGTCAAGCCTGCCTCTCTGTCTGCAACATCCCCCCTCTAAACAACTTATTCTAATTACATTGTCTTTTGTCTGGTTCCAGGTATTGTATAAATTGTTGAGGAATTGTTTAGTTCGTCGATCGTGTTCGCATATGTCATGGAAAGTAGTAGCGAGAGAGAGAAATGTCCCAATGAGTCTTCGTCGAAATCATCATTTACACCCCAAGTCCGTGCCGCGATGCGTAGCTTTTTAAATGAGGTGGATCGGAAGGATAGTCACGAAATGGCTGAAAGCCTCAAGAAAATCAACACCATGGACGACCTGTGTAGCAAATACAAGGAGCATGTGAAGGAGAAGAGATCTGGTGAACAATCTGGCTCAAAAGCTGCAAAGAGGGGCAAACATGAAAAGGAGGATGCCAAAATGTTTGGAGTAAGACGTGCATGCACACCTCCCATAAAACAGTTTTAACTACATGTAGGCCTACTTGTATTGCGTGATTGAATACGATAGCAACGTAATTGAATTCATGCTTGCGCGCCAGTTATCAATACCAATGCAAATGCATGTAAGTTAAATACCGTTATGCCGCTCACATGTTGTGCAAGGCTTTTTGGGCCTGCCATTGCACGCCATGCATTGCCAGTTCCATGAAAACTATCAGTACCTACTGATTCTGCACTGGTTGGCTTCTCTGACAGTTTAATGGCATTAGCGTAATTTTTTTTTCATGCAGATGAATGTATGTAGAATGAAGAAAACCAAGTCAGATGGATTTAAAAGACATGGCCAACTGCACAGGGTGTCGGGATTGACGTATGAAGATGACTATTTGACAACGGTGCGAAAGGCTACAGCACCGCTGTTGGGACAAACGTATACGCTATAACATTTGTAGCCTTGTCATGGCCGGAGGCCGTGTTTCTAATATGCCACTACTCGGCAAAGGTTGCTCATGGAGCGTTGGCGGTTTCATGGAAGAGCTCGGGGGGTTTGAGAAAAGCAAGAGGCTGGTGATTGGGGTATACATACCAAATGATGATGTAAGTACCCTGGAGTTAAATAATTGACCTTACATAATAACACATACTTCCCTCGTATTTAAAAGGAAACTAGTGATCATTCTAATTCTGGAAAAGACATCATTTGTGTAGCAAAATCGCCATCCTGTTCCACAGAGTCCTTCCATGAAGGAAAAAAAGGTAGTTTACTTACAGAACTCCAAGTTGAATAAGAATTATTCTCTGATTTTATTTATTGCTATTTAGGAAAGTCCCTGTTTCGTAATTCAACAGCCGACAACCACATTGACCTTTGTGTGGAGGAACAAGGTTTGTGCAACTGCAGGCTATATATTACATGTCCATCTCGCATATTCTTCCATTAGCATCACCACAACCAATAGCAAGCAAAGCTGCATCTATGCCCAAACTAGGTAAGTTAAAAAAAAGTCAGTGAGCTATTTTATGACACTGGATGTGAATATTAATTACTTGCATGCAGTTACTGCACGTGAGATTATAAAAGAACTGGATCTCACAGAAGGTACAACGTATATGATTATCCATACCAGTACTACTATTAATCACGGTAGATGGACTGCTGGTACCGTTAGAGAAGATAGAGATTGGGGTCAGAATTGGTGGTGGGACATTTGGGTCCCGTGTACAAGGGAATGTTGTTTGGGACTGATGTTGCCACAAGATTGTCACAATTCCTGACGGTGATGTAAAAAGGGAGGCCATGAAGGAAGTTGAGTTATTTAGGTACTTGAGCCATGGTATTACATTTATTGCATAAGTATATATGCATCCTCTTTTAGGAAGCTACGGCACCCCAATATAGTCAATCTAATGGGAGTTTGCTATGAGGTGAGCCAGCTGCTTCTTGTCACTAACTACATCAACGGAAGCAATCTAGAGCAAATCATTTTCAACAAATCATTGGACGTTAGTGAAAGTCACATGTCATGCATACCTATAAAAACAATTTTATTTCCAGCTTGATACACTTAAAAGGATGAGCATATGCAGGCAAATAACAAAGGCTCTTGCTTACATGCATGGTCGTGATCCTATAATCATCCACCAGGATATAAAACCTGCTAATATTATGGTAAAACACAAACATTGCATGCATGCATTAAAAGCCACTCATTTCACAGGTAACAAGCAGTGATTTACATGTCTTTGTGTGTGATCTTGGTGTGGCTAAGCTGCAGAATAAGATAGCCATCATCAAGACGTCAAGAGGTACTGGTGCTGGGACTATAGCTTACAAGGCTCCGGAGATGTTCATGGTCTCCAAGCGTTCCACTCCGGTGGATATCTATTCATTTGGCTGCGTTGTGATAGAAATGCTTACAGGTTAAATGCTATTTGAGTCTGCATTTGGCTGCTTGCCTTAATTCAGTTTTTTCTATCAGGGAAAAGGGTATGGAGCGATTTGGATGCATGTCAGATCACATGTAAGATTGTTGGATCGAGAGAGGATGAGCCCCAGTCACCCTCTTGTGCAGACGTTGCTGAAGAACACAGAGAAATCTGTGTTAGCAGTACGGCTTTAGATTCATCTAAAAGACCATCTGCACTGGAGCTGTTGGAATATTTCAATAAGCAAATATGAGGTCTATGTATGTATGTTGTATGTATGTATGTATGTATGTATGTATGTATGTATGTATGTATGTATGTATGTATGTATGTATGTATGTATGTATGTATGTATGTATGTATGTATATGTATGTATGTATGTATGTATATGTATGTATGCATTTTATGCATGTATGTGAAAAGTGATAACAATGATTCTTAAACAAGGTATACGATATGCATGGGAAATGCTGTTGCCACACACGCACACACAACATGCAGCCTACAAATATTGCGCACGTGCTAATGTGCCCATGAATATTGTGTGCATAAACACAACACATGTGCACATACAGCTAAATAAACACATATTAAAGCAACAGAACCTTAACCCAACATGCAACATGTTGCCTAGCTTACAAAAATACGCATATGCTAATATGCTCTGGTACACACACTGTGACACGTCGTTGCGTCGTGCAGAACCGACAACTGAATTTCACACACGTTTCGCCGTTTTAGCTAGACCCATCGCTGCAACTACCTGCATGCATCAACCATGCCAATCTGTAACAAGTACACTACATAAACACATATACATACACACACGCACGCACGCACGCACGCACGCACGCACACGCACACACACACACACACACCCCACACACACACACCACACACACACACACACACACACACACACACATTGACAACGTATGTTATACCCGACTGCAACGTGATGGACTGTGCGCAAGTACGCCAATATAACGGCTGCATTCTTGTGCTGTCTTCAGTACTTAAGGATAAGCCTGTATTGGTGGTTGTTTAGCGCCATATAACCGGCGCAATGGACTTTCAACTGCACGGTCTTCTCCGACTTCTCGGTGCATACCTCCAGCCAGACACGTTTGCACGTTCCTCCCTCACTTAGCGTAAACTGTAGTAACTCGTCGATCAAAGTTTGTGTTTAAAATGTTATGAAACGTCTTACGCGAATTGTTATTAAACGTCTTACGTCCGATGTTTTATACGTCCGATGTTTTGTGTAAGCATGCGTTATGTCCGGACACGCAAACCGCTTTTTGTTATTTGTTTAAACGTCCGATGTTTCTGTGTCCGATGTTTTGTGTAAGCATGCGTTATGTCCGGACACGCAAACCGCTTTTTGTTATTTGTTTAAACGTCCGATGTTTCTGTGTCCGATGTTTTGTGTAAGCATGCGTTATGTCCGGACACGCAAACCGCTTTTTGTTATTTGTTTAAACGTCCGATGTTTCTGTGTCCGATGTTTTGTGTAAGCATGCGTTATGTCCGGACACGCAAACCGCCTTTTGTTATTTGTTTAAACCACAAAACCGCAGACGTGAAAAGCACAAGTGTACAGTGTTCGCTCGCGACCTCCAGGGCCACCGTAAATTCTGAATCTAGTGGTGAAGTTTTCATCGTTTAAAAGTGTTCCTATCCCGAGTTATGAGCCCGCAAGATGCTCCGGGACCGGGTACGAGGACGGGCAGTACCCTTTTGTTCTCAACAACCGCGCGGTTCTGTGGCATAAAACAAAGACGAAACTCTTTTGACTTCTAGTTCGATTGCCATAACAAGGTAAACGATCCGTTCGTCGGGAGTCTTGGTAGAGACGGGTCGCGTGTTTTTAATGAGTTCATAATCGGGGTCAAATCCTATATGGAAGTTTCTAACAAAACTTCCAATATGTAACTATACCCACCCCCCACGCCCAAGATGTTCATTGCTGGGTGTGGTTTTAAGCTTTAAATACAGGATCAACCTGTTTGGATTGTTCTAACCATTTACTGGATCACTGGCTTTGGCCATCGCTTCCTGACATGCCATAGTGATGATGATGTGATTACATTCCACACTAACAGATTATTGCCGAGTCCTGTGCAGGCTGTAAAGTTAGGAGATTGGAGTGCTCGGGGGATCACACAGGAGTCGGGCTCAGCCATCTGATGGTCTGATTCCTCTAGCTAATGGCAAGTCAGCTGCACTTTGCCTTACTTTTTTCATGATGCATTTTTTTAACAGAATAAAAGTATACACTAAACAAACAATTCACATAAATAAAGGAAACAAAATATGAGAATCTATTGTGCATGTAGAAGGGCTTCCCTTGACAGCAGGTCAAGAGGAGGTTGTGTAGCAGACATATAATGGCCAAGGTGAGAGCGTGCCCCTCGAATGCACATAACTGAACTTCGCAGTAATGAGTAGGCAAGGCGGCATCTCAACCATATGCTATAAAGGCCTGGTTCCATTTAGCAGAGAGCAGAGGGGCCAGACGCTTATAGCTTGTTGTGGCTAGAGGCCCAAGGCCACCAGTGCAAGGGAGAATAAGTGGAGAGAAAGAGACATGTTCAACTTCATGGATGCGTTGGTCATATTTCCTCTTTTTCTCGTTTTCATGGCTACGATAGCATGCAGATAAAGAAGTTTTTTGATTCAAGGGGGTGTAAGGATTAAAAACCTTTATATCAAAAAATGCCCGTTCGAACCGACTCCCCCAAAATCCATCTGCTGCAATATCCAGTCGTGAACCATCCTGGATATTCGCTGAGAGTCCACTCATGACCTCACCTGTCATGGGTTGTAGATGAGGCTCTGTCGACACATTGTGGCACACTTCCGACAAGAGAGCAGCTGTTAAGTCTCTGGTTTCATTGTGTCTGATTGATGGATACCCGCCCTTATGGCATGACAGCACATGCTCAACAGAAAATTGGGTGCCACAAGCACAATTTAGTGGAGCATTCGCAGGACTCCAGCCATATAACGCAAAGCCAAAGCATCATGAAAGGCTCCATTATGGAGCGCAAAGCCATATTCTTCAAGTGGCAGAACTGAAAGCCAGATGGAGGCACCTTTTTCTTGGGAGAGGTCCATGGCATGTGCAAGAGAAGGTGGAAGAGTATCCTTTAGGGTCGAAGCTGCATTTGAATGCTGTTCTCATTTGAATTTGTGGCCTTCAGCTTTGGCAGAAAGTTGATCTTGAAGGATCTCATATCCATATCTTTCATCCTGCTTGATGATATGGTCTACTAGAGGCTGTGTGACCTTCATGGAAACAGAATACTCAGTGGTGGAGAGATGAGAAGGGTTTAGTCTCCTAAGCGAGCAGGAAGAGCTAGTAGCTCTCTCTCCAGATCAGATGGTGATGCATGGCCAGTGAGCTATAAGGGATAAATTTGGTCCTGAGTAACTCTTCAAGTGGTTGTAAAAGATGGCTAATGTTGGGGATAGTTCTTGCCACATAAACCCATCTGCTTGCTAAACCATGGGTAAGAGCCGAGAAGGCAGCATGTGGTTGTGTGTTCGCTATGGAATCCAGCTGTTCCAGTTCCAGTGACCAATTTTTGACTTTTGCCTTCAATTCACAAATTCAGTTATGTACGAGGTACCCAGAGCATCACTACTTTTTATCCAAAGTGAGTGTTACAGCTGTCTCAGCAGCGTGAAGTTATTAATGAAACATGTTGTTAGTGATCCCCAAGTGTAAGGAATTGTTTGTCTGTACACCCTTGCAGTCGAGAACTACTCATGTTGCCAATATGAAACAATGGAGGCAAACCGGCATAGTTTGGAACATGTTTGACTTCACAGCTTAGTTGTACCAAATCCCAGGTCATCAGTTAAGGGCCAACGCTAGAGCTCTGCTAGTACTGTGTGCAGTTTATGGAGATTAAAAAAATTCATGCATGTGTGCATGAATGTCATTACCAGTTTGAATGTTCTAATTTAAAACAAGTATTAATTGTCTGTGCAGACAAGCTCACGTGCAGTAGACACGGAGTAGAACATTTCAACACTAAGGAAGAATTGTTAGACATTATTATTGAGATTTAGGTTAATTGGGGGCCATCAATGAAAATTCATTATCAATATTCAATGACATGCACGATTAAAAATAGTAAGTGTCACATATGAATTCTATTTTACTTTTGGTTAATCAACATCAGTACGTATGGGGAACATAATTTGAGAACAATTGGTCGTAATTACATCGTTGAGTATAATGGTAATATTTTATTTTTCAGGTTCTCCACACATATGCATACACCCGTACGTAAGCACCGTTTAAGCCAACCAACCCCTTCCTCCCCCCACCTCCACTGACCCCACCCCCCTCGTTGATGTTAGCGTCCCACTCCAAATCACGTTAATAAAATTCACTGTCCTCATGAGCGAGCGCGTAGGTCCCGGGGGGTCCCAGGGGGTCCCAGGGGGTACCAGTGGGTCCTGGGGGTCCAGGGTTGTATAATTGAGTTTCTTTTTGGGGTACGTAACGTGGACATAAGGGGGCGCTGAAGTATAATTCATTGCTGACTACATGGCCCTGGTGAAAACTTTTGCAACATACGGCGCAAGGGTGGTCATGGGCGGGGAGGGGGGTGGGGGGTGGGCGGTGCCATTTGCATTATGTCTCTGGGCGCTCAACAATCACACTAGGCCACTGGTACGGGCTAGTCCACTAGGCCACTGGTACGGGCTAGTCCACTAGACCACTGGTACGGGCTAGTCCACTAGACCACTGGTACGGGCTAGTCCACTAGACCACTGGTACGGGCTAGTCCACTAGACCACTGGTACGGGCTAGTCCACTAGGCCACTGGTACGGGCTAGTCCACTAGGCCACTGGTACGGGCTAGTCCACTAGGCCACTGGTACGGGCTAGTCCACTAGGCCACTGGTACGGGCTAGTCCACTAGACCACTGGTACGGGCTAGTCCACTAGGCCACTGGTACGGGCTAGTCCACTAGACCACTGGTACGGGCTAGTCCACTAGACCACTGGTACGGGCTAGTCCACTAGACCACTGGTACGGGCTAGTCCACTAGGCCACTGGTACGGGCTAGTCCACTAGGCCACTGGTACGGGCTAGTCCACTAGGCCACTGGTACGGGCTAGTCCACTAGGCCACTGGTACGGGCTAGTCCACTAGGCCACTGGTACGGGCTAGTCCACTAGACCACTGGTACGGGCTAGTCCACTAGGCCACTGGTACGGGCTAGTCCACTAGACCACTGGTACGGGCTAGTCCACTAGGTCACTGGTACGGGCTAGTCCACTAGACCACTGGTACGGGCTAGTCCACTAGACCACTGGTACGGGCTAGTCCACTAGGCCACTGGTACGGGCTAGTCCACTAGACCACTGGTACGGGCTAGTCCACTAGGCCACTGGTACGGGCTAGTCCACTAGGCCACTGGTACGGGCTAGTCCACTAGACCACTGGTACGGGCTAGTCCACTAGGCCACTGGTACGGGCTAGTCCACTAGGCCACTGGTACGGGCTAGTCCACTAGGCCACTGGTACGGGCTAGTCCACTAGACCACTGGTATGGGCTAGTCCACTAGCCCACTGGTATGACATTCTTACATTACACAGTGATACATAAAGACTTATCTCCATTCGTTTTGAGGAGATGAAATGAAAGAATTAAAAGAAAAGGCATAATTTTATAACTAAGCACAGCAAATCCTGGAACCGTGACATTTTGCTGTCTATGTCGGCATGAATCGGATACAGTGCCGACAGGCGATTTGGGTGTGGCGAAAAATAATGGATACACACGGCTAGCTCTGTTTGCTTTAATATATATCAGCAGGAGGTAGTGTGCCTATAAGTTCGTTCGATTTGGCCATGAGTAGTGGATTGGAAACCGGTTTATGAATCTAATCTAGTCCGCGTATCGCCGGAAGCAGAGATCATATATACTGCCGGAAGTGAACGGTGTGCTTCAAATCCTACGGCCCATGTACCTTCTATTGTTGTACTCCATGCAGGTTCTGGTGTCTTTTTGTTGTAAACAACCCCACTTCTTTCCCATTCCTATCTTTGAGCATACCAAAAATTACTCCGTGTGTTGGAAATGATGTCATAGCGCTCATTACCGAGTTGTATCAATATCGGTAATAACTATATCGGTATACAAGACCTCTACGTCACCAAATAAACCAATGATCGATCTCTACTATGCGATATTCAAACCGCAAAAATACCTACTTAGACGATCCATCCAGTCCTAGTCTCGTACCCAGACCCAGATCATTTCTCACCAGTCAACACGAGTAAATCGTACGGATAAGGGTCAAACTCTCTTGAAGTGTGTATGCCCACGCCTCATTATAAACACGGAGAGCACGTAGAAGTTCTACTATAACTAGTCTGAATAAAAGTCGCGTTACATTTTTCAATTTCAAGGTCGAGCTAGAGGGCTATCTGTGGGGGGGTGGAGCTTCCTTAGCATCACATGAATATACCGAAATGTTAATTAATTCTATTTATGAGACTAGCGCTTCCCCAGTGAGCATGCTTCCGCACCTAGCCGGTAGGATTCCTCCAACCATTAAGATATACACTATCCACCACGGAGGCTAGCTAAACCGAAGGTGCAAACGTGCGCGGGACGCACCCATGCGCAGTGCACGCTTTCACGTGGGTGGGGCTAGGGCGGAGCTTATCTAACCCCGCCCTTTCTCCATGCGGTAGGAGCTGCTGTCCGATAATAAGTTTCAAAATACTCAAAAAATGGCTACAGAAACAGTCATCCAGAACAAACACTCAGTCTCTTTTCACTCCCAGACGGCCCGCCAACAGTCAGAACACTCCCAGGAGCTGTCCTCATTCGTCGAAGGAAATGCCCCACAAGTCCCGATGGGGGAGGATACCTCTACGACCCTTTACCTCGTGGCAAAGGTCCTGGCCAAC
Organism: Eunapius fragilis; assembly: GCA_963681505.1. Taxonomy (NCBI): domain Eukaryota; kingdom Metazoa; phylum Porifera; class Demospongiae; order Spongillida; family Spongillidae; genus Eunapius; species Eunapius fragilis. The sequence continues at coordinate 9,500,574 of OY811977.1, read as the reverse complement.
CTCAGCCAGGACACCCTCGCCCGTACCTACCTGGTGAGGGAGGGCGCCGCCTCCCTGAGCAACGAGGA